>JBBBDQ010002073.1:1727500-1890000 GCA_037127315.1 Ascarosepion bandense
TAGTCTGTGCACAGTTCATAATATTTTACGCATTTTTCTCAAGTTTTGTAAAAATTAAAGCTCTTCACCTAAACCAAGGTTTCCCAATTTAGACTATATCACCCACCAGTGGGCAATTTCAATTGTTGGGTGTGCGATAAACAACTGGACATAAAATGGATATTTTCGTAGACGATATAGGATTTTGAGTATTAAAAACGTATTTCAAAATATGCTATCTCTCAAAAATATTCAAATGAGATATGTAATGAGCCTGTATAAACAAAACAGGATACTAAATAGGAATAACTGGATCACATTCCTAGAATATATATTAATATCACCGCCTGCATGAGATATTTTGATATCTGTCTATCTAAATTTATTTATAAATGGAACTTTGTCTGTGTGTGTGTGTGTGTGTGTGTGTGTGTGTCCGTGTGTGTGTGTGTGTGTGTCCGTTACCTATAGACTCCGAAACGGCTGAACCGATTTTCTTGATAATTTACACAGTTGTACTATAAGCGTCTGCGAGTGTTCTTAGTTAGGTCTTGTGTCGAGGTACCCCCGATAAATATCGAAAATCGATAATCAAAAAATCTGGTTATAGAAGGAGTGGTCCGATTTAAATCAAATTTGATACACTCATAAACAAAAACATAAGAAACGATATTCAGAAGTTTCACGGTTGGACTTTTTACAATATTGCAGAAAATCGATAATATATATATATATATATATATATATATATATAAAAGGCAAGATGTTTGTGTGTGTGTGTGTGTGTGTGTCTGTTTATCTGCCTGTATGTCTGTATTTGTTTCAGCCCTTTTATTTTAGTTTCTGCTTTGGGTTTGGCTCTAAGTAGGTATAATTGTAATTCTTAGTCTCAGCCATGATACCATTTACTCAGAGGACTTATTTAGCATTCAAAATTCAGTTTACGACGAAAAAAACTTATTTGATATCGATACCAGGAAATCAAAATTTGACTTACATCCATTCATTCATTTTTCTTTCAGTCTACGGTTTCACTTTAACTGGAAACAACAATTGCCTTTCAGTCTTTCGTGCCAACGTCCAAAGAGTCTGAGCTCCAGAACCATGGATTAGCTTTAAAGCTTTCATTACATCCGAGCAACGACGGGGTATACTGCCAGTTTTTCATAATCTTTATAAGTGTCAATAATATTCAAACAATTTTCACTATGAGACGAAAAAAAACTTTGCTGAATTTCTTTGACATAAAGCAAATATTTCAAGAATGAGGAAGGTTAAGAGAAAATGGAAAAAAAAGGAAACTTATCTTCTCAGGAAGAGAGACACTTGGAATTTATATGGCATATAATGAGGAAAAATATAAACTGCGTGGATGGTGGAACAAGGTTTAGGAAAAATAACAAAAAGACAACATTTATAAAGAGCTAAAAAGGGCAGGAAATTGTGGAGAGTCATGATCACCTGATATTGATATTCACAGGACAGATTAAAGGCAAGAGGGATAGAAAAAATCAACGCATAATATACTTAGGAGCTTGATTAATTGGATGGCGGACCAAGCTTTCGGAGGAATAACAAAAAATATTCATAAAGATCTAATAAAAGGGTAGGAAATTGTGGAGAGTCATGATCATCTGATACTTTTGGCCGTTTTTTGGGGGAGGGGATGTTGATAATATTATCCAGATGCTAAAAAGGCTAAAGAGAATGGAAGCATTACAAAAACAAAGAACAAAAAACACTTAATAATATCACCTACTGAGGCGCTAACGACGTACTTATAATAAGTACGGGATACTCTTCTGCCCAGTCAGTGATGTCTCAAAATTATTACATGATGCAGTCAGTTTACAAACCAGTAACAAACTTTTCTTAAACTGTTGTTATGTTTTTCAATATTTACTATACAGGTTTTCGATTAAGCTTGGAACATAAAACATACGGCTATAAAAACATGACACCGCATACATTCTATTTCTCGTAAAATAAAAGTATAGCCGAAAGCGCTCGCAAAATAATTTTGAAAATTGTATAATTTTTATATAACTTATGTTCTGAAAAGAAAAAAAATCACAAGATCACATTAAAATTGCATAAAAATACTTGACCATAATACCTTGTCTGTCATTTCATGAAATCTACATAAAAAAGCAGCTTAAATACACTATAAACACACACACACACACACACACACACACACACACACACACACACACATATATATATATATATATATATATATATATAGTCAGTTAGTCTAAGTGCATTCACTTAAGCACAAATACCCTTGGGAAAGTTATGGGTTAAATAATAGAATAGATTGGGTTCTATAGCCTTGGCTGGCAATCAGTCTACCGCAGAAAGCAATGACAACCTACTGCGGGATAATCTTCTGCCCAGTCCGTCATGTCTCTTTCAAGCGTGTATCACGTATGGCACTTAATTGACTGACTGAATATAATAGTTGAAAACGTGATTAAGGCTTCTACTGGCATAAAGTGGGTGAACAGTTTTATATTATTATGAAGTAATAAACTGATCCCTACTAATTACTACTTAATAATTTAGTACATCTCTTCCTCCTCTAGCTATCAGTCAAATAATAGAATAGGTTGGGTTCTGTAGTCTTAGATGGCAAGCAGTCTACCACAGAAAGCAATGACAACCTACTGCGGGATAATCTTCTGCCCAGTCAGTGATGTCTCAAAATTATTACATGATGCAGTCAGTTTACGAACCAGTAACAAACTTTTCTTAAACTGTTGTTATGTTTTTCAATATTTACTATACAGGTTTTCGATTAATTTTTTTTAATTTCATGTGAACGTTGGTGATAATATAAAAAGATTTGGGAACCCGTGACTGATACCAACTAAAAATATGACGTGGGAATATTGAAATATTAAATCTTAATAGTGAGTTGAGCCAATAACTTTTCCATAAGCCTTCGAATTAAAACATTTTAAAAAATATACTTTTATTCCCTCTTCCACCGCTCTTTTTAATCATTTCACCCCAAGCAAGGCGGTACCGCCACTGATGTGCAGTGGGCTACATAAGAGAGTTAAAGTTTTAGGCAGGCGGAGAGTGAAGAGAAAGACGAACCAGCCAAAGTGGGTGAAAGAGAAAGGGCAAGAGAAGGATGTGAACACAGGTTGCGATGGTAGAGAGAAAGAAGAAGAACAAGATACACGGGTTGATGTAGAAAGGGCTGGAGTTAAATGATGGGTATTGAGTTTGCATTTAAATACCTGGAGGTTGTAGTGGTCAGGAAAGCAAGTATATGGAAGGGAGTTCTACAGGCGGAAAGCGCGAGAAAAGAAGCTGATGAAGTTAAATTGTCGCCTGCATTTGGTTGGTCTAACTGTAAAAGGGTGGGAACTTGTTGTCAGTCTGGTTGCACGAGTAAATTCTTGTGGAGGGAGGGGCTAGTGTCCTAATTTCTTCAGAACAAAAGCCATGAAAATGTTTATAGAGACAGAGGGAAGCCATATCCCACCGATGAAAAAGTGGCTGAAGTCGAGCTGCCAGGTCGGGACCAATTACATTACAGATTCTTCTTTGGAGCCTGTCGAGAACACTGAGACGAACATCAGGGGCGCTTGACCATATATGACAGCAGTATTCCATGCACGGTCTGATGGTTGATTTGTATATGTGCAAGATGGATTCAGTTGGAAAAAAACTTCCTGGCCCGACACAGTGACCCAAACTTCCTAGCAGTGGATTTAGCTATTGATTTAATGTAGTGATTCCACTTGAGGTCGGAAGATAGAGTAAGTCACAGTGTATTGCTTTCAGAGAGACTTGCTTCATGCTTATGGGTGGCAAGCGTCATTTACCCTCTCTCTGTTTAATACTTCTCAGTTTTAGTTACACTTTCTTTACATTTTCTCTAGTTTAAAATACTCTCTCTCTCCCGCTCTCTCTTTAACACTTATTTTCTCCTCAAATCTTTTAACTACTCTTTCTTTAGCCCCTCTGTCAATGATTACTATTCTTAAACTTTCTCTTCTCCATCTACACTTTAATACTCTCTTCTTTTTTCAGTACTTTCTTTAACACTTCTCTTTCATTTACTCTCTCTTTGACTTTACTCTTCCTTTTCTTACTCTCACTTTTACCCTTGTCTCTCTTGCTCACTCTATCTTTATTCTTAACCCTTTACTTTTATCGTCTCTTTCTCTCTTTACCCGGTCCTGGGTATGAGGGTAAACTGCATCCGGCAGCACTTGGGAGGTTGTGAGGAGCATGGAACCACCTCTTAATTGCTGTTGTTCTCAGGTCCACCATGACCCGGAGTGGTAGCACCTGTTAGGGTCCTAGCTAAGAGCAAATAGTTAACCCCACCAAACTGGGGTCAAAACACTATGAAAGTATAAAAATACACTTTTATAGAAATATAAACATAAAAATAGACTTTTATAGAAAAATAGACTTTTATAGAAAAATATACATTTTTGAAGAAAAAATATTACCAACAATATATTTTTGAAAAAAAATTACCATAACACATTTTGAAAGAAAAAAATATTCTCAGCAAAACATTTTGAATACTAAACTAGAAGGCATTTTCAGTTTTTTTAAATAAAAAAAGAATAAAAACAAAAATTTTCATTAAAATCTGACTAAATCAACCTTCTCACTATAACCAAATATTTAAAAAAATATCTTAAAGCCCCACCTTTTTGGCATTAAGTAACCAACAGAGGTGTTGATATGCCGTTAAACTAAAAAAACTCAAACCTCAACTAAAACTCTCTCTATTTACCCTCTCTAAAACAATCTCCTAACTTCTCTTTTCTTAAATATTCTTTTATCTTATAGTTGCGATGTTTAAACTTTTTTTGGTTAAGTTTTGTTCTTTGACGTTATTCCAGTCTTTTTTTTCTTTTCTTTCTTATTTCTTCATTTTTCATTTTTCTTATTAATACCTTTTTTTATTTAAAACTTTCTTCCTTTCTTCCTTCTTTCATTCCTTCTCTCTTTCCTTCCCTTGTTTCCTTTCGTTCTTTCTTTAAATTTTAATTTAAGAAAAGTGGAACGTTTCATAGCGAAAGACCGATCTTCTCTTTTTTATAAAAGTAAATCATTTAAAAAAATAAGTACAGTAGTGTAAATTGCCCAAACGCATATCACCATTGTTATTTCGGGATTGGATCAAAATGTAGAATTGTTCACCTCTTCGCCTTGTTTTCAGCAGGCCTAGCCCTGATGATCCCAATTCTGCAGTAGCACCTCACCGTACTAAAGTGCGAAGGTCGGTGGATAACGACGATAGCATGGACGGGGGATCACGGAAACTGGAGAGTCTTTGTCCTCAACCTACATGGAAATGAGCTGGCAATACAGGTTTGAGGTTCGAGCAAATACCAACATCAATTTCATTCTCTTCATCGAAGAAAAATAATTCTTATCGTTAGGTTTTCAAAATTTTTAAATCTAAGAATTGTCATCAATGATCTTAAGGCAGTAAAAGTTAAAATTAACTCTTGAGTATGCCAAGTGATGTAATTTAATATACTAAGTGTATAAATGTTGTTTATTTTCTTATTTGTTTAAATTTATTTACTTTTTTATGATGTAATTATGATTTTTTTTTAAGATTATGAATTTAAATTATTTACATTGTTCGGTTTGCTGCCCTCATCTTCATTGACATGTTTACGATGTTTCGGCCGTCGTACGGTCCGACCATCTTCAGGTTCTAGGAATTTTTAACAAAACCCTTTATTTCAATCACTGAGGTAGCTCTCGTTCCATATGCGATGTAATTTCTGAGTTTCATGTAGTTATCTCCCCTGAACTCAACTCTCTAAGTTATTTGTTCACCACTGCTGTAGCCAGGTATTGAACTCACAACTCTTTGGGTTAAGTCACTGGAACTAAGCAACGCCTATATCAACTGAGCCATGTATCGTTAATTGATCGAAATTTACCAAAGTTTATTCTCCAAGCCACGGATACTTTCGTATCTAACTGTATCCGTTTTCAAGAATTGTATTTTTTGTATGCTCATGTCGCTGTTTTTGGTTAATTTCAGAAAGTTGACGTTTGCTGAAATTAATTTCAAGTCATACAAGTTAAAGTCATCTGAACAGTCAAACTGAAATTTTTATGTGTGTTCGCATATATATATATATATATATATATATATATATATATATATTAATTCAGATACTTTAATCCAAGCAGAAAAAGCAGGAAGGTAAATTCCCAAAACCCGATCCTAATTAATATTAAAAATTATTTTAATATTTAAAAATGATACCGAAAGAGAGCTCCATGTAATAAAATATTACAGAGCAAATATAAATTAAAAAAGGATTAATTCAATGATGTTGGATGACCATTTCGATATGAAAATCCCCACGGGGGATAACACATCACCTCAGCAACAGAAAAATCCTTTCAGCTCCAGTTTCTGAAATGATTTTTCTGTTGTTGAGGTGATGTGTTATCCCCCGTGGGGATTTTCATATCGAAATGATTATCCAACATCATTGAATTAATCCTTTTTAAATTTATATATATATATATATATATATATATATATATATATATATATATATATATTGCTTTAAACAATATTGACGTCTTTTTGCTAACCTAACCTGAGGAATGTTTCGGCCAACACTTTTCAAAGGTATTCGTTGGCGTTATTATGAATAGTAACACAGGACAAGGAAAAACAACAAAAGTTTAACTTACAAAAACGGTGGAAAGAATCTCGTCTAAAAGCAAATTTTAATCAAATAATTATAATGTAAGGTGGGTGTAAATACACAGCTCCATAAGAGTGATAAAATAGAAAAATATAGCACTCACAGACCCTCCAGTAATTGTAATTCATAATAAAGCCAACGAATACCTTTGAAAAGTGTTGGCCGAAAGGCTTCTCAGGTTAGGTTAGTAAAATGACGTCAATATTGTTTAAAGCAATTTGTTGTTTCTGTGGGTACAAATCTTTGTTTATATATATAAATTTTCATAAATAAAAAAAACGGTTTGGAAAAAAATCACAAAGGATTCTATTAATATTTAATATTAACGCTGATCTTGCCAGAGAGCTCAATGTAATTGAAATTATTTATTTACAGAGCCAATATTTATTACATATAAAAAGTTCAAATTTTCTTAATTTTGATGGGCGTTTCGACAGGTAAGTTTAGCACTCGTCCCATCAGGGAGAGCAAGACATTATATATTTTTATTACTTTAAACATTGCCAAAGTGGTCACTTCATGTTTGAAAAAGACGCCCCATATTTTAATCGTTAAACAGTCTGTATTATGTCTATTGGATTAAGCATTCGACAAAATTCTAGTGAAGAATATGAATTCTCTGTTAGAAATCCGACCAGTGTCCCGTCTGACTTGCTTTACTGGTTCACCACAAAGATTCTTTAAAATGAGCATACATAATAAAAACTGCTTTTATTGTCAAATTATTTATGTTATTACTGAAATTAAAAAAAGTATATTTCTATTAATCAATTATATTTTTAATCCTTTTTAGAAGTTTCGAAATTTTTGTTAGAATTTTATTCTTTTTGCGGTTAACCAGAAATTAGTTCGAGAACTTTTAGCGTCTTTTTTTGCGGTAAAAAGCACATCGTTGGCTATTTTAATGAATCTACCAGGTTCATAAATAAATTGAATTAGTTATGAAACCGTTATTTGTTTTAAAATCCTGCTAAAAGTAATTTTTTAACATCTGTTACTCCCATTTAATTAATTTTATGAAATTTCGAGAAGTATATTATTGTACAGTTTAATGTTTAAATTAGTTTAATAATTAGTGTTTAAGCAAGTAAATGGAATTGCCTTCCATTTACTTGCTTCCCCGGCAGTTACAATCTACAAGAATTTAGATGTAATATCAATAGACATCTCCTATCTCACTAACCTGCATCCTCTCTCTCATGCTCCTTTCTCTGTCCACTCCACTCTCATCAGTATTTTCAGCCTTCTCTTACCCACTTCCTGACACCCCCTATAACCTGTCACTCTTTCTCATAACTTTCCTCCTATGTAACCCCTTGCTCAACAGTGGCAGAAAAATGCCTTACTTGGAGCGATATGATTATAAAAAAGTTATAAGTTATTCCTTGGAGAATTTATTAATCTTTTTTTAGTAACAGAAAAGTTAAAAATCGTCTATATATATATATATATATATATATAAACGGATATTTCAGTGTGTCTGTGTGTGCTTGTGTGTCTCCATTCTAATGAAACCTACTCCTCCAAAAGCCTTGCTCCGATTTCAACCTAAATTACGTCACTAATGAACCTTTGATGTTCACAAAAAATTTTCGAATACATTTACAGGCGGGTCGAAATCCCCGAAACGCTTAGAATTTACGAACTCTTCTCCTCTGAGACGCCTCATGCAAATTCAACCAAAATCGGGTAACTTGTAGGTCAAGGTCCGAACCTTTGATGTACACACCGACTTTTCAAATCAATGTACAGGGTTTGTAAAAAATCAAGGACAAACATAATTTCGGTTAGTCTTTTGCGCATTTTTCTTCACTTAACCTCAACTAAAATCGAGTCACTGGTAGATCAATGTCTGATGCCTTAATATGCGAACAACAATTTCAATTGACACACAGGGTGCGACAAAAATTAATGGTAAATATTGCTTTTTGCTATCGTTTATTTCTCCGAAACGCTTAGTTGTATTCCAACAAAAATCGCGTTTTTTGTAACTTCTACCTTATTATATACCATAATAATTTTACGTTTTCTACAAGGTGCCAACACCTCTAACGTTGCCAGAACAATACATCCACTTCTTCTGCGTCACAACTTCATTGCATCATATTACAGGCTCCCGAAACGCCCGCTTCTGCTCTTCTAATGGTACATACATCATACCCGTTTATTGGCAAAACTGACCAAGCATGAATCCCGTTTTACAACTACAACAAAAAACAATACTTAATTTGCAATTTTGAACTTATGCAACCTCATACTGTAGCAGTTTGAATAAGCACTTGACCTTACCATTTCAACATAACCATTAAATTCCCGAGAAACGCCGGGCTGGATAGCTACTATGAAACAAAGCTAAGACATTATTTTATTAGAAAAACTTTTAATTACTTTTATGAATAAAATATATTATGGACACGTGTCTTTATAAAAAAGACAGTAACCCGGCAAGCTAGTAAACCGATACGTTTTCGAGTTTGCGTTTTAGTTTTATGGTATTTTTTAAAACGTTTGTTTTTTACTGTTGTTTATTTTTCTATTTACTTCAAATATATTCCCGTGTGCATTGATAACATCCGTCTGTACCTCCTCCGCCTCCTCCTCCTCCTCCTCCTCCTCCGTTTTCTTCTTCTTCTTCTTTGTTTCTTTCTCTCTTCTATTTTGCTTTTCTTTTTTTTAATTCTTTGATAAATCGTCTTCATAATCAGTTTTTTCTCATTGTTGTCACTTATTTATTTATTTATTTATTTATTTATTTATTATTATTATTATTATTATTATTATTATTATTATTATTATTATTATCTCTTGTCTGCGTACTCAAATCACCTTTACAGAAAATAAGACATTTCTTAGCTTCCTTCCATTCGTATGTAAAGCATTAGGGTAAGAAACAACAGAACTGGTTTTGAATAAGATTCGACACAAGTAGTATATTTTTGTTGCTCTTAGCTTCCTTATTGCTCTGGGCAAAAATCTTCCACTTCGATTCCTTATTATTTATTTATCTTTTTTTACCTGATTACTGATGCTAAACATTTATTTTTTTTTTATTCTCCTGTAACGACATAATAGGACAGCCATTGAATGGTTGGTGTAAGTGGCAGCCATGATTTCAGTGACGATGGCGCATAGTTACGGCGGTAATTTTAGAAGTCATGTCATATTATTAGAGCGCATAGTTTAACAGTAAAGATATTTAATAATTTAATATTAATATTTGCTAGAATTAAGTTGATCGAAGTTCGCCGTCGTTCAGTGTGTAGCGTCAATAAAGGAAGTTAGAAGCCTGGTAAGATTACGGAAATGTAGAAGAAAGGGTAGAAAGCGTAACCCTGCCGATCCTATGACGGATTGGCATTGCCAAGGATGCATTTTAAAAGCTAAACAAAGTATTGCGACAGAAAGATTTCGTTGGAAACAAAGGAAAAAATGTATTGGACTGTTATATCATATCTGTTCTCCTATATGGCAGCGAATGCTGGACAATCTCCTCAAAGATGGAGAAACTCGAAGCAACGAAAATGTGATTCTACAGAAGGATGCTGTGGATACCATGGACCGAACGTGAGCAACGACGAAGTTTTGGAGAGGATGAAAACGAAAAGGAAACATTTAGCATCAGGAAGAGACAGCTGAGGTTTCTGGGACACGTAATGAGGAAGGAGGGCTTGGAGAATCTGCTACTCACAGGACGGGTACAGGGAAAAGAGAGAAGAGAAAGCAGCGCAAGACACACTTGATGGGCTTGAGCAAGTGGATGGCAGAGAAGGGTTTGGGAGAAATATCGAGAGGAAAAATGTAAAGAGCGGAAAGAGATAGGGGCAAGTGGTAATCCATGAACATCTACGTCCTGAAAGGACACGGCACATAAACAAGAAGAAGACGAAGAAGAAGAAGACGATACAATCTATTTATGTAATCATATCAAGGCATTTTACTACCACTGTTTGCAGGGGGTTACATAGGAAGAAAGTTATGAAAAAGAGTGACAGGTTATAGGGGGTGTAAGGAAGTGGATAAGAGAAGAATGAATGTGGTCATAAAGTGAGGGATCAGTTTATATATTGTTGTAATGTAGAATTGATCCCCCATTTTATACCCACATTATAATAGTATAGATTTTTTTTATTATCATATCACCCTATGCAAGGTATTTTACTGCCACTGTTTTGCAGTGGGTTACATAGGAGGAAGGATATGAGAAAAAGCGACAGGTTATAGGGGGGCGTCAGGAAGTGGGTAAGAGAAGGATGAGAATACTGATGAGAGTGGAGTGGACGGAGAAAGGAGCATGAGAGAGAGAGAGAGAGAGAGAGAGAAAGAGGATGCAGGTTAGTGAAATAGGAGATGACTATTGACGTTACATTTAAATTCTTGGAGATTATAACTGTCGGGAAAGCAAGGGACTTCCACAGGCGGGAAGTGCGAGAAAAGAAGCTGGTGGAGTAGATTTTGGTTTTACAGTAAAAGGGTGGGACCTAGTTGCTAATCTTGTGGCTCGATTAAATTTATATATAGGGCGCACCAGTGAGCTAAGTTCATCGGAGCAGAAGCCGTGAAAGTATTTGAAGAAGAGACACAGGGAAGCCACATTACGCCGGTGAGAAAGTGACTGTATTATTCTTTTTGCTCCGATTATATCCGGGTTCTGTGTCAGATACGTGATACACGCTTGGGCAATCATGTCTCGAAAGAGACATGACTGACTGGGCAGAAGATTATCCCGCAGTAGGTTGCCATTGCTTTCTGCAGTAGACTGGTTGCTGACCAAGGGCTATAGAACCCAATCTGTCCTGTTATTTAACCCATAACTGGAAGGAAGAGACGGATTAATACCTTTCCCAAGGGTATTTGCGCGTAAGTGAAGGCAATGAATTCAGCTGGAATTCGAACTCGGCTCCCCGATTTCTCGTTCCGAGCCGATATCCAATGCACCACAACGCACATCCTGGATTCTGAGTACTTTATCTAAACTCAACTAAGATCAATGATAGAAGAAAAATGAGAAAAAAGTTGTAAAGATAGATTACTGCATTATACAAATATTTTTCTTCTATTTGATAATTATATATTTATACTTTCTTGTGCATATGCGAATTTGACAATGTCCTATGCTCTAAATGAGTTTTTATTTTTATTTGGTGGTGTTTAAGTAAACGTTTATTTCATATTTTTAGAAAAAAATCAAGTGTCATCAATACACATCTAAGAGTGCACAGGAACACCTTGACAGTGATGTTATGCCCTGAGGCCATTACAAATCTCGAGACTTTTAACGTCGTACTTGCTTACCCAAGCGAAACCACCAGAACAATATTTATCCCAGCTGGCAATCCTGAAGTAAATCACTACCAAGTGCACAAGTCAGTCAAGTGCCATACATAATACACGCTTTAGGCGATCATGTCTCGAAAGAGACATGACTGACTGGGCAAAAGATTATCCCGTAGTAGGTTGCCATTGCTTTATGCTGTAGACTGGTTGCCAGCCAAGGCTATAAAACCCAATCTGTTCTATTACTTAACCCATAACTGGAGGGAAGAAACAGATTAATACCTTTCCGAAGGGTATTTGTGCGTAAGTGAATGTAATGGTTTCAACTTAAATTCGAAATCGGCACCTCGATTTCTCGTTCCGAGTCGATACCCACTGCACCACAACGGGCATACAAGAACGGTCATATATTTAAAACTGCCATTGCTGATCAGGAAATAGCAAGCGACCAATAAGAAACGCCTACGTCACTTCCTCCACAGACAAACAAGATCAAAAAGAGAGGAAACTGATACAGAAAATTAAGTTGTGGCGCAAATTAAATTCAAAGTCGAAAGAAAAAGTTTGAAAAAATTAGAAGTCAAATGCGAAAATAAATTGATCTCGATAGGAGACGAGAGATGCGAAAAATGAGCAAAAAGAGGTAATATAAAATTGTATCTTAAGAAAAAATAGCAAAAACAAAAAGAAATTGATATTTGAATGTAATGCGCGAACAGGACGTAGTTGCACATTGCGCCGCCAGGCGTCCTAACTCAACTCAATTATGAGTCAGTTTGGCATGATGCCTCGAGAAGCTTTTAAGCGATATTCTTTAGCGAAAGTACAAGTGTAAGAGTGACATTCTCACTTAAAATATAGTGAGATATTTTTGAAGAACAACTGCGATCTGTCCGATCTTCAACAACTCAAAATGGAGAAAATGTTTCTCTCCCAAAGTTCTTAGCTCATTGTTTCCTTCCCGATGAAATAAGCACCATGTTTCACTCTCAATATTCTCATCACGTTGTTACATTCTCAACATTCGTAGACCCATGATTCCTTCTCACAATTCTTGGTGCCATGTTTCCTTCTAAATAGATTTTGCATCATGTTTCTTTCCCAATATTTTTAGCACCATGTGTTTTTCCCAATATACTTACATCATGCTACCTTAAAAATATTTTGAGCCACAGGTTTCCTTGCCAATATTCTTAGCACCATGTTTCCTTCCCACAATTCTTACTCCATGTTTATATCCCGACAAAATTAGCACCATATTTCCCACCCAATATTCTCAGGAACATGATATCTTCCCAATATTCTCAACACCATGTTCCCTTCCCAATATTTTCAGGACCATATTTCCATACCAGTATTCTCAGCATAATATCTCCTTCCCAATATTCTCAGCAACATATTTCCTTCCCAATATTCTCAGCATCATGTTTCCTTCAAAATATTCTCAGAACCACCATATCTCCTTCCAAATATTCTCAGTACCATATTTCCTCCCCAATATTCTCAGCACAATTTTCTTTCCTAATATTCTCAGCACCATATTTCCTTCCGAATATTCCCTGCACCATGTTTCCTTCCGAATATTTTCAGCACCATGTCTCCTTCCCAATATTCTCAGCAACAGATTCCTTCCCAATATTCTCAGCACCATACCTCCTTCCGAATATTCTCAGCACCATATTTCCTCTCCAATATTCTCAGCACCATATTTCTTTCCCAATATTCTCCACACCATAATTCCTTCCCAATATTCACAGCACCATATTTCCTTCCGAATATTCACAGCACCATATTTCTTTCCGAATATTCTCAGCACCATATTTCCTTCCGAATATTATCAGAACAATATTTCTTTCTCAATATTCTCAGCACCATATCTCCTTCCAAATATTCTCAGCACAATTTTCTTTCCCAATATTCTCAGCACCATGTTTCCTTCCGAATATTCTCAGCAACAGATTTCCTTTCTAATATTCTCAGCATCATGTTTCCTTCCCAATGTTCTTAGCACCATTTTTCTTTCCCAATGTTCTCAGCGCCATTTTTCTTTCCCAATATTCTCAGCACCATATTTCCTCCCCAATATTCTCAGCACCATATTTCTGTCAAAATATTCTCAGCACCATATTTCATTTCCAATATTCTCAGCACCATGTCTCCTTCCCAATATTCTCAGCACCATATTTCTGTCAAAATATTCTCAGCTCCATATTTTTCCCAATATTTTCAGCACCATATTTCTTTCCCAATATTCTCAGCATAATGTTTCCTTCCCAATATTCACAGCACCATATTTCCTTCCGAGTATTCTCAGAACCATATCTCCTTCCAAATATTCTCAGTACCATTTTTCTTTCCCAATATTCTCAGCACAATTTTCTTTCCCAATATTCTCAGCACCATGTTTCCTTCCGAATATTCTCAGCACCATGATTCCTTCTCAATATTCTCAGCACCATATCTCCTTCCCAATATTCTCAGCAACAGATTTCCTTCCCAATATTCTCAGCATCATGTTTCCTTCCCAATATTCTCAGTACCTCATCTCCTTCCCAATATTCTCAGCACCATTTTTCCTTCCAAATGTTCTCAGTACCATATTTCCTCCCCAATATTCTCAGCACCATATTTCCTTCCCAATATTCTCAGTACCTCATCTCCTTCCCAATATTCTCAGCACCATTTTTCCTTCCAAATGTTCTCAGTACCATATTTCCTCCCCAATATTCTCAGCACCATATTTCCTTCCCAATATTCTCAGTACCTCATCTCCTTCCCAATATTCTCAGCACCATTTTTCCTTCCAAATGTTCTCAGTACCATATTTCCTCCCCAATATTCTCAGCATCATATTTCCTTCCCAATATTCTCAGCACCATATTTCCTTCCCAATATTCTCAGTACCTCATCTCCTTCCCAATATTCGCAGCAACATATTTCTTTCCCAATATTCTCAGCACCATTTTTCCTTCTTAATATTCTCAGCACCATATTTCTTTCCCAGTATTCTCAGCACCATATCTTTTTCCCAATATTCTCAGCACCATATTTCCTTCCCAATATTCTCAGCATCATATTTCTATACCAATATTCACAGCACATTGTTTCCCTTCCAATATTCTCAGCACCATGTTTCCATCCCAATTAGTCTCAGCACCCCGTTTCTTTCCCAATATTCTCAGCACCATGTTTCCTTCCGAATATTCTCAGCACCATGATTCCTTCCCGATATTCTCAGCACCATATTTCCTCCCAAATATTCTCAGCACCATTTTTATTTCCCAATATTCTCAGCACAATTTTCTTTCCAATATTCTCAGCACCATGTTTCCTTCCGAATATTATCAGCACCATGATTCCTTCTCAATATTCTCAGCACCATATCTCCTTCCCAATATTCTCAGCAACAGATTTCCTTCCCAATATTCTCAGCATCATGTTTCCTTCCCAATATTCTCAGCATCATATTTCCTTCCCAATATTCTCAGTACCTCATCTCCTTCCCAATATTCTCAGCACCATTTTTCCTTCTCAATGTTCTCAGCACCACATTTCCTTCCCAATATTCGCTGCAACATATTTCTTTCCCAATATTCTCAGCACAATTTTTCCTTCTTAATATTCTCAGCACCATATTTCTTTACCAATATTCTCAGCACCATATTTCCTCCTCAATATTCTCAGCACCATATTTATTTCCCAGTATTCTCAGCACTATATCTTTTTCCAAATATTCTCAGCATCATATTTCTATACCAATATTCTCAGCACATTGTTTCCCTTCCAATATTCTCAGTACCATGTTTCCATCCCAATTAGTCTCAGCACCCCTTTTCTTTCCCAATATTCTCAGCACCATATTTCCTTCCCAATATTCTCAGCATCATATTTCTATACCAATATTCTCAGCACATTGTTTCCCTTCCAATATTCTCAGTACCATGTTTCCATCCCAATTAGTCTCAGCACCCCTTTTCTTTCCCAATATTCTCAGCACCATGTTTTCTTCCCAATATGCTCAGCAACATATTTCTATACCAATATTCTCAGCACATTGTTTCCTTTCCAATATTCTCGGCACCATATTCTATCCCAAATAGTTTCAGACCGCCGTTTCCTTCCCAATCTTTTCAGCACCATGTTTCCTTCCCAATATTCTCAGCACCATGATTTTTTTCCAATATTCTCAGCACCATATTTCCTTCCTAATATTTCATGGGCCAAAGTATACTTTGAAGGAAACATAGAGCAAAAATTTTTGGGGGAAGCATTTTGCTACGAATATTGGGATGAAGCATGGCACAAAGTATATTGTGAAGTAAAAATGGTGCTAAGAATATTGGGAAGGAATCATGGTGTAAGAATTGCTGGAAGGAGACTTGGTGTCATGATTATAGGGAGGTAAACATGTCACTTAGAATATTGGAAAGAAAACATGGTTCTATGAATGTTGAGAAGGAAACCTGGGAATCGGAATATTGGGAGTGAAGTTTATTTTATCGGGAACGAAATATGAGACTAAGTCTTGTGAGAAGAAAACATAGTGGTAAGAATATTATCAACCAAACAGCGCCAATATACTGGGAAGGAATCATTCTGCTAAGTCTGTTGTGACGAACGCGGGCAAAATATTCTTCAAATAGGAACGAACATTTTTTTTCCTAACAATACTTTTAACAGACTTATAAATACAGATTTCTCAATATCTTGCATATTTATTATTAACATTTTTATTGTCACATTCACCACGTTTCGGTCCTAATATACTCCGATCTTCTTCAGATGACTGGAATTTTGAACCGAACCTGTTATTCTGAGCACTTAGTTATATTGTTCCTGTTTCATAACTCATGAAACTTCTTGATGTCTTAGATATCTCCCTTGAACTCAACCCCCTAAGGTTTTGTTCGCCACTACTCTCGGCTGTTATTGAACTCACAACTCTTTGGGTCAAGTCACTGTATCTAGCCAACGCTTTTATCAATGGGGTCTTGTGTCCTTGAATCCTCAATGTAAATACCTCATCTCAGGAATATGGACAAATTACATATTTATCTTTGACAAAGTTCCTCAAGAAACGAAACGCGTTGGGAGAAAATATATTTTTCTTGTCGCGTCTTATATATACAGGCATTAATCAAATTTAAAGACCACCTTGTAATTTTATTATCTAAAGTTAAAAATATCACAGTCACAAGTAACTTATAAAAAACTGGTTCAATTTAACTCAAAATTCGTACATGATGACATTTCAAGCCAGATAGTCAAGAGTCAATATTTTAATGACCACCATTGCTTTTTAGTATTTCTTCGCTGCGGAGGACATAACAGGTATAAAAAATAGTTGCACTATTTACACAAAGATTTCTTCTGCCAGACTTCTTTAATTGCATCTCGAGATACTTCGGCACTTGAAAGTTTCATTCTGCAACTTTTTTATTTAACAATCTCGCATGTAATGTCAATTTGGTTCCGATTTGGCCTGTTTCTCACCGAAAAGAATGTGCATATGTTGTTGCAGTTTCTTCTGTAATAGTTGCACATACATTGCATCATGCATCTTTGTTCCTGGTGGCAAGAAATAGAGTCGATCTATTCTGAATTTGAACATAGTGCCTCAAGTCATCCGGCTTAGTAAGTGTATTATAGACTGAATCGTATATTTTTCATAAAATATCTAACCAGGGAGTCGTCTTCTCTTTCTTTTAGCATAACAAACAGTTGCAGGGAAACTTTGTCTGATAAACATTACTATACACCAGTTTTCAGCTATCCAGGTTTCATGTTGCTTAGCAAATGTCAAACGTTTGAATTTCACAGCTGCACTTACCCGTGGTGGTTTAGAAGCCGGTTGGATTTAAGATAAAACACAAGACTCAGAGAACATTAAACTGTTATAGAACTGACATGTGTACATTTGGAAGCAGAGCAACACGTATAATCTTACAATAACTTTTGGGATATGCTGTAGTAATTCACCTCATGAAATGGTCACCTCTAAGACTGGTTTTGCTTGGACCTCCATTCGCTCTGGTTTTTAGGAAGTCACGATAACAGTTTGCACAACTGTTTTGTTAATCTTTACTTTTGCATGAATTTCAGCGTAGCATTCATAGTTTAGAGCCACAATTTGTGCCCTTCGTTTAGGCGAAAGTTAGGATTTTTGGGTATCTTATAAGTTTTATTCACTGCATAAATACTATTATAATGGCTGTTAATTTGTCATTAAAAACACTTTTTGGCCATAAATAATGTGTAAAAAATGACTTATGCAATGACTAAAATTTATTGCAACATGGAACCTCATAGAATACAATTTAATTTTAAAAAAGGAAAATAGTTTTGTTACAGCTACGCGTTCTTAAAGTATATATAAACCAAAATTATTGTTTTTCAGTAGTTTCTTGGTGGAAAGAAATTTTAGGCAAGCAGATATTTGTCCTAAAGTGCTCGGCACGCATTATAATAAGAGACTCCAATATATCCAAGTAGAGTCTGTTCCGCGTCCTGTGCAACACAAAAAAAAAAAAAAAAATTCAGAAGAATGATTAACCTTGTAAGCTGCAGAATTTAAGTCATAAGTCTGGAATCACCGGGATGTCACCGGCTTCTGTTTGCACACCTGGCCTGGGACATGTTGAGCGATTCTAACTTCCAACCTCTGGATGGTTTTGCCCACATAGTCAACCTCGCATCGACACTTATACTGGTATACAACTAAATTGCTTTGATGGGCAGGCAAAACATCCTTACGGCAAGAAGGGAAAGCTCTTCTAGTTGTAAAAATGCTCCGGACCATGACTACTTTGAAACAACGCTTACTGGTAATATAAATTTCATCGACGTATGTCTGTCTAACGAAACTAATCCATGGTAGTCTGACATATACAGAACATTTAGATGGTCCATAGATTTTAGCCTCAATGAACATAGCGATTTTTCGTTCCATGGCAGTTGTAATAACACATTCGGGGTTGCCATTTATCAGAAATAGTTGTTTAATTTTCTTTAGCTGAGCATCGATTTTGCACGATACTTCAAAAACTGAAATTTGATTGCAGAAAAAAATTGTTAAAATTTCATAAAAAAAAATTTCTGACCTAAGTAATTTATAATAATATTAGTCCTGTAGGCTCTCAGCGTCCTTGTATATATGGATTAGCAAAGATTCACAAAGAGGGCGTTCTACTTTCACCCATTTTGTCTATGTTGGGTATAGCCCAACACAGTCTGGTTATATATGTATAATTTGTATATGGAAATTTTTTTAGCTCATCTATACCTAGCGGGATCTTTAATTAGATTAAATTATATGACCTATTTAAAAAATTTAAATTTTAAATCTTATATCTTTTTATTCCCTTTAAAAATAATATTAATTTTTTCCCCTAAATATACCTTTTTAAATAAAAGGTCTTTTTTCTAATACTTCAACATTTTTAGGAAGTTAGGTTTATTTGAATGTATCGAGCGTTTGTAATATGAAAATTGTTTCTTTCTTTCTTTCTTTCTCTTCTTTTTCCCCTCCCCTCCTTTATCTCTTTTACCTCCCACCTCCTTTCCGTTTTGTTTAACCTAATATAAATTCAACACGCCGTCTGTTCAGTTTACTTTACTGTCCTCTTCCCCTTTTTGTGAACCCAGACGATACCATTTTTCTCCTTTTTTTATTTTTTATTTTTTTACAATTCTATCTATGAGCTGAAAAGAGAAAATAGACATAATTTACTTCAAATTATCTCCAGTTTTGGGATAGCATTTTTTGCTGAGGTGAGGTGTTATCCCCTTCGGGGATTCCATGTCGAAATGTGCATTCAACATCTTTGAAAAAATTTAATTTATATTTACTCTGTAATTTTTATTACTTGGAGCTCTCCTCCTGTATCATTTTTTAATTTTAAAATTTAATATATAATATTAATTAGGATCGGGTTTTGGAATTTACCTTCCTGCTTTTTCCGCTTGGATTAAATTATTTAACTATATATATATATATATATATTTTTTTTTTCAATTTAATATTTCCTTCTTTCCTTATTAAATTGAATATATATATATATATATATATATATATATATATATATATATATAAGTATATCAGGATAGTAATATCTATCTATCTATATTTCTATCAAGATAGTAATATCTATCTATCTATCTATCTATCTATCTATCTATCTATCTATCTATCTATCTATTACTTGAATGAAAGAGATTTCTCTTCGCACGTATAAAAATGCCCAAAACCTTATAAATAAAGAACAGTTTTTATGGCTGTCGGTTAGAATGGGCAGCTTTTGTGGAGAATTAATTTAAAAACTGCTCCATTGAGATATACACTCTATTCGTTTTCACTCACTAATTCAAACACACAAAGTAGTTCCGAAAGAACCTATATCGCACAAATCAAAATATGAATCGATAATTTTCGAGAAGTTTCGTTTTTTAAGTATATGCTTCCAAAAAAACAAAAAAAACAAAAAACAAAAAACAAACAATCAAAAAAAAAAAAAAAAGAATAGATTTAAAATTAAGAAAGATTAGACTTTAGCTGGCAATCGCAATTCCCTTGAACTAAAAGACAGAAATCTGGACGTTGCAAAATGCAGAGATAAGATGCTTAAAATAAGAAAACTGTATGATTCGAAAAGAAAAAGACACTTATATTCAATCCAGTGATGGTGCATTCCAGAAGCTAATTAGAGTATTAAGAGACAGGAAAGTTTCAATGAAAACAAAGAAGAGAGTAACGGATTGTTATGTCCTTCAATATGGCAGCGAATATTGGACAATCTTATCAAAGATGAAGGCAAAACTGGAACCAGCCGAAATTTGGCTCTACAAAAAGATGCTAAGGAAACCATGTACCAAACATGTGAGAAACAACGAGGTTTTGGAGAGGATGGACACGGAAAGGAAACTTATACTTCACTTCAGGAAAAGATAGCTAAAACTTTTGGGACTTGTAATGAGGAAGGAGGGTTTTGAGAATCTGATACTCGCGGGACGTATAAAGAAAAGGAGAGCCAGGGGAAAGCAACACGTGACACCGTCTAACTGAATTTACACCTAGTGCTTCGTCTTCGCAAACGACCAGGAAACATTAACGAGTGCAATGACTTTTTCAACATGGAGATCAATATCCTTTGTAAGAAGTTTCATGTCGGATGGATTTTGCCAGACAGTTGTCTGTTAGAATTCAACAGAAAATGATTTATTTGCAAGAATGCAGTATTTAAGTTATTCGGACTTTTGTCCTCATCTTTGTTACCATATGTACGACGTTTCGCTGTTGTACGCTCCAGCCCTCTTCAGGTGCTAAGAATTGCGAACCGAACCCCTACCACAATCACGAGGGCACAGTAGTAGTGCCTCTTTTGGTAGTCATGAGTTATCTCCCTCTAATCTAGTAAGTTACTTGCTCACCTCTGTCGCAGTCCGGCACCGAACCCACAACTCTCCAGGTCAAGTCACATGGGTCAACGAACGTTTATATTCACTGGTCCATGTGCCCTAGTGGATATTTTTTTTAATCATTTCATCCCAAGCAAGGCATTCCACCGCCACTATTGCGCAGGGGGCTAAATAGGGGAAAGTGATGAGAAAGAGTGGTTAGGGGGTGACATAGGGGAAAGTGATGAGAAAGAGTGGTTAGGGAGTTACATAGGGGAAAGTGACGAGAAAGAGTGGTTAGGCGGTTACATAGGGGAAAGTGATGAGAAAGAGTGGTTAGGCGGTTACATAGGGGAAAGTGATGAGAAAGAGTGGTTAGGCGGTTACATAGGGGAAAGTGATGAGAAAGAGTGGTTAGGTGGTTACATAGGGGAAAGTGATGAGAAAGAGTGGTTAGGTGGTTACATAGGGGAAAGTGATGAGAAAGAGTGGTTAGGCGGTTACATAGGGGAAAGTGATAAGAAAGAGTGGTTAGGGGGTTACATAGGGGAAAGTGATGAGAAAGAGTGGTTAGGGGGTTACATAGGGGAAAGTGATAACAAAGAGTGGTTAGGTGGTTACATAGGGGAAAGTGATGAGAAAGAGTGGTTAGGCGGTTACATAGGGGAAAGTGATAACAAATAGTGGTTAGGGGGTTACATAGGGGAAAGTGATGAGAAAGAGTGGTTAGGGGGTTACATAGGGGAAAGTGATAACAAAGAGTGGTTAGGGGGTTACATAGGGGAAAGTGATGAGAAAGAGTGGTTAGGGTGTTACATTGGGGAAAGTGATGAGAAAGAGTGGTTAGTGGATAACATAGAGGAAAGTGATGAGAAAGAGTGGTTAGGGTGTTACATTGGGGAAAGTGATGAGAAAGAGTGGTTAGGGGGTTACATAGGGGAAAGTGATGAGAAAGAGTGGTTAGGGTGTTACATTGGGGAAAGTGATGAGAAAGAGTGGTTAGTGGATAACATAGAGGAAAGTGATGAGAAAGAGTGGTTAGGGTGTTACATTGGGGAAAGTGATGAGAAAGAGTGGTTAGGGGGTTACATAGGGGAAAGTGATGAGAAAGAGTGGTTAGGGGTTACATAGGGGAAAGTGATTAGAAATAGTGGTTAAGGGGTTACATAGGGGAAAGTGATGAGAAAGAGTGGTTAGGGGGTTACATAGGGGAAAGTGATGAGAAAGAGTGGTTAGGGGGTTACATAGGGGAAAGTGATGAGAAAGAGTGGTTAGGGGGTTACATAGGGGAAAGTGATGAGAAAGAGTGGTTAGGGGGTTACATAGGGGAAAGTGATGAGAAAGAGTGGTTAGGGTGTTACATAGGGGAAAGTGATAACAAAGAGTGGTTAGGGTGTTACATTGGGGAAAGTGATGAGAAAGAGTGTTTAGGGGGTTACATAGGGGAAAGTGATGAGAAAGAGTGGTTAGGGTGTTACATTGGGGAAAGTGATGAGAAAGAGTGGTTAGTGGATAACATAGAGGAAAGTGATGAGAAAGAGTGGTTAGGGTGTTACATTGGGGAAAGTGATGAGAAAGAGTGGTTAGGGGGTTACATAGGGGAAAGTGATGAGAAAGAGTGGTTAGGGTGTTACATTGGGGAAAGTGATGAGAAAGAGTGGTTAGGGGGTTACATAGGGGAAAGTGATAACAAAGAGTGGTTAGGGTGTTACATTGGGGAAAGTGATGAGAAAGAGTGGTTAGGGGGTTACATAGGGGAAAGTGATAACAAAGAGTGGTTAGGGTGTTACATTGGGGAAAGTGATGAGAAAGAGTGGTTAGGGGGTTACATAGGGGAAAGTGATGAGAAAGAGTGGTTAGGGTGTTACATTGGGGTAAGTGATGAGAAAGAGTGGTTAGGGGGTTACATAGGGGAAAGTGATGAGAAAGGGTGGTTAGGGTGTTACATTGAGGAAAGTGATGTAGAGAAAGAGTGGTTAGGGGGTTACATAGGGAAAGTGAAAAGTGGTTAGGGGGTTACATAGGGGAAAGTGATGAAAAGGAGTGGTTAGGGGGTTACATAGGGGAAAGTGATGAGGAAGAGTGGTTAGGGGGTTACATAGGGGAAAGTGATGAGAAAGAGTGGTTAGGGTGTTACATAGGGGAAAGTGATAACAAAGAGTGGTTAGGGTGTTACATTGGGGAAATTGATGAGAAAGAGTGGTTAGGGGTTACATAGGGGAAAGTGATGAGAAAGAGTGGTTAGGGGGTTACATAGGGGAAAGTGATGAAGAGTAGTTGAGATTTTTATGGGGAAAGTGATAACAAAGAGTGGTTAGGGTGTTACATTGGGGAAAGTGATGAGAAAGAGTGGTTAGGGGGTTACATAGGGAAAGTGATGAGAAAAGGTGGGTAGGGTGTTACATTGGGAAAGTAAGTGAAGAGTGGTTAGTGGATAACATGAAGGAAAGTGATGAGAAAGAGTGGTTAGGGGGTTACATAGGGGAAAGTGATGAGAAAGAGTGGTTAGGGGGTTACATAGGGGAAAGTGATGAGAAAGAGTGGTTAGGGGGTTACATAGGGAAGTGATGAGAAAGAGTGGTTAGGGGGTTACATAGGGGAAAGTGATGAAGAGTGGTTAGGGGGTTACATAGGGGAAAGTGATAACAAGTGGTTGGGGGTTACATAGAGGAAAGTGATGAGAAAGAGTGGTTAGGGGGTTACATAGGGAAAGTGATAACAAGAAGTGGTTAGGGGGTTACATAGGGGAAGTGATGAGAAAGAGTGGTTAGGAGGTTACATAGGGGAAAGTGATAAGAAAAGTGGTTAGAGAGGGGTTACATGGGGAAAGTGATGAGAAGAGTGGTTAGGGTGTTACATTGGGGAGAAGTGATGAAAGAGTGGTTAGGGTACATTGGGGAAAGTGATGAGAAAAGAGTGGTTAGGGGGTTATGGGGAAAGTGATGAGAAGAGTGGTTAGGGTGTTACATAGGGGAAAGTGATGAGAAAGAGTGGTAGGGGGTTACATAGGGAAAGTGATAACAGGAGTGGTTAGGGGGTTACATAGGGAAAGTGATGAGAAAGAGTGGTTGGGGGTTACATAGGAAAGTGATAACAAAGAGTGGTTAGGGGGTTACATAGGGGAAAGTGATGAGAAGAGTGGTTAGGGTGTTACATTGGGGAAAGTGATGAGAAAGAGTGGTTAGGGTGTTACATAGGGGAAAGTGATGAGAAAGAGTGGTTAAGGGGTTACATAGGGAAAGTGATAACAAAGAGTGGTTAGGGTGTTACATTGGGGAAAGTGATAAGAAAGAGTGGTTAGGGGGTTACATAGGAAAGTGATGAAAGAGTGGTTAGGGGTTACATAGGGAAAGTGATAACAAGAGTGGTTAGGGGGTTACATAGGGAAAGTGAAAGAGTGGTTAGGCGGTTACATAGGGGAAAGTGATAAGAAGAAGTGGTTAGGGGGTTACATAGGGAAAGTGATAACAAAGAGTGAAGTTAGGCGGTTACATTGGGGAAAGTGATGAGAAAGAGTGGTTAGTGGATAACATAGAGGAAAGTGATGAGAAAGAGTGGTTAGGGGGTTACATAGGGGAAAGTGATGAGAAAGAGTGGTTAGGGTGTTACATTGGGGAAAGTGATGAGAAAGAGTGGTTAGTGGATAACATAGAGGAAAGTGATGAGAGAAGAGTGGTTAGGGGGTTACATAGGGGAAAGTGATGAGAAAGAGTGGTTAGGCGGTTACATAGGGGAAAGTGATAAGAAAGAGTGGTTAGGGGGCAGTTACTAGGGGAAAGTGATGAGAAAGAGTGGTTAGGCGGTTACATAGGGGAAAGTGATAAAGAGTGGTTAGGGGATTACATAGGGGAAAGTGATGAGAAAGAGTGGTCAGGGGGTTACATAGGGGAAAGTGATAACAAAGAGTGGTTAGGGGGTTACATAGGGGAAAGTAGAGAGAAGAGTTGTTAGAGGATTACATAGAGGAAAGTGATAAGAGAAAAGTGGTTAGGGGGTTACATAGGGGAAAGTGATGAAAAGTGGTTAGGCGGTTACAGAGGAAAAGTGATAAGAAAGAGTGGTTAGGGGGTTACATAGGGGAAAGTGATAGCAAAAAGTGGTTAGGGTGTTACATTGGGGAAAGTGATGAAAGAGTGGTTAGTGGATAACATAGAGGAAAGTGATGAGAAAGAGTGGTTGGGGGGTTACATAGGGGAAAGTGATGAGAAGAGTGGTTAGGGTGTTGCATTGGGGAAAGTGATAGAAGAGTGGTTAGTGGATAACATAGAGGAAAGTGATGAGAAAGAGTGGTTAGGGGGTTACATGGGGGAAAGTGATGAGAAAGAGTGGTTAGGCAGTTACATAGGGAAGTGATAAGAAAGAGTGGTGAGGCAGTTACATAGGGGAAAGTGATGAGAAAGAGTGGTAGGCAGTTACATAGGGAAAGTGATAAGAAAAGTGGTTAGGGGATTACATAGGGGAAAGTGATGAGAAAGAGTGGTTAGGGGGTTACATAGGGGAAAGTGATAACAAAGAGTGGTTAGGGGGTTACATAGGGGAAAGTGATGAGAAAGAGTTGTTAGGGGATTACATAGAGGAAAGTGATAAGAAAGAGTGGTTAGGGGGTTACATAGGGGAAAGTGATGAGAAAGAGTGGTTAGGCAGTTACATAGGGAAAGTGATGAAGAGTGGTTAGGGGTTACATGGGGAAAGTGATGAAAAAGAGTGGTTAGGGGGTTACATAAGGAAAGTGATAACAAAGAGTGGTTAGGGGGGTTTACATAGGGGAAAGTGATGAGAAAGAGTGGTTAGGGGGTTACATGAGGAAAGTGATAACAAAGAGTGGTTAGGGGTTACAAAGGGGAAAGTGATGAGAAAGAGTGGTTAGGGGGTTACATGAGGAAAGTGATAACAAAGAGTGGTTAGGTGGTTACATAGGAAAGTGATGAGAAAGAGTGGTTAGGCGGTTACATAAAAGGAAAGTGATAAGGAAAAGTGGTTAGGGGGTTACATAGGGGGAAAGTGATGAGAAAGAGTGGTTAGGGGGGTTACATAGGGGAAAGTGATAACAAAGAGTGGTTAGGGGGTTACATAGGGGAAAGTGATGAGAAAGAGTGGTTAGGGGGTTACATAGGGGAAAGTGATAACAAAGAGTGGTTAGGGGGTTACATAGGGAAAGTGATGAAAAGTGGTTAGGCGGTTAGATAGGGGAAAGTGATAAAGAAGAGTGGTTAGGGTGTTGCATTGGGGAAAGTGATGAGAAAGAGTGGTTAGGGTGTTACATTGGGGAAAGTGAGAAAGAGTGGTTAGTGGATAACATAGAGGAAAGTGATGAAAGAGTGGTTAGGGGGTTACATAGGGGAAAGTGATGAGAAAAAGAGTGGTTAGGGTGTTACATTGGGGAAAGTGATGAGAAAGAGTGGTTAGTGGATAACATAGAGGAAAGTGATGAGAAAGAAGTGGTTAGGGAGTTACATAGGGGAAAGTGATGAAAAAGTGGTTAGGGGGTTACATGGGGAAAGTGATAACAAAGAGTGGTTAGGGGGGTTACATAGGGGAAAGTGATGAGAAAGAGTGGTTAGGCGGTTAGATAGGGGAAAGTGATAAGAAAGAGTGGTTAGGGTGTTACATTGGGGAAAGTGATGAGAAAGAGTGGTTAGGGTGTTACATTGGGAAAGTGATGAAAAGTGGTTAGTGGATAACATAGAGGAAAGTGATGAGAAAGAGTGGTTAGGGGGTTACATAGAGAGAAGTGATGAGAAAGAGTGGTTAGGGTGTTACATTAGAGGAAAGTGATGAGAAAAGTGGTTAGTGGATAACATAGAGGAAAGTGATGAGAAAGAGTGGTTGAAAGGGGGTTACATAGGGGAAAGTGATGAGAAAGAGTGGTTAGGCAGTTTACATAGGGGAAAGTGATAAGAAAGAGTGGTTAGGCGGTTACATAGGGGAAAGTATTGATGAGAAAAGAGTGGTTAGGCGGTTACATGGGGGAAAGTGATAGAAAAAGGTGGTTAGGGGATTACATAGAAGAGTAAGTGAGAAAGAGTGGTTAGGGGGTTACATAGGGGAAAGTGATAAGAAAGAGTGGTTAGGGGGTTACATAGGGGAAAGTGATGAGAAAGAGTTGTTAGGGGATTACGCAGGAAAGTGATAAGAAAAAGAGTGGTTAGGGGGTTACATAGGGGGAAAGTGAAAGGAAGTGGTTAAGGGAGTTACATGGGGAAAGTGATAAAGTGGTTGGGGGGTTACATAGGGGGAAAAGTGATGAGAAAGAGTGGTTAGGCGGTTACATAGGGGAAAGTGATAAGAAAGAGTGGTTGAGGGTTACATGAGGAAAGTGATGAGAAAGAGTGGTTAGGGGGTTACATAGGGGAAAGTGATAAGAAAGAGTGGTTAGGGTTACATTGTGGAAAGTGATGAAAGAGTGGTTAGTGGATAACATAGAGGAAAGTGATGAGAAAGAGTGGTTAGACGGTTACATAGGGGAAAGTGATAAGAAAAGAGTGGTTGGGGTTACATAGGGGAAAGTGATGAGAAAGAGTTGTTAAGGGATTACATAGAGAAAGTGATAAGAAAGAGTGGTTAGGGGGTTACATAGGGGAAAGTGATGAGAAAGAGTGGTTAGGGGGTTACATAGGGGAAAGTGATAAGAAAAGTGGTTAGGGGGTTACATAGGGAAAGTGATAGAAAAAGAGTGGTTAGGCGGTTACATAGGGGAAGGTGATAAGAAAGAGTGGTTAGGGGTTACACATAGAGAGAAAGTGATGAGAAGAGTGGTTAGGGGGTTACATAGGGGAAAGTGATAAGAAAGAGTGGTTAGGGGGTTACATTGTGGAAAGTGATGAGAAAGAGTGGTTAGTGGATAACATGAGGGAAAGTGATGAGAAAAAAGAGTGGTTACGGGGTTACATAGGGGAAAGTGATGAGAAAGAGTGGTTAGGCGGTTACATGGGGAAAGTGATGAGAAAGAGTGGTTGGTGGATAACATAGAGGAAAGTGATGAGAAAGAGTGGTTAGGCGGTTACATAGGGGAAAGTGATAAGAAAGAGTGGTTAGGATGTTACATTGGGGAAAGTGATAGAAAAAGAGTGGTTAGGGTGTTACATTGGGGAAAGTGATGAGAAAGAGTGGTTAGTGGATAACATAGAGGAAAGTGATGAGAAAGAGTGGTTAGGTGGTTACATGAGGAAAGTGATGAGAAAGAGTGGTTAGGCAGTTACATGGGGAAAGTGATAAGAAAGAGGTGGTTAAGGAGGCATTTACATAGAGGAAAGTGATGAGAAAGAGTGGTTAGGGTGTTACATTGGGGAAAGTGATGAGAAAGAGTGGTTAGTGGATAACATAGAGAAGAGTGATGAGAAAGAGTGGTTAGGCGGTTACATAGGGGAAAGTGAAAGAAAGAGTGGTTAGGATGTTACATTGGGGAAAGTGATGAGAAAGAGTGGTTAGGGTGTTACATTGGGGAAAGTGATGAGAAAGAGTGGTTAGTGGATAACATAGAGGAAAGTGATGAAAGAGTGGTTAGGTGGTTACATGGGGAAAGTGATGAGAAAAGAGTGGTTAGGCGGTTACATAGGGGAAAGTGATAAGAAAGAGTGGTTAGGCGGTTATATAGGGGAAAGTGATGAGAAAGAGTGGTTAGGGTGTTACATTGGGGAAAGTGATGAGAAAGAGTGGTTAGTGGATAACATAGAGGAAAGTGATGAGAAAGAGTGGTTAGGGGGTTACATAGGGGAAAGTGATGAGAAAGAGTGGTTAGGCGGTTACATAGGGGAAAGTGATAAGAAAGAGTGGTTAGGGTGTTACATTGGGGAAAGTGATGAGAAAGAGTGGTTAGGTGGTTACATAGGGGAAAGTGATGAGAAAGAGTGGTTAGTGGATAACATAGAGGAAAAGTGATGAGAAAGAGTGGTTGGGCGGTTACATAGGGGAAAGTGATAAGAAAGAGTGGTTAGGATGTTGCATTGGGGAAAGTGATGAGAAAGAGTGGTTAGGGTGTTACATTGGGGAAAGTGATGAGAAAGAGTGGTTAGTGGATAACATGAGGGAAAGTGATGAAGAGTGGTTAGGTGGTTACATAGGGGAAAGTGATGAGAAAGAGTGGTTAGGCAGTTGCTGGGGAAAGTGATAAGAAAGAGTGGTTGGGCGGTTACATAGGGGAAAGTGATGAGAAAGAGTGGTTAGGCGGTTACATAGGGGAAAGTGATAGAAAAGTGGTTAGGCAGTTACATAGGGGAAAGTGATGAGAAAGAGTGGTTAGGGTGTTACATTGGGGAAAGTGATGAGAAAGAGTGGTTAGTGGATAACATAGAGGAAAGTGATGAAAAGTGGTTAGGGGGTTACATAGGGGAAAGTGATGAGAAAGAGTGGTTAGGGTGTTACATTGGGGAAAGTGATGAGAAAGAGTGGTTAGGGTGTTACATTGGGGAAAGTGATGAGAAAGAGTGGTTAGTGGATAACATAGATGAAAGTGATGAGAAAGAGTGGTTAGGGGGTTACATAGAGGAAAGTGATGAGAAAGAGTGGTTAGGCGGTTACATAGGGGAAAGTGATAAGAAAGAGTGGTTAGGCGGTTACATAGGGGAAAGTGATGAGAAAGAGTGGTTAGGGTGTTACATTGGGGAAAGTGATGAGAAAGAGTGGTTAGTGGATAACATAGAGGAAAGTGATGAGAAAGAGTGGTTAGGGGGTTACATAGGGGAAAGTGATGAGAAAGAGTGGTTAGTGGATAACATAGAGGAAAGTGATGAGAAAGAGTGGTTAGGTGGTTACATAGGGGAAAGTGATGAGAAAGAGTGGTTAGGCGGTTACATAGGGGAAAGTGATAAGAAAGAGTGGTTAGGCGGTTACATAGGGGAAAGTGATGAGAAAGAGTGGTTAGGGTGTTACATTGGGGAAAGTGATGAGAAAGAGTGGTTAGTGGATAACATAGAGGAAAGTGATGAGAAAGAGTGGTTAGGGGGTTACATAGGGGAAAGTGATGAGAAAGAGTGGTTAGGGTGTTACTTTGGGGAAAGTGATGAGAAAGAGTGGTTAGGGTGTTACATTGGGGAAAGTGATGAGAAAGAGTGGTTAGTGGATAACATAGAGGAAAGTGATGAGAAGAGTGGTTAGGGGGTTACATAGGGAAAGTGATGAGAAAGAGTGGTTAGGCGGTTACATAGGGGAAAGTGATATGAAAGAGTGGTTAGACGGTACATAGGGGAAAGTGATGAGAAAGAGTGGTTAGGGTGTTACATTGGGGAAAGTGATGAGAAAGAGTGGTTAGTGGATAACATAGAGGAAAGTGATGAGAAAGAGTGGTTAGGGGGTTACATAGGGAAAAGTGATGAGAAAGAGTGGTTAGTGGATAACATAGAAGAAAGTGATGAGAAAGAGTGGTTAGGTGGTTACATAGGGGAAAGTGATGAGAAAGAGTGGTTAGGCGGTTACATAGGGGAAAGTGATAAGAAAGAGTGGTTAGGCGGTTACATAGGGGAAAGTGATGAAAAGTGGTTAGGGTGTTACATTGGGGAAAGTGATGAGAAAGAGTGGTTAGTGGATAACATAGAGGAAAGTGATGAAAAGTGGTTGAGAGTTACATAGGGGAAAGTGATGAAAGAGTGGTTAGGGTGTTACATTGGGGAAAGTGATGAGAAAGAGTGGTTAGGGTGTTACATTGGGGAAAGTGATGAGAAAGAGTGGTTAGTGGATAACATAGAGGAAAGTGATGAAGAGTGGTTAGGGGGGGGGGTTACATAGGGGAAAGTGATGAGAAAGAGTGGTTAGGCGGTTACATGGAAAGTGATAAGAAAGAGTGGTTAGGCGGTTACATATGGGAAAGTGATGAAGAGTGGTTAGGTGGGTTACATAGGGGAAAGTGATGAGAAAGAGTGGTTAGGCGGTTACATAGGGGAAAGTGATAAGAAGAGTGGTTAGGTGGTTACATAGGGGAAAGTGATGAGAAAGAGTGGTTAGGTGGTTACATAGGGGAAAGTGATGAGAAGAGTGGTTAGGCGGTTACATGAGAAGAGAGTGATAAGAAAGAGTGGTTAGGCGGTTACATAGAGGAAAGTGATGAGAAAGATTGGTTAGGGTGTTACATAGGGGAAGTAATGAAAGAGTGGTTAGGCGGTTACATAGGGGAAAGTGTGAGGAGAAAGAGTGGTTAGGGTGTTACATAGGGGAAAGTGATGAGAAAGAGTGGTTAGGCGATTACATATGGGAAAGTGACAGAAAGATTGGTTGGTGGTTACATAGGTGAAAGTGATGAAGAGTGGTTAGGCGGTTACATATGGGAAAGTGACGAAGATTAGTTAGGGTGTTACATAGGGGAAAGTGATGAGAAAGGGTGGTTAGGGTGTTACATAGGGGGAAAGTGATAAGAAAGAGTGGTTAGGCGGTTACATAGGGGAAAGTGATGAGAAAGGGTGGTTTGGGAGTTACATAGGTGAAAGTGATGAGAAAGAGTGGTTGGGCGGTTGCTTAGGGGAAAGTGATAAGAAAGAGTGGTTTGGGTTACAAAGGGGAAAGTGATAAGAAAGAGTGGTTCGTGTGTTACATATAGGGAAAGTGATGAGAAAGAGTACATGTGGGTTGCTAGGGAAAAGTGATGAGAAAGAGTAATAGGCGGTTAAGTATAGGGAAAGTGATGAGAAAAGAGTAATAAGTGGTTACATAGGGAAAGTGATAAGAAAGAGTGGTTAGTGTGTTACATAGGGGAAAGTGATGAGAAAGAGTGGTTAGGGTGTTTACAGGGGAAAGTGATGAGAGTGGTTAGAGATGGTTACATAGGAAAGTATTAGGAAAGAGTGGTTAGGCGGTTACATAGGGAAAGTGATAAGAAAGAGTGGTTAGTAAGTATATAGGGAAAGTGATGGAGAAAGAGTGGTTAGGCGGTTACATAGGTACATATGAAAGAGTGGTTAGGGCTGTTACACAGGGGAAAGTGAGATGGAGAAAGAGTGGTTAGGTGGTTACATAGGGGAAAGTGATGAGAAAGAGTGGTTAGGTGGTTACATAGGGGAAGTGATGAGAAAGAGTGGTTAGCGGTTACATAGGGAAAGTGATGAGAAAGAGTGGTTATGTGGTTACATAGGAAAGTGATGAGAAAGAGTGTTAGGTATATATAGTAAGTGCTAATAAAAGATGTTTGTGTGTGTTACATATATGGAAAGTGATGAGAAAGAGTGGTTATGTGGTTAAGTATAGTGGGGAAGTGATGAGAAAGAGTGGTTATGTGGTTACATAGGGGAAAGTGATGAGAAAGAGTGGTTAGATGGTTACATAGGGAAAGTGATGAGAAAGAGTGGTTAGATGGTTAAGAGCAGGAAAAGACAGGAAAGAGTGGTTAAGGTGGTTACATAGGGGAAAGTGATGAGAAAGAGTGGTTAGATGGTTACATAGGGGAAAGTGATGAGAAAGAGTATAGATGGTTACATAGGGAAAGAGAAAGAGTGGTTAGACGGTTACATAGGGGAAAGTGATGAGAAAGAGTGTGGTTAAGGGCGGTTACATAGGGGAAAGTGATGAGAAAGAGTGGTTATGTGGTTACATAGGAAAGTGATGAGAAAGAGTGGTTAGGTGGTTACATAGGGGAAGTGATGAGAAAGAGTGGGAAAGAGACATATATAGGGGGAAGCAGACAGACAGGAGTGGTTGATGGTTACATAGGGGGAAGTGATGAGAGAGGTTATGTGGTTACATAGGGGAAAGTGATGAGAAAGAGTGGTTAGATGGTTACATAGGGGGAAAGTGATGAGAAAGAGCACAGATGGTTACACAGGGGAAAGTGATGAGAAAGAGTGGTTAGATGGTTACATAGGGAAAGTGAGAAAGAGTGGTTAGGCGGTTACATAGGGAAAGTGATGAGAAAAGAGTGCATATGTGGTTACATAGGGGAAAGTGATGAGAAAGAGTGGTTAGATGGTTACATAGGGGAAAGTGATGAGAAAGAGTGGTTAGATGGTTACATAGGGGAAAGTGATGAGAAAGAGTGGTTAGATGGTTACATAGGGGGAAGTGATGAGAAAGAGTGGTTAGGCGGTTACATAGGGGAAAGTGAGAGAAAGAGTTGTTATGTGGTTACATAGGGGAAAGTGATGAGAAAGAGTGGTTAGGTGGTTACATAGGGGATGAAAGAGTGGTTAGGCGGTTGTATAGGGGGCGATGAGAAAGAGTGGTTATGTGTTACATAGGGGAAAGTGATGAGAAAGAGTGGTTAGGTGGTTACATAGGGGAAAGTGATAAGAAAGAGTGGTTAGTGTGTTACATATAGAAAGTGATGAGAAAGAGTGGTTATGTGGTTACATAGGGGAAAGTGATGAGAAAGAGTGGTTAGGCGGTTACATAGGGGAAAGTGATGAGAAAGAGTGTTAGGTGGTTACATAGGGGAAAGTGATGAGAAAGAGTGGTTAGATGGTTACATAGGGGAAAGTGATGAGAAAGAGTGGTTAGGCGGTTACATAGGGTGAAAGTGATGAGAAAGAGTGGTTAGGCGGTTACATAGGGGAAAGTGATGGAGAAAGATTGGTTAGGGTGTTATGTTAGGAAAAGTAATGAGAAAGAGTGGTTAGGCGGTTACATAGGGGAAAGTGACGAAAGAGGTTAGGGTGTTACATAGGGGAAAGTGACGAGAAAGATTGGTTAGGGTGTTGCTAGGGGAAAGTGATGAGAAAGAGTGGTTAGGCGGTTACAAAGGGGAAAGGTGACGAGAAAGATTGGTTAGGGTGTTACATAGGGGAAAGTAATGAGAAAGAGTGGTTAGGCGGTTACATAGGGGAAAGTGACGAGAAAGAGTGGTTAGGATGTTACATAGGGGAAAGTGACGAGAAAGAATGGTTAGGGTGTTACATAGGGGAAAGTGATGAGAAAGAGTGGTTAGGCGGTTACATATGGGAAAGTGACGAGAAAGATTGGTTAGGGTGTTACATAGGGGAAAGTGATGAGAAAGGGTGGTTAGGGTGTTACATAGGGGAAAGTGATGAGAAAGAGTGGTTAGAGGGTTACACAGGTGAAAGTGATAAGAAAGAGTGGTTAGGGGTTACATAAGGGGAAAGTTATGAGAAAGAGTGGCTAGTAGGTTTGATAGGGGAAAGAATTGAGAAAGAGTGGTTAGGGGGTTACGTCGGGGAAAGTGATGAGAAGTGTCAGAATGAGGGTGATAGACGGGTAAGGATACCGAGGATGAGAGTTGGGTAGACATGAAGAGTGTTTGAGAGAATGTGTGAGCGTTAGTGTGTTAGGACCACATTGCAAGAATTTTCAACGTTTTTACTTTCTAGTCATTTTCTACGTCTGATGCCAAATGTTAAATAAAAACATTACTTTTGGAGTAACTTTTGAATATAAATTTTTGAATTGATGTAAAATATGAACATGTGTCCATGGAAGCACATAAAGACTTCAAAAACATTTTCTTGCCTTTCTGCTTATTTCTTCCTGTGTAGGATATCCTTTCATTGTAATTTCCAATGTCCAATCTCGTAAGTGGAAGGCAGAATATTATAATGTTCAAAACATTATTTCTGATTAAAATGATGGTAATTTATGTTGTTTTGTTTTCTTTCTTGCTTTCCCTCGTTGTTCATAGATAAGCCATGGTTTGTACTATACGTAGATATGTGAATATTTTAATAAATTTATAGAGTAAAAAAAGAAATATATATAAATTACTATATTATTCTTTTAGGCATATATCCATGTCAATCTCTTTAAATCAAACAGTATACCTCTCATACTCCGCATTATCTATCTATCTATCTATCTATCTATCTATCTATCTATCTATCTATCTATCTATCTGAATCTGTTCATATCTATCTCAGTCTGTTCATATCTATCTATCTATCTATCTATCTATCTATCTATCTATCTATCTATCTATCTTAATCTGTTCCTATTGTATTTATCAATATATCTATGAAAAATCACAATGTACGTGGGTGTGTCAGAATGTTGAATTAGGTGCATTGACAAGGAAATATATGTTGAAAAAATTGTTAATAAGAAACGTTTTCTTTTATAAGTACAAATATACGAATACAGACAGTGTAAAAAAGGAAATTTTCAAGAACGAACTTGATCCTGAAGACACCCGAATCATGGAGTAAAACCAGTTATTACCTGAAATATCGTCGCTCAAACAAAATTTTACACTAGAAAAGGAGACAAATGTAACTTATGCTTTTTAGAAAAACTTGTCATGTTAAACCATACAAGTAGACCTAATCTACTTTAAAAAAATGAATTAATAACCACAAGTTTCTATAAAAAAGATATTTAAATTCTTAGAATCAGATACAGATTCCGCAATATTTTTGTCTCTTTCTTTCTCACTCTCTTACTTTTGCCCAATATTAATTTCCTTCTGGTTTTCAACCTTTCTAAAATCTCCTCATTGCTCGGTCCACGATATCCGCAGAATCCTTCTGTAGAACAACATTTCAACTGCTTCAAGTCTTTTCTTCATCTTTGATGATATTGTCCAGCATTCACTGCCATATTGAAGAACTGACATCACATAGCAATCCAATACTCTCTTCTTTGGTTTTAGCGAAATTGTCCTGTTTCTTAATACTTTACTCAGCTCCCGGAATGCATCCTTGTGCTTTTGGATATCAGGAATATAAATGTATAGAAACTGCTGTGATCACAAAGTGGGGGGTCAGTTTATATATTGATTTTAATATGGAATTGATCCCCTACTTTATAACCAGCATGCTTCTGTAGAACCCCATTTCCGCTGCTTCAAGTTTTTCCTTCATCTTTGATGATATTGTCCAGCATTCACTGCCATATTGAAGAACTGACATCACATAGCAATCCAATACTCTCTTTGTTTTTTAGCGAAATTGTCCTGTTTCTTTATACTTTACTCACCTTCTGAAACGCGTTCCTCACCATGCCAATTCGTCCATATAAGTAAAAACGATGATTAAATCGATGTGTTGTTGAGTTCGGTCAAAAGTTAAACAAAATGGTTTGCTTTCCTATTCAGCACTACTTAGACCGCAAGTCCCGCAAGTCATTACTCCTTATTCCGGGGGATTATATATTTCTAGATGACAACGGATGCCAAAACCCACTGATAGTAGTAAACTTCATCATTGCACACACACACACACACACACACACACACACACACACACACACACACACATTTATGTGTAAAAGTCAGATATAAATAAAATATCCTATAATATATGATATACTAAAAAGACATTATCAATAACGACAAAAGGAAAAATTCAAGCTTTTCTTTACCAATGCGTTTCGTTCTTTGAGGAATTTTATCAAGGTAACCCTAAAACGCATAATGGATGTGCGTTGTGGTGCAGAGGATATCGGCTTGGAACGAGAAATCGGAGAGCCAAGTTCGAATTCCTGTTGAATTCGTTGCATTCACTTACGTGTAAATACCCTTAAAAAGGTATTAATTCGTCTCTTTCTTCCAGTTATGGGTAAAATAACAGATTGGGTTCTGCTGTCTTGGTTGGCCATCAATATATCGCAGAAAGTAATCGCAACCTACTGCAGAAAAAAAAACATTCTGTCCAGTCAGTAACAGAGACATTATCGCCCAAGAGGGTATCAAGAATGGCAATTGACTGACTGACTGTAATGTAACAAAAGCTTAAATTTAATTTGTTAAAGTTCTTGAAAGAAAGAAACGCTTTCCTTTTGCCTGAGTTCATATATATATATATATATATATATATATATATATATATATATATATATATATATACAGGGGCCCGATAATAATTTTCGGACACTTTGAAAAAAGTACTTCAAGGTGGTTACTAGTGCCAAAAACTTTTGAAATTGTAAGTACGTAGTTGAGGAATGAAAACCCACTACCAGTGTAATCATTTTTTTAGTTTGGCTTTGATAATTTTAGTTTTTTTGTGATTTTTGCGAAAACTTGCGCGACACTATTTTTCGGACATGACAAAAAATCCTATTTTATTAAGAGCTAAATTCATGTATATGTTGCTGTATGCAAATTTTCTGCTTGTACACTTAGCTGTCATCATTATAATCAATTATCTGTTCTATTTTACTGGCAAAACAATTAAGTTTAATGAGGTAAAATGCATTCAAAAGAAGTCGTTTGTTTGGCACGGAAGAAGCGGGATGATGGCCTCAGCATTAGAAGGATCGCCATGGATTTGAAGCTGTCGAAATCAACGGTCGAATACATGCTGAAGACAAACTCCGAGCGGAAAAAGAAGAGAGGACGGAAAAGATCAATTGGCAAGAGGACTGAAAGGAGAATGAAGAGGACTGTGACACGGCTTTTGACATCTGGAGAAAAAGTTACAGCAAGAAAAGTGAAGGAGAAATGTGAATTGGATGTAAACGTCCGAACAGTACAAAGAACGCTGCATAGGATTGGTTTGAAGTATACAAAGGCTAAGAAAAAAATTACACTAACAAAGAAACACAAAGGAGCAAGACTGGAGTGTGCTAAAAGGTGGTTAAAAAAAGCATGTTGACTTTAAGAAGGTTATATTTACTGATGAGAAGCGTTTCAAGTTTGATGGGCCCGATGGATGGTGTACTTGGTCGAGAAGGGGTGAGCCTGCTGTACTGAACAAACGACAGATGGGAGGAGGAGGAGTTATGGTTTGGGGTATGATCTTTGCTAATGGAAATATATGGTTGGAGTGGCTGAAAGGACGACAGAACAGCGAAAGCTACAAACAGTTGCTGGACGAGAAAAACCTACCAAGGATAAGAAGAGAGATAGGGAATGATTTCGTTCTACAGCAAGACAATTGCAGCATCCATGTGTCAAAACTCATGAAAGAATGTATGGCTAAAGTGAATATAACTACTTTGGAATGGCCTGCAAAAAGCCCAGATCTAAATTTAATAGAAAATGTTTGGGAAATGCTTGCGCAACCTGAAATAACGAAAGAGGCTCAACTATGGGAACGGATACTAGATGCAAAAAAAAAAAAACAACTAATAGAAACACGTAGAGATGTTATTGTGCATATGTTTGATCATTATGAAGAGAGATTGATAAAAGTTATTGAGAAGAAAGGTGATATTACAGACTATTAACAGTTTTTCAACGATGTCCGAAAAATAATGTCGCGTGTGTTTTGTAAAAAAATGATGAAAAATAAATATTTTTCCTTACCTAATCGATTTTCTTCCATTTTTATTACAGGTATTGTCTTTATATGTTTATGCTATTCTATTGAAGGAATTTTGCCACTCTATGGTACTCGGAAAGTCGAATACTAAAGTATCCGAAAAATATTGTCCGGCCCCCCCCCCTCTCTCTCTCTCTCTCTCTCTCTCTATATATATATATATATATATATATATATATATATATATCAGCATGCGGTGTAGATATAGAATAATCCAAAGGAGTATCCTGTACATACAGTGGTAGGATAACTCTCTAAGAGAGCTCTAAATATATATGTATATAAATACATCTAGAGCAAATATAGGAAAAACTTAAGGCGGACACGTTATTTCATGGTAAATCGGAAGTGTAGGCCTATTTCAGGCGAACCATCATCAGCTTCCGTCTTTATTGTACAGAAGATTTTACACAATTCGTGTAAAGACTTAAGCTGTGATGGTTTGCCTGAAATATGTCTTACTTCCGATTTACCATGAAGTAACGTGTATATATATATATATATATATTATTTTATGTAGCTTTAATATTAGAACATGTAAAAGACTACTACAAAATTGTACATTTTGTTTTGGCATTGAAAAACAATGCCTCATCATTTAGTTCACAATGATGATAATAAATGCTTTTATTTAGAAAGTTTATTCTATAAAGCATCACTTCACTTTCCGTTTTTTGAAAAAAAATTGTGCATGCTAAAATATTTAATAAAGAAATGAGAAAAAAGAAGAAAAGAAAAAGAAAGAGAAAAGAAAGTAAACAAAGCGACAGTATAAGAAATCTACCTTACTATCTAGAGAATAGAGAGCAAAAGGCAAAAAGCATGAAGACCGGACCTTATTCTTATCGATAAGGAGAGAAGTCCGTGTCAAACTATAGATTTTATTGTTTCATATTATAAAATAGAAGTGACTCTAAATAAACTGAAGGACTGGAGTATATCAGGATTGGGTTAGTGAATTGAAAAAAAACTATGTTATTGGTTTGTTGAAGTAATAGATGCACTTGGAGCAGAATCTCGAAAATTGAAAGAGCGCTTGGGAAAACTGGAATTGAGACCAAGTCTTCTAGAAAACCTTGTTTATTCTACGAAAATTATCTGAAGAATTTTTGAGTTGTGAGAAGTCTCGTTGACACCGTGCTTCAAGAACTGAATTTCCAACATGTGACACCAATAGAATAAAGACTATTAAAGATTATTATTGTTCCATTTACATTATTCGATCTAGTGTTCTCATCTTTGTTGCCATTTGCACGACGTTTCGTCCGTTGTACGCTCCGGACTTCTTCAGGTGCTAGGAATTTTCGAACCGAACCCTTTATTACAATCACTGGGCTATATCATTCTTATTCCTTGCGTAGAACCTCTTTTGATAGTCATTAGTTATCTCCCTCTAACCCACTAAGTTACTTCTCCACCACTGCTGTAGCCTGGTATGAACTCACAACTCTTTGGGTCAAGTCACAGGAACTAACCAACATCTATATCCACTGAATGATGTGCCCTTAAAGACTCAAGGCCTAGTGGATACAGACTATTATTATTATTACTGTTATCATTATCAATATTATTGTTATTATTTAATGTGTTTTTTTTCTTTATTATGGTGCCCTCCTACGAGGAATGGACTTTTCCTCTTTTTATATATAGTTACCTGCTTGACTTCTGGGAGAGCAGTGAACGAACAGCATTTAACGAGAGCAGTTAACGAAAGCCGTTTACGAAGGCAGTTGACGACAGCTACAATAATCAGGCAATAAGCAGCGTAATAATACCTTCGGACTTACTTATTACTAGTTACTTATTATTGGCACTTCCTTTGAATATCTTGCTTCGTGTTATACTAATATACTTTTTTGAACCTACCTCTTGTGTTCCTTGCCATACTTCCAACCAAACCGTTCGCCACAACTCCACAACAAATTGGCGACAAAGAATACTACCACGCAACAAACTTAAAATAACGTTTTCCAAGTAATGTTTCATATTACATATTCTAATCTTTAAAGATAATTAAATTGATTTTAAAAGTATAATTAAAGGGAAAAAACACATATGACCATAACAAATAGTAGCTTTAATATATAAAATAAAATACTGCGTTGTCTGGAAAATTAATGCTGATTTTTAGTCGTTTATGTTCGAACACGTTAGAAAACGTCAAATTTATTGATAGATATAATATGCTTAAAGAGATATATTAGAACACACTTCAAAATATCTGTTGAGAAAGAAAGTTTAAAATTACGTAATTCATGCCGATCTTTAGTCGTTCATATTTCAAATATGTTATAAAACGTCAAATTTATCGACAGATATAATAATATCCTTAGATTTCCGACTAGAACACACTTCGAACTTGAGAAAGAAAGTTTAAAATGACTTAATTAATGCCGATTTTTAGTCCTTCATATTTCAAATACGTTAGAAAACGTCAAATTTATCGAGAGATAAAATAATATGCTTACATTTCCGATTAGAACACACTTCAAAATATCTGTTGAGAAAGAAAGTTTAAAATTACTTAATTCATGCCGATTTTAAGTCGTTCATATTTCAAATATGTTATAAAACGTCAAATTTATCGACAGATATAATAATATGCTTACATTTCCGATTAGAACACACTTCAATATGCTTAAATTTCCGATTAGAATACACTTCAAAATATCTGTTGAGAAAGAAAGTTTAAAATTACATAATTCATGCCGATTTGAAGTCGTTCATATTTCAAACACGTTAAGATCACACAGATTTTACATAGAAAAAGCTCTTCGTAATGTATGCGTTGTACAATCTTTTGTATTTATTTTAGAGATAAGCTTCCATGAATCCGTTCAATGAGTCTGTCTGACCATTTTTCATTCAATTCGAGGGCGTCAGCTACAACTGGAATTATTGATAACCTCATTTACCAAATTAGGCTTCCACAAATATGCTTGTATAATAATAATCTTTGAGGATCTTCAGAGATACATTAGAATTAGCAGGAACTGTCATGTCAATAAGAAAGCATCACCATTATTATTATTATCATGTCATTTTTCATCATATTTCGATTTCTGCTTTGGTCTCACTACCAACCAAGTCTGCGGGGAGACCTAAGGCAAGTCGTGGCGTGTTGTTATGGCTCCATTTCATGTTTTTCTATCTTCCCTATCGTCCCTAGCATTACATAGATAGTTTTCCTTAGTGTGTGGGCTGTACTTAATAAGACAATTTTTTGTATATCTCTTAAGCTGGGGTTTCCAGGGATTCTTTCAATGTGTTCTTTTGTTCCATTTTTTATCATTCCAAGTGCACCTACTATCACTGGCACAACTCTTGTTTTCAATTTCCACATTTTTTCTATTTCAATTTCCAGGTCTTTATCTTTTGACAGTTTTTCAAATTCCTTGATTGCTATGTTACAATCCGCTGGACAAGCCATATCAATTAATAGACAAGTTTTCTCTTTGTGGTTTTTAACAATAATGTCTGGCCTGTGTTTGCTTCAATTTTTCTGTCTGTGTAGATGGTGTAATCCCATAGAATGGTTACATCTTCTATTTCTGTAACCGGTGCTGGATGATGTTCATACCAGTGTTTGTTTACAGATTTTTCCATAATGTTTGCACATTGTCCAATGTAAATATTGCCCAACTCTATCGTGGTAATTTTTATATTCATTTGGAGCAAGCACAGAACAGCCTGAGATTAGGTGGTCTATTGTTTCTTGGTGTTTATCACAAAACCTGCATTTTGGATCCATATTATTATGCATAATATTTGCCTGAAAGTTTCTAGTGAAAAGACTTTGGTTTTGTGCTGCAAGAATAAAGCCTTCAGTTTCAGACTTTAATCCAGATGCACGTAACCATCGATGAGTATTAACTTTGTCAACATTGGATTTATTCGCACGTTCTTGATATTGGCCATGTAGAGGTTTGTCTTGCCAGCGTTGTTTCATCTGTTCAAGAGCTTTATCTTTGGCTTTCATTTTCATATTTTTTGCCGCAATAGTTGGTTCTTGGCTTCTGTTTTGCTTTTCTACAGAATCTACTAACTGTAAATCTTGTTTGTATTTACTGCCTTCTTTTATTATTGAATATTTTTCTTTCTTTCTTCATGTTGCCTTACTAATTGTATCATCCAATCCTTTGTTGTTTCTATGTATGTTAGTAAGCCAATAGTTGTTGTCTTGTATGACAATTCCAGCTGAATAAAACCTCTTCCACCTTCTTTACGGGGTATGTATAGACGGTCTACATCAGCCTTTGGATGATGCATCTTATGCTTAAAAAGAAGCTTTCTTGTTTTAGAATCCATTCGCCTGATGTCGTTTAGAGTCCAGTTTAAGATGTCGAAGCTATATTGGACAACTGGGATTGCAAGGCTATTAATGGCCATAACTCTGTTCTGAGAATTCAATTCAGTTTTTAATATCATTCGTAGCCTTCTATGGTACTCTTTACGCACTATTTCTTTCATTTTTTATGGTGGATGTTTTCACTCTCATTTACACCTAGGTATTTATAAGCTTCTTCCAGTTTCAATTCTTTTATTGTTACAGCAGGGTCTAAGCTGATTGAGGATGTTTCTTGTATTGATCCACGTAAAACTAGCTTTAGCACATTTATTCAAATTGAATTTCATTCCAGTGTCTTCGCTGAAGCATTTTACAGTTTGCAAAAGAAGACCTTCCAGCTCATTATCATTCTTAGCATATAACTTTAAGTCATCCATGTAAAATAGATGGCTTATTTTCTTTTGGCCTATTTTATAACCACATTCTGTCTTATTAAGTTGACTGGTTAGTGCTATTAATGATATGCAGAATAGTAATGGAGACAAAGAATCACCTTGAAATATACCTCTTTTGATGTTTATTTCATCAGACTTATAGGTTCCATTTATATGATTGAGGTAAAGGGTTGTTTTCCATATAGACATGCACTGTTTGATGAAATTGATGATGACGGGTGATATCTTGTATATATTTAAAGTCTTTAAAATCCAGGAATGTGGCACACTATCGAATGCCTTACGATAATCTATCAAGGCAGTACTAAGATTTTTCTTTGTACTGTTTTTCCAGGATTATTTTGTTAATAAGCAATTGGTCTTTACATCCATAACAGCCACGTTTGCACCCTTTTTGTTCAAGCAGTATCATGTCATTTCTTTCTAAGAATAAATATGTCTGTTTTGTTAAAATAGATGTTAATAGTTTATATGTTGTCGGAAGACATGTAATTGGTCTGTAGTTTTTCGGGTTGTTTGTGTCACCATTCTTGGGTAGAAGAAATGTAATTCCTTTGGTCATCCATGCAGGAATTTTAGTGGGATCGTCAACCATTTCTTGAAGTTCTTTGGCTAGTTTTTTATGTGCTGTATTTAAATAATATAGCCAAAGGTTAGGAATTTTATCTATACCTGGGAATTTCCAATTGTTTGCTTTTTTTAGTGCAAATTTAACATCCTCTTCTGTAATTCCAGCCCATGTCTGTTCTGGTTTATTTTTCATTCGTTCTATCTCTTGTGCAATCCAGTGTACTTCCTTGCTATGTTCTTTAGGGCAAGCCCATATATTTTCCCAGAACTGTGTAACTTCTTCCATTCTGGGGGGGGGACTGTCACTTCAATTCTTTTTTTACCTATTTCCCTGTAAAATCTCTTTGTATCGGTTTGAAAAATCTTTTTTGTCTGTAAAATCTTGATCTTTTTTCATAGCGTCATATTCTTTGAGCCTTCATTTGTATTTTTGCTTTATTTTTTCCTTAGTTGATAGGACTTCATTTTCATTTCTAATGTTGTATTTTCTTTCGACTCTTCTGCTTTTCCTAGTTCTTACATTTATTCCTCTACTCAGTTCATCCAGTACTGATAGTTCACTTCTAAGTTGTTCGATTTCTTTTTCTATTTTTCTTTTCCAAGGTGGATCTTCATGTCTGCGAGACTGCCTTGTTTTTAATTTGATGTTCAATTTTTTTGTTGCTGCTATTGCTGATGCATATATTGCTTCATTGAGATTTGTATGAGTGTCTTCATCCAAGATTAATTTGAGTGCTGCATTGTACAGTTTAATAGTTCGGAGGTTATGCATTGTTGGTTGTAATTTTGGGAGCTGTTCTCGTTCCTCCATTGCAATATTTTGTATTTGACTTAGATGGTTCTTTATTTCTTCCTTGGCTTCTTGCATACTGTTCTTATTTTCCGTCAAATAATTATGTTCGATGTGTTCTGAACTCGTTTTATTTTCGTCTTTTAACTGACTCAGATCACACCTTTCCAGCACTTTTAAACTTACAGCATTATCTTCATAGTGATTTGTGTGTATCACGGTTTCTACATTATGACCTGTGGCTTGTTTGATGTTATTACTTTTTATTTCTGATTCTGATTCCGGTTCCTTTTCATATTTTGTTGATTCGTCTCTTCTGGTCATAATTCTTTTAATTTCATTAATTTCAGCCTCTGTCAATCGGTTATTACGAATAATGTACCTTCGTACATTGGCTAATTTATTTTCGTCAATATACTTTCTATTTGCTTGATCAACTTTTTCACGCCAAATGTCATATGTTTGGCGAGTCATGTTTTTTTGAGGTTTGAGTAACGCTTCATGAAATGCAGTCATAACGACTTTGTACTCCTCACGAGACCATTTTATTTTTTCTTTCTTTAAATATACGGTTGTAGATCTAGCTGGAGAATTTTCAGGACCATCATTAGGATTATCCTGGTTGTGGGGACCTGAAGATTCATTCTTTGTGTAGGAGTTTGTTCCTATGGCAAATTTTTCGACCTCAGGTAGGTTCCCTCCTGAAAGACGGGCTCCCTGTTTATCCACTGGAAGAGCCATGCTGGATTTTTTTAATTCTATTTGTATTTCTCATGTTATATGATATTTATAAATGAAAACTTAACACGTCATTTAAATTGGTTATGGATTATAATTCATTTCAGCGAGTTAAATTAGCTCATTTCATCAGACCACACAATATTCGTTCCATTAGGGACAACAATTTTTTTCGGAATAAGAATTTCTTTAAAATGAAGAGAAAAATAATATAAAATGTTTAAAAACAGAGACATTGGCGTCATTTTCCTCTTGATTTTAAAGAAATGCTTATTCCGGCGAAAATTATTGTACCGAATGGAACGATTATTGTGTAGTCTGATGAAATGAGCTTATTTAGATCATTGAAATGAATGCGACAAGGAAAATTTCATTCATTTTTATTACGTTTTTCCAGCATCCAAACAGTTTGCCGCTTTGTTAGAGATTAGAAATATAAAAATTGTCTCTCAATCTTTTTAGCACATCGCTTTTGGAGACATTTTGAAAAATAAGTTAAGATAAATTACTACGTAACAATCAAAATACGAAAGAAATAAAGGCAGCAGAGAGATATAAAAAGCTTTAAAAATGGCTAAAGAAGTGGCCGAAAGGGACGATAAAATTTAAGAATCATTTTTATATTCTTTATCTCCAGCAAAACGGAAGAAATTAATAAAAAATTAACTATTCCTGCTAAGCCGTATTCAATTATATATATATATATATATATATATATATATATATATATATAGTAATCCGCAGACAAATCTGTTTCGCTCATCAGTACGGTTGCACATCCGATTGCTTCTCGTCAGGATTGAAACCCAACCGAATTGACATCGATTTTAGCGTGTTATATCCAATGTAAACACATGCCAGTAGCCGAGAGTGTTCAAATTCATTACTGAATGAACCATGCGTAGATGCATGAGTAACTACTGCTTTTTTCAAAGTCTACCCTTAGGTTTCAACCACTGTTGTATCTTATGTTGTCTCATTCTCCGGTAACTCGCCGATCGGACCCGGATCTACTGTCAGTCACGATAAACGGTCGTCCCCCTGAAGAAGGCACCGTGTCTTGAGAGACTATCGTCCCTAAAACTCACTCCAGAACTCAAGCGGAACTCGTACATTGTATTTCCTCTACGCTTTACAGAGAGAGACAGACCAAACCAAAAATGGAACATTATAGTCATATTTGGGCGACAGCTACCTAGTTCTCACTTTCCATTATTTTCCATCCCTCAACCTCTCTCTCACAGGCGGGATGTGGCGTGCTTCTCGCTGTCCTATCGCTACTTTCATCGAAAGTGCCTGGACGAACTACACTCCCTGGTCCCGCCAATTCAAACCTTCACGGCAAGGACACGTCATGTCACTTACGTAGTATCAAACCACCTATATTGCCCCGTATTCCACTTAAACATCTTCATCCCGTGAACCACTACAGTGTAGAACAGACTCCCAAGAAAATATTTTCCCGATTACTACAATCCTCTTAACCTGTTCAAGTCTAGAGTTAACCGTTATCTTCCCCTCCTCTCCGTATGAATTGCCCCTTAATGTAACCCTTTACCTTGAGTGGCCTCGTGGATTGTACAGGGCCAAACGTATTTTTAAGAAGCAAAAAATAAAAATAAAGCTTAATCAAATTCCGTTTTTTTTTCATACTCTAACTTTTTGCCTGTTATGTATTCTTCTTACGTCATTTTTTAACTGTCAATATTTTTTATGATATAATTCCTTTTTGCTGAGCCACTGAATAGTTTTAGATTTTTCTCAACCAGCATTTAATTTACGGTTCCAGGGAGTTTAAGTTTATTACCATTTTCATTCATTAAGCCTAAACTCTGTAGTTGTCCATCACTTTTTGGAGTGAAGATCTCTGAAGCTAACTATTCTGTTCATCTCATGAACATTAATAGGAAGCAGTTGTAGTAAAGAAAAAGTCATCGTCTGGTCGTCGAAGGACGGATTTGTGGAGATGTGACATTTAATTTGAGAGAGAAAATAAATCTTTTCGTTTGCTCTTTCCGAAAGCTGACCTTTACAGGCAAAATTTCACCGACCGGTTTGCTCAGAAAATAAATGAACAAATACCGACATAAACAAAAATAGAAATAAATTGGATCGACAATTTTTTTAAATCTCATATTTTATCTCAAATTTCCAAGTTCAAAAAATGTATAAAAAACGCGCGCGCATGCGTAAAAAGAATGTGAGAAGTGTAAACGAAAAACTATACTGATTAATCGCATTCAAGGTTGGCAACGATTTCACACACATGCACTATCACGCACAAACATATATACATATATTTTTACACAATACATACATACATACATACAGTACTGTGCAAAAGTATTAGGACAACAACTATTTTATCTTTTATGAGGCATATTGACAGAAAATAAACAAATTAATTAAAGCAATTTTATTTGATTTACTCAACAAAGGGTTTAACAAGAAAAATGCTTGTTACAAAATAAATTTAATATTTAGTATAATAGCCTATTGCTTTGATCACTTCATTCTGTCAAGCATTGACATCACAAGCTTCTTCAATGTATCTAATGATATCTCCTGCCAAGCAGCTTGTATTTGTTCCAAAATTGTGTCTTGCGAAGTAACATTAGACTTACCAATTTGTTTTTATCCAAAATATCCCATAGATGTTCAATAGGATTGAGATCAGAACTTTGTGGGGGCCAATTCAAATTTCGAAGACTTCCTACCTTTTTAGTTAAATAATTCTTACAAAGATTTGGCTTTTCACCCTGTATTTGAATTTCAGTGAGGTTTTTATGAAAATCACCCCTGATTAACCGATAGTGTGCAAAAGTGTTAGGACAGGAGTGATTTTAAACCTTATTTTGATACCTCATAAAAGATAAAATAGTTCTTGTCCTAATACTTTTGCACAGTACTGTATATATATATATATATAAATTCAAACTTATCACTATACTCGTTTCGAAAAACCCTCCGCGTATATACGCGGAAGGAAAAATGGTTGTAAAAAAAAGAAAGAGCTAAGCACATGAACATCAGCCAAAGCGATTTGGAGCGAGCCAGGATGTAGCCCAAAGAAAAACCGGAGACAAGTAATCAATAACAAAAAAGCGCTCAATACGTAAGCAGAGCAGAATAAGTAAATTAACTTAGTGAGCCAACAAACCTACCAAGGTTTCACCTAAACGGATTTTCAGGGAAGGAAAAAATTTTTTTCCCTTAAAATCCAAAGCATGTATCACGTAGGGCACTTAATTGACTGATTGAATGCAGTAAAATTTTCCCGCAAGTACACTTTGGTACAAAATCCGACATGTTTAATGCAATGAAAAACAAAAGTTGTTTACACTTCGGCGAAATGACATTCTGAATTTCTAAGTTGCTTATAGTCCTTCCTTATAGAAGCGTTACCATCTGAAGCTATATTCTTATCACACACACACACACACACACACACACACACACACACACACACACACACACACATATATATATATATATATATATATATAAATATATAGTCATCCGCAGACAGATCTGTTTCGCAGTATCACTGCTCATCAGTACGGTTAGACCCCGATTGTTTTTAACCCAGGATTGAAACCCGACCGAATTGGCGTCAGTCGGCGATTCTACCTCTGGGCTATGGGCGCTCGGTAGAAGAAGGCAGACGTTTTACTGTGTATATTACCACTATACACGCCTAATAGCCAGAGTATATATATATATATATATATATATATATATATATATATATATATATATATATATATATATATATAATAAATTGAGTTCTTTCGGTGACTGACGTGTGTATACACTGCTTATATACAACACGTTAAAATTTCCCTTCTTTGATTCCATGCGCCTATGGCTTAGTGGGTAGCGACTCCGATTATCACCCAATCGGTCGAGTTTCTAATTCTGACCAGAAGCAAGTGGATGTGTCTAGCCACACTGATGAGCTGTGATACAGCGAAACTGTCTTGTATGTGAATGACTAATATATTCCCAAAGAATACCCGGATATAGACAAATAAATTATAACTACCATTCAGACACCACAATAGTCTTGAAAGGAAACTACAGGAATTTCTACAGAAGACTGCAAAAAAAAAAAAAATAAAAGAAGAATGGTGAGAAGAAAGAATTAAACATCAATTGCAAGAAGACAGATTCCATGGTTGCCATCCAACCGAAGATCCGAAGACGCGGCTAACCAATTCGAGACGTTAGGATTAATATTTAATTAAGTTGTTTTTGTCAAGCCATGAATCAGTTCCCTTGAAAGCTACATCTAATGGATTTATTGATAATTTATTTAATGAAATACATTTAAGAGTTATGATTAGAAAAGATATCTAAATAAAAGTTGTGGAACAAAAAATTAGGATTAGAAGAAACTCTTAAAGTTGGGGAACATTTCCAACTGAGGCCATATCAAAATCACTTGCTTATAAGCACATCATTTTTTAACCAGTCCCAGCAAAGAACACTTTTAGCAAATAGCCTTTATTAATAACTCAGTAATCTTTAGACACAAACACCCCCCACATACACATGTACTTGCACACATATGATTATATTTTTTTTAAATTGACATATTTACAGAAGAATGTTCAATATTGGAGAGAGGCCGTTTAGAACTATAAACGGTGTGGTGATAAGAATCAATATCATTGTCGACTGTCGGGGTTACGCTTGAAAGCGATCTTCATAGCTTCTCTCTCTCTCTCTCTCTCTCTCTCTCTCTCTCTCTCTAGGGTGTATCAAAAATAATTTTACAACCTTTGCATGCACCCACCGGATCATTTGCTAGCCGACCCTTTTCAAATACTCCCACAGGGTGTCGAATGGTTTTTCATACTCCAATGAGCCTATTGATGAAGCGTCTGTGCATTAATAAAATGTTTTAGGTGGCACCAAAAAAAAAAAAAAAATTAAAAGGATTGAGGTCGTGAGAACGTGCAGGCCATGGATCCTATTCTCCCCTACCTATTCATCTTACATGGTAGTTGTCTGCCAGAGAATCACAAACAATATGACTAAAATATACTAGAGCCCCATCATGCTAATACGAAGACCTGATGCGTCTTCGTATTAGCAGGGGTACATCCTCTAGCAGGTCTGGAAGTGTGTTCGTAATAAAGTTTCTATAGATAGCTCTGAATATAAACCTACCAGACATTGCCTACTATTTCCCACACATTAATCGTAAACTGTTGCTGGTGTCTAGCCTGTATTGGACCATGGTGATTACGTTCCGCCCACAAATACTGGTTGTGTAAATTTGTCACTCCATCTTTTTCAAATGTTGCATCATCCGTAGACATGACTGAAGAGACAAACAACGGACCATCAGTTTTTGTAATAAACCATCGGCAAAAGTTCTCTTTTAGCGAATGATGAGAAGGTGAAAGATCACGTTCATTGCAGCTGGTCTTGAAGTGCCTTCCATGTGGTATTATGAAATGTACGTCATGCGAGGGACACTTGACGTGTGCTGATACCTGGAACGCCTCTGGCAGCATTTAGAATGCCTTCTTCGTGGTCAGGTGTACAGGAGGATCTCGGTCTTCCTCGATCCATATTTAGTGGTGGCAAACACGACGATAAAAAAAAAAAAACAGACATAAAAAATGTTAGATTACTCGGCTGCCTTCTGTCTGGAAACGCATCTTATACAACTGAACAGCCACTACCTTTCCAGAGGCCAAAATATGAAAATCACATCTACCCGTCATTTAGGCCGAAAGTCTGATTCCGGCTAAAATTCAAATACAGGCCCAAAATTGAGTCTTCAAATCACAAACTCTGATTCCTTATCATTTTGAGAAATAAAATTTATTTCCTCAATTGAGAGAGTTTTGAAGATATTTTACACTGAATTTAATAAAGAACTTTTCAAATTAACAGAGATTTTGTGTTACTTTAAACTCAATATATATAAAACCTTTTAAAATCACCCATTTTTTCAGTTATTCTTTAACTTGAATTTTGAATTGTTCTCTCCTCATCTAGACACAAATTTCAATGATCGATGTTCAATCACCAGATGAAGGGCAGATTTTTAATCACAGGAACTTCTTGATTCTAAAAAGGTGTAATATGTTTATGTGGCCCGAGTTAGAAAACAGACGGACAGACGGATGGACAGACATAATTTTCCGTCTATTTACTTAGATATGTATTATTCATAATTTTTTATATAAATATATATCTTCACCATAAAAATGTATTTTTATACTTTCATAGTGTTTTTAGTGGTCACTTTTTGCCCTAACAAATGCTACCACCCCGTTTCCGAGTGCTACCAGCAGCCAAGATTTAATTTGTGATAAAGGAGCATGATTTTGTATTTTTTTTTTTTAATCATTTCACCCCGAGCAAGGCAGAAACGCCACTGATGTGCAGGGGGTTACATAAATGTAAAAAGATTAATTAGAAAAGAGTGAGGAGTACAAACTAGTTAGAAAGGAACAATAGAAAGCTGAGAAAGCAGGTGCAATGACAGATACATGGGCGGAGAGAACGTGAAGATTATACAGGGGAGGGGAGAGAGAGCTAGAGTCCAGTGGTTAGTAGGTGAGTATTAACTTTGCTTTTAAATTTCTGGAGGTCGTAGCCGTCAGGAAAGCAAGAATACGGGAGTGAGTTCCACAGGCGGGAAGTGCGAGAGAGGAAGCTGCAGGAGTAGAATTGTCGTCTGCGTTTGGCTAACCTGACTGTGAATGGGTGGGACCCAGTTGCCAGTCTGGTTGCACGGGTAAACACCTGTTGAGGAGGCATCAGTGACTTAAGCTCATCCGAGCAGAAGCCATGAAAGTATTTATAGAAGAGACAGAGGGAGGCCACATTTCGACGATGGGAAAGTGGCTGCAGACGAGTCGCCAGATATAATGATTTTTAAGATAAGCTCTTTGAAAGACTGGCACAAACTTCAATGACCTTGTGTCACACCAAGCCAACATGATTCAATATCAATTTAGCTGAGATAAAAATTATATAACGATGAGTTCAGGATTTTTATTGATCGAAATTAAAACGTCATATCGTGGATGTTGGCCGTAATACATACATTTTATTGCGAAATGATAAAATTGTTTAACATGCTCATTAAATCAGCTCACTTGACGCGCACAGGTTAATTTGGAAGAATAAATCAAAAAGGAGATATGTTTTTTAGTTTCTTTAGAGAATGCCGGTTTGAGAATGGCGAGAAAAAATGAATATATCTTGTTTTAATAATATGTGGGCGTTAATCAGTGGAAGAGTTTGATTTATTTCTCTGTTAAATCCCTGCGTTTTCATTAATTTTATTTCATATTTCCTGACAGGAAATGCTAAATAAATTATTTCTGTCTTTCTTTATTACGTTAATTCACAGTCTCCCTTATCATTTCTTGTGTTTTTCATAATTACTATCGCATAGTTCATAACGAATTTCCCGGAAATATTAATGGGAAATAAGAGACAATATTCTGGCACTTTTAGTCTTCCATGCTTATCCAGATTGTTATCCCTTTCTTCTTGATCATAGATATTTTCTCAAATTTCAGTTTAATTGATTTAGGGTTCGGGTCTTGCAAAGCTTGTGTATTTTTAAGAAAAACATTTTTTGTGATATGTTTGCACGAAGTTTTACAAACGAACAAAGGGTTTAAAATGTATTATATACTTACGTTTTAATAAACATTCTTTTTTTATAATCTTGGAATTATTTCGAACTTTTGTTCTTATGTTGATACTAGCAGTATAGCCCGTCGTTGCTCGGGTGTAATGAAAGCTTTAAAACTTATCAATAGTCCTGGAGCTCAGACTCTTTGGGCGTTGGCACGAAAGACTAAAAAGCAATAGTTGTTTCCAGTTAAAGCGAAACCGTAGACTGAAAGAAAAATGAATGGATGTTAGTCAAATTTTGATTTCCTGGTATCGATATCAAATACATTTTTTCGTCGTAAACCGAATTTTGAATGCTAAATAAGTCCTCTGAGTAAATGGTATCATGGCTGAGACTAAGAACTACAATTATACCTACTTAGAGCCATACCAGAAGCAAAAATTAAAATAAAAGGGCTGAAAAAAAATGCAGACATACAGGCAGATGAACAGACACACACATAAACATCTTGCCTTATATATATATATATATATATATGTTATCGATTTTCTGCACTATTGTAAGAACTGCAACCTTGAAACTTCTGAATATCGTTTATTATGTCTTTGTCTATGAGTGTATTAAATTTGATTAAAATCTATAACACGATTTTTTCGATTATCGATTTTCGATATTTATCGTGGTTACATCGACGCAAAATCTAGCTAAGAACACTCGCAGACGCTTATGGTACAACTGTGTAAATTTTCAAGAAAATTGGTTCAGCCATTTCGAAGTCTATAGGTAACGGACACACACAGACACACAAAGTTCCATTTATAAATAAGTTTAGATTAGATAGGTGTTGTAATAGACACAAGTACCATTTGGTTTCCATAGATTGGCTGATATTGCGAAATATCTTGTGAAATCGATTATTGTTCTTTCATGTTGGAATTTGGTTCACCACTACCAAGTCTCAGGATCGAACTCATGTCCACTAGATGATACTAACACACGCATAACCATCTACAATATCCCCTACGCCACCGTCTTTAAGGACTTTTAGTGGTGTATTTTTGGAGCCTTTTATATTCAGTGCCAGATGGATTTTGACAACTGGATTATGTTAGTGGATTCGTGTCACTTGTCATAATTCGTTTTTATTTCTAAAATGAGTAATTTTCAATAATCTCTCATCTTGGTTGATATAGGTGTTATAATAGACACAACGTTTCGACCAAGTACCCTCTGGTCATCATCAGGTGTCCATAGATTTGCTGATGTGGATTATCTCGTTGATTATTGCGAACATTCTTTTTATTTGCTAGATGTTATAAAATAAAAATAATTAATAAGCGGGAACATTAATAGTTTGTTTAAGGCCTTTGTCAATATGGAAACATTCAGTATTTGAGATTTCCAACTAAAGTATTTTACTGTGGCACATTTTGGATAGGTTGATCTGTGACTGGTTCCCACTCCTCCCCGGACAGGAGTAGAAATTTATCCCTTGTTTCTTTTTGGCATTTTTATTTTCGATTTCTTCTAAAGTCTACTTCAGCTCTCAGACGTCTCACACGTCTCCGCTTAAACTCTAAAATGTGATTTATTATTTGTTTAATTCTCCCTTAATAAGAGAAGTAAGTTACGCGCAAATACCCTTGGGAAAACTATTAATCCGTCACTTCACTCCAGTTATGGGTTAAATATCAGGAGAGATTGGGTTCTATAGCCGTGGCTGGCAACCAATATACCGCAGAAAATTATGGCAATCTACTCTAATCTTCTGCCCAGTCAGTCATGTCTCTTTGGAGACATGATCGCCCAAACCGTGTATCACGTATGGCACTTAACTTACTGACTGATTATGATAGTTAAAAACATGATTAAAGCATATACTGGGCATAAAGTGGGGGATCAGTTTTCATTGTTATGAAGTGATAAATTGATCCCCCACTAATTACTACTTAATATAATAACGTAATATAATCTTCTGCCCAGTTAGTCATGTCTCTTTCGAGACATGATCCCCCAAAGCGTGCATCACGTATGGCACTTAACTCACTGAAGTTCGCCTATTGTCCAATATATAGAGCTATCCAATCTTTTAGACAGAAGTAGTGGATTTACGGTTCATTTTAAAGTTTTCTCATTCTCTTCTTACTTCTACTAGGCCCTTGCATCTTAGTGGTATTATTGCATTGCTTGGGGTAAATTGATAAAAATATTAGTATTATCAAGTTATTTCTCAAAAATGTAATAAATTGTTAGTAATTCGAATTTAGATCAATGATATTTTAAGGCAACTCCTACCGTCTTTGTTCAGTATAAGAATCAAACACTTGCTCAAATTTCTGATAATAAATATCGTTGGATCAGCGATATTCATTTTTCATTGTGATCGTGCACTGAGCACTTTTTTAATAACCGTCTACTGGACTAACCAGTACTGTTGTCATATAGATAGGTGATTTTCTAAGCGTTGCTTAGATGTGGTACAAGGCCGAAATATGGGACACCCTGTGAGGATCGAACTCACTACTGAGTTGTAACTGGTTCTAGCAAGACAAGCTTGCTAACCATTACACCACGCCGAGGTGCTCCTGTTGTCATATAGATAGATACATATAGATAGATACATCAGTGAGTCACTTAAGTACCATACGTGAAACACGCTTGGGCGATCATGTTTCGAAAGAGACATGACTGACTGGGCAGAAGATTATCCCGCAGTAGGTTGCCATTGCTTTCTGCGGTAGACTGGTTGCCAGCCATGGCTATAGAACCCAATCTGTCCTGTTATTTAGCCCATAACTGGAAGGAATAGACGGATTAATACCTTTCCCAAGGGTATTTACGCGTAAGTGAATGCAATGAATTCAAGTGAAATTTGAACTCGGCTCCCCGATTTCTCGTTCCGAGTCGATATTCACTGCACCGCAACGCAGATAGATACATAGATAGATTTAATTTGTTGAATTTTTAAAAATTTATTTAATAAGATTTATTTTAATAAATACTTTCTTCAAATTTCCATAAATACAATTTTGGAAGCATTAGTGCTGTATATCTACCTATATAAAGGAATGGAAAGTTCTTATCCTCTTAAATATGTGGACATTATTGAAGTAGAGTAGAGAATGTTTATACTGACTAGCAGTTCACTAACAGTGTATCTACTTCATGCAGCGTGCGAGTCTTATACTTGTTGATATACTATTATTTCCAACATCTGTTTTGCTGATTACTCATGCAGTAGTCTTTTAGCGTTACAACAATAATTATTTTGTTTTTGAAACTTCAAGATTTTGCAGTTATTTCTTCAAAGTATTTTTACTTACCAAATTCTAAAAACTGATGCTAAAATATATTTGCGAGGCTGTGTTCACTGAGATTTTCTTTGCTCTTAATGACTAAACGTCCCAGACATCTTCTTTGACCTTTTGTCTTTCAATAAATGCAATTCTTTAGAGTTAGTTTCATTTTTCTGGGCCGTAACTGTTTACTCTTTATCACTTAGAAGATTTTCATTCTTTCCTTAACACTTTATTTTTGTAGGATTTACTAAACATATATTTCAAAACATTCGTTCACTCGAATGATTTATAGTTACTTTGATTTGTATATTTTTTCTGTAGCCTTTTCCAGGAATGAAGCAAGGAGTTATATCAGATGACAAGTAACACCTGTGTTTGTTCGAACGTCCGACTGAAGGTGAAATAGTCGAGTTATATACCTACAACGACAGCGATGCACTGCTTGAATATCGTAGTAAAATGACCTTTCACAGCAAAGAGAGCAGATATTATTTTTATTCTAGAAAGAAGTGGTATTTTATTTCTTATATAAGCTGCTTGGATAAAAAAATTCCCCAGTTTATCATTTTGATACTACGCAGAATTCTGTTGGAAGATGCAGAATTTCCCATGGCTAAATATTGATTCCCGACAGATATCAAGTTGATATTAGTTGATATAATTTGATATCAGTTGATCAAATATCCTGTTAGGATATTTGAACCGAAGTCAAATTGCTGGGAAAGACACTTAGATCAATGGCAGAATTGCGCGGACCTCATTTTGAAACCCTAGATATAAATTTTCCTGCATGAAATTCGGTTCTAGGTTCAATAGCTTGGGATGAAACGATGATCTTAAACAGAATTGATCGGTCTGATATTTTGATGCCAGGCAGAATTTCCCGGGAAGACATTTTGATCCTACGTCGAATTTCTCGGTGCGACACTTTGATTCCAGTCATAATTTCCCGTGAGTAGTTGTTCCTATAGAAAATTGCCTGAGACTACAGGTTTAGCTGTAAATGAAATTTTGATCTTAGAAAGAATTGCACGGTATGGCACCTTTAATCCTAGGTAGAACCCACAGATCCTAATCAGAAGTGTTGATCCCTACGTAAATAATCTTGTTATTTCTTGCAGCTACTGCGTATTTTAATTTATTTTTTTGTTATTTTTTATAATCATATCAAACTGCGAACCTGCTATGAAAGTATAAAAATACGTTTTAAAAAAGATGTCAGAAGTATATTTTCATTTTCTTATTTTTTGTTTTTTTTAATCATTTCACCCCAACCAAGACTGTTTACTACCACTGGTGCGCAGGGGGTTACATAGGAGGAAAGTTATGAGAAAGAGTGATAGGGAGAGTCAGGAAGTTGGTAAGAGAAGGATGAGAATACTGATGAGAGTGGAGTGGATAGAGTAAAGAGCATGAGAGAGAGAGGATGCAGGTTAGTGAGATAGGAGATGACTATTGACTTTACATTTAAATTCTTGGAGATTTTAGCTGTCAGTGAAGAAAGTAAACGGAAGGGAATTCCACAGGCGGGAAGTGCGAGAAAAGAAGCTGAGGGAGTAGAATTTGCGTTTACATTTTATTGGTTTCACAGTAAATGGGTGGGGCCTTGTGGTTAATCTTGTGGTTTGAGTAAATTCATACATAGGGGGCACTAGAGAGCTAAGTTCATCGGAGCAGAAGCCGTGAAAGTACTTGTAGAAGAGACACAGGGAAGCCACATTACGCCGGTGAGAATGCGACTGTATCTGAGCTTCCAAGTCGGAATACTTTAAAAGTTACATGGGAATCATTCCAATCTCTTAGTAGACCTACCCTTTTTGGACTATAATGAACTCTTCCTATTATTATGAATACCGGGAGATTATGCTTCTCGGGGTGGAGTTGAGTTTAGTTGAGTTGAGTCACCCCGGTCTAATACTTGGCAGTCCGACTGACGTGTAACACACTTTGTATTTAGTTCTCTCGTTAAATATATATGTTTCACTAATACCAGATTTCGTGTTTTTTTCTGGAACTATTCTGGGTCCACAACACAATCATTATAAGTACTTTAGAAAACATGGCGCAACTTTAGACCGCATGTGTAAACGAGTATTAATATAAGACTCAAGTGGATACTAAATTGTATGTTCGGTTTTTTATTCTTAAGAAATAAATTCATCTATCTTTCTTCATGTACCGTGATCATTGAGAAGATGGGCGATCATCTTCCTATTCCTTGTAACTCTCAATAAGTTTTGTCTTTTTGTTTTTCCTAAACCCTACCCTAACATCTATTAATTATTCTAACATTCATTGGCTCATCAAGTATGTAACTCACTAATTTTCTCTGTCGTTCTTTCTCTCATTCTGTCCTGTGAGTATCATATTTTCTAAGTTCTCTTTCCTCTTTGATTATGTAAAGTTTATATTTTACTTCCATTTTCTCTACAACTTCGTTGTCGCTCACAGTCCATGGTATAATCAGCATCTTTCTGTAGAACCAAAAAATACAAAACCAATACTGATTTTCAATATATGATTTTGCGCACAACACAACCTTCTTACGCTATTAATCCTTCCCGCCTTTAAGCCTCACAGATAAGCTTTGTAATATGTGAATCACGCAAGGAAATACCCGAGGTCTGAATCGAATATAATATCAAGTAAGGATCTTCGATCAAATAGAGTTGGTCTGTGGTTACCCAGTACAAACCTGATTAACTCTAAGGCAAACCAATGTCAGGTTTGCACTCGTTATCATATCAGAACCTCAAAAGAGTTAAATGCCTCAGAGCGTTAACTCCATAGCCACTAAATACCAAATCGAGCAACAAAAAATGCAGGTGGCTGCACCAACATAAACAGGAAGTCAATCTAGCTGAAATCTAATATATACACACGAAAGACAACTTGTTATTCTTAGCATCTTTCTGTAGAACCACATTTCTGTTTCTTTATGTTTCTTCTTAATCTTTGAGGAGATTTTCCGGGAGGATGGATATCACGTAAGAGTTCAGTATTCGTTTTTGACAACATTTTTTGTACCTTAATACTCTGATTAGCTTTTTGAATTATTCTTTAGACATCTCAATAATTTTTCGGATCTCAGTGTCACTCTTTCCGTCCTCTGTCAAAACACTTTCCAGATATTTAAATACTTGTACTTATTTTAGCATTCCCGATTTGTAATTTGCAATTTGAGTTCATTCTTTTGCTGATAAACAAGAATTCTCTGTTCTTGTAGAATAATTGCTGAGACTTATAAAACAACAGGACAATACATTGAAAGTTTTACTAATAATCCTAAGGAATTATCAAAGTAACAAACTGTCATATGTATAGCATAGATAAAGTAGATATATATGTTTAGGCACAGAAAATTAAATTAGTTGCACATATTAAGACATAGGGATATGTTTATTCGTTTCCCCGAAGCAAGGCAGAACAAACAATAGAGCACAGGGAGTTACAGTGAGAGAAAAGACTGGTTTTTATCGAAGAAAGGATAAAATATGAACGGGATTCAAGAAAATAGAAGATGGCTATTGACGTTGAATTTAATTTTTTGGTGATTCTACGTATTAGGGAAGCAAGTAAACGGAAGGGAGTTCCACAGTTGGGAAGTGCGAATAAAGAAACTGTTTAAGTAAAAGTGGCGGCTGCATTTAACTATTTCAACAGTAAAAGGGCGGGACCTAAATGCCAATCTAGTAGCGCGCTTAAATTCGTGTGGTCGGGGCATTAGGGAAAAATCTCATCAATGTAGTTCCCATGAAAATATTTGTAGAAAGTTACAATCGGTGGTTGAAGTGGTTGAAGTCAGGATACAATGTCAGATTCTTCTTTATATTTTCTGGAGAGCTTAAGGATGATTAGCGGTAGCACCATACCGGACCGAATGATAGGTTCATAAATGCGCAAGATGTTTTTTTTTTTTAATCATCTCACCCCAAGCAAAGGCATTCCACTGCCACTATTGCGCATGGGGGAAGGTAAAGAGAAGGAGTGGTTAGACATAGGGGATGTCAGGAGGAAGGTGACAGATGAGTAAGGATAGCGAGGATGAGGGTTGGGCAGATGGGAAGAGTGCTTGATAGAATGGGAGCAGGTTAGTGTGTAATATAACAATCTGGCCCCACCAGAGGAAGGCTGATGCAAGCGGGGGCGTTTCCGGTCGTTGAAAGGAACGGATGTTTGTTTGACCTTATTTCCGGCAGTAGCGGAAATGGCTACAGAGGCAAACAGAACAGGTGTCTCTGAGAATTACGTAGGCGTGCGTGGGCGAGGCAAAACCGGAAGAAAAAGTCCCGGTTCTGGAGATTATAAAAAGACCTCGGCGCACGGATTCACCAGTAGACCAGAGTAGCAGTAGAGAGAGAGACACACAACAGATACGACGACACTCCCGTCAACCCATTAGAGGCGCGCTCTCTCAATTCTCTGTCCCCTATGCTACACGGTTCATCGTCATTAATAAAAATATAACTTATATTTTTATATATATGCGTGTTTGTTGTTTGTCGATATACAACAAGTGTGTTAGGAGGTGTCTATTGACCTTACATTTAAACTCCTGGAGATTGTAGCCGTCGGGGAAGCAATCGTTTGGAAGAGAATTCCACAGTCGGGAAGTGCGAGGAAAGAAAATGTTGGAGTAGAAGTTACGGCTGCATTTTATCGGTTTCACTGTAAAAGGGTGGGATCTAGTTGCTAATCTAGTATCTCGTTCAAATTCGTATTTAGGGGGCACTAGTGATCTAAGTTCATCGGAGCAGAAGCCGTGAAAGTATTTATAGAAGAGACACAGGGAAGCCACGTCGCGCCGGTGGGAGAGAGACTGCAGGTGGTCTGCCAAGTCGGTATCTATCACATTACAGACCCTCCTCTGAACCTTATCGAGAAGCCCGAGGAGAACAGCAGAGGCACCCGACCAGATATGGCAGCAGAATTCAATGCACGGGCGGATGGTAGATTTATAAATGTGCAGGATAGATTTAGACGGAAAAAACTTCCGGGCCCTACATAGAGAACCGACTTTCATAGCAGCGGATTTAGCAATGGATTCGATATAGTCATTCCATTTGAGGTCCGCTGAAAGTGTGAGATCAAGGAGGCGTAGTGTTTTACTCTCTGGGAGGCAAGCCTGGTCCATGCTAATGGGAGGTAGGTAAGATTGTCGATGTTGGTTAATTGAGAGTAGCTTCGTTTTAGAAGCATTAAAATTTACTAGCCATTTCTTACCCCAGTACGATATGGATTGGAGGTCTTTTTCAATCTCGGCTGCGAGGTTAGCTTTGACGCCTACACCAGATTTTTGTAGGAGGCGAGAGTAAACTGTGGTGTCATCGGCGTACAAACCTATTTGGGCTCTTATGGAATCAGGGAGATCATTAATGTATATCAGGAAGAGTGTAGGACCTAAGATGGAGCCTTGGGGGACACCTGCGTTTGTATGGTAGTTCTGAGAGGCATGTCCGTTTAATACCACCTTCATTGTGCGGTTAGAAAGGAATGACTGGATTAGTTCAAACAAATGTCCAGTTATACCATAGCTCCGCAGTTTACATAGAAGGCCAGCATGCCAAACTCTGTCGAACGCCTTAGATATATCCAATGCAACAGTTCGGGCTTCGCCATTCCTGTCGAGTGCCTGGTATATGTACTGGTCGTTAGCATATCAGCAGTAGACCTGGTGAAGTGGAAACCATATTGCTTGTCCGTATACTAATCAGGAAAAATTTCTGTCTCTACACAGTGACCCAGCCTTTTTAGCAGTAGATGCAGCTATAAATTCGATGTAGTCGTTCCATCTGAGGTAGTCCTGGGTATGACGGTAAATTGCATCCGGTAGCAAGGCCTCTGATTGGGAGGTTTTGAGGAGCATGGAACTACCTCTTAACTGTTGTTCTCAGGTCCACCCTGACTCGGAGTGGTAGCACCTGCTAGGGTCCCAGCTATGGGCAAATAGTTAACAAAAACAATATGAAAGTATAAAAATACACTTTTATAGAAATATAAAAAATTTTTGAAAGAAACAAACATTTTTCCCAGCAATCAAGTTTTGAATAAATACCCTTCGATACATTTTTTAAGGAAAAAAATATTCTCAACAAAACATTTTTCAATACAAAACTAGAAGACATTTTCAGTTTTCTAAAATAAAAAAGAATGAAAACAAGAATTTTTTCATTAAAATCTGACTAATTAACCTTCTCACTATACCTGAACATTAAAAAGAACCTTAAAGCCCCACCTGTTTGGCATTAAATAACTCACAGAAGTTGATATACCATTAAAAAAACTAAAAACTAAAACAAACTTCACTTAAGGTCGACTGAAAAAGTGAGGACAAGGAGGCGCAGTATGTTTTTTTTTCAAGGAAACTAGCATTAACCATGCTGATGGTGAATAAGAAAGTTTCTCTATGGAAGATAAAAGAGAACAATTCTGTTTTGAAGGCAATAACATCTATAAGCCATTTCCTGCTCCAGTTAGCCACTGAATGGAACTCCGGTTCGAGAGCAGCAACCAGGTTCCCTTTGTTGTTAAAAAAAGGAGCAATAAAAGCAATTAACAACCTGTAAATCCTACGCTACATAAAATATAGTAAAAAGTAATTAACCACCTGCAAATCTTACCCCACTTAAGAAACAAACCTTACAATAATTAAGCGATTTCTTGCTCCTGTTAACCACTGATGGAAGTTCTTTTTGAAGTGCAGGAGTCAGGTTTACTTTGTCAGCCTTAACAGATTTCTTATTGACCTTTTCAAAATATTTAATTTAACAACAAAATTTGAGTTTGAGTTTTGTTTAACGGCATATCAACACCTCTGTTGGATATCTTATGCCAAAAAGGTGGAGATTTAAGTTTTTTTTTTAAATGTTCGAGATATAGTGAGAAGGTTGATTTAGTCAGATTTTATTGAAAATTTTTTGTTTTTATTTTTTGTATTTTAGAACACTGAAAATGTCTTCTAGTTTTGTATTCAAAAATGTTTTACTGAGAATTTTTTTTTTATTTCAAAAATGTGTTATGGTAATAATTTTTTCTTCAAAAATGTATTGTTGGTATTATTTTTACTTCAAAAATGTATATTTTTCTATAAAAGTCTATTTTCATGTATATATTTCTATAAAAGTGTATCTTTATACTTTCATAGTGTTTTGACCCTAGTTTGGGGGGTTAACAATTTGCTGGGACCCTAACAGGTGCTACTACTCCGGGTTAGGGTGGACCTAGAACAAAAGCAATTAAGAAGTGGTCCCATCCTCCTCACAACCTCCCAATCAGAGGCCTTGCTGCAAAATGCATTTTACCGTCTTAACAACAGAATCTCATAATTTCTTGTCTACAATTTTAGCCCACAAACTCTACATTTTGTATTTAAAAACAAAACTTGAAACTGTCAATATAATCTGAATTAGGACAATGTTTATTGGCTGATACGAGGGTTATAACCACATTACATTAAAACACAATACGATCACCGAGGTTAAGCAATGTTGCACCTGGTCAGTACCATTTGGAAATATCAGGTACTGTAAGCCTGGATGTGAAGGTGGTGTAATGGATTATGGCTCAGAATCATTAATCGGAGGGCCGAGTTCCAATTCAAGTTGGGTTCGTTGTATTCACTTAAGTGCCAATACATTTACGAAAAATATAAATCCATCTCTTTTTTCTTTAGCTATAGGTCAATTAGTAAGACTTGTATCACTAAAACCATTATTTTCTCTCTACTATAAAAGATTTTCGGCATCAAATAACATAAATTCAGGTTGATATGCAACCAACCAGTCAATCGACCAACCAATCAGCTGACAGAAAGAGTATATCAAGTTTAATCAATCCTTGTAGCGTTAAGCGATCAAACTAACCGTAGGATCAGCCTAAGAATGAGTCTAAGATCAGTCAGTCAGTTAAGAGCCATACGTGATACACGCTCAGGCGATCATGACCCGAAAGAGCCATGGCTGACCTGTATCATGAAATGAAAAATGTCCAATACATACAAATAAAGTTGAATTATGCGGCGGCGACTACTACTACTACTGTATTAAAAAACGAACGAAAGCAAAGTTGACCAGTGAAAATTAAATATATACTAGAGTCATCCGCAGACAGATCTGTTTCGCTGTATTAGTACAGGCTTAGACTCCGTTTGCTTCCTAAGGTAGGATTGAAACCCGAACGCGTTGGTATCAGTCGGCGATTCTACCTCTACGCCACGAGCGACCAGCAGAAGACAGTAAGCTTTTTAGAGCGTATAAACACGCCCAATAGCTAGGGTGATCCAATTCATTATCGAATGAGCAACGCGTATATGCCGGGTTAGCTACTGTTTACAAAGCCTCCCACTCTTCCAGAGTGCTCAGTCAGTGTGTGAGACCGTAAATACTAATATATATATATATATATATATATATATATATATATATATATATATATATATATATATATATATATATATGTCTGTTAAGTGCCATACGTGATACACGATTTGGGCAATCATGTTTCTTTTGAGCCATCACTGAGTGAGCAGATTATTATCCTGCATTAGGTTGCCATTACTTTTTGCAGTAGACTGGTTACCAGCCAAGGCTATAGTACCAAATCTGTTCTAATATTTTACCCATAACTGGAAGGAAGAGACGGATTAATACCTTTCCCAAGTGTATTCGCGCGTAAATGAATGCAAGGGATTCAGCTGGAATTCGAACACAGCTCCCCGATTTCTCGTTTTGAATCGATAACCAGTGCATTACAACGCACATGTCTAAGATGTGTCGAGCAAAAGAAACTTTTCAGAAAGACTGTGAGGTATTAGAGGAGCTGGAAGTGACGCGATAGACCGTGCAGTAACATAGACACTCTTGCAATGCATTAAAAACCTACACTCTCGTAAGGCATTAATTATATCTACACTAGTATACATTTAGTGTATCGAGGCAGCAGATAATTTTCTAAATATGAGAGACAATGAATGTCTATTATGTTTAATCATGAGCCTTTCTAAATTTTACTACAATTTTAAATTGGTTTTACTACAACCACGCTCTCCCGCAGACTTAACTGTCACCTTTCTGATCAGAGTAGAATTAAACAACATTTCTTAGAAAAACCTAGCCATGTAGATAATATCAGACAGATTATAGTCAACAATACAATAATCCTCACTCATACACACAGTAAAAAGAACCTTCAGATATTGAAGGCCATCTACATTAAATCCAAACAACCCACGCTTAATAAAATCACGTTGAAATCTGGTCATAGCACATGACATTGCATTTAAATATATGGTTCTGTTATCATTTCGAGCTCTCACGCGGTGTGACGTCATAGAACCGCGTTACAAATTTACGAACTGCGTTTGCTATTTTTGGTAACTGTTATCGTTGCCTAGCGAAGTTTTATGTCAACACAAGATAAAATCGTCGCTGATGGTGGATGTTTTTATGTTAACGTCCTTGTAACCTCTCTGAAGATGATTCATGTGAACTGAAAGCTTAGAACCAACTTAATAAAAAATTCTCCAAAAGTTGGAGAGTTTTTGTCTTTATTTTCACCTGAAATTAAAGCCAATATACGATGTTTAGAACGGCTCATGATTAAATAAAATAGACGTTCATTATATTTAACTCGTATATATGTACACTCTCGTAATGAACTACATATATACACACAAGTAAGACATTAAATACCTACAATCTTGTAAAGCCTTATACATTTACACACTTGTAATGTATATGCATATCTTTATATATGTAAAGCAGTACTTATCAACACTACTGTAAGGCGTTAAATACTTACACTCATGTAAAGCATTGCATATTAATACGTATGAAATAATTACAGTCTTTTAATATATATCGTTACTCTTGTACGGCATTAAATATCTACAGTTTTGTAAGGCATGAGATATCTCCACTTCTTAAGGCATATACATAACTACATGAACGTAAGATGTCGCATATCTACCCCCATGTAAGGCATAAAATATAAAACTTTTCTATAGCATTGTATTCTATACTCATGTAAGTTAAATAAAATAAATACCTACATTCTATGACATTAAATACCTATAACAGTGTAAGGCTTATACATATCTATATTAATGCAGGGTCATTAAATACCTACACACACGGAAGGAATTACATATCTATACTCATGAAAGACAGTAAGTACTTACAGTCGGGTAACACATTACATATCTAACCTCGTGTAAGATATTACATATCTACACTCATGTTAAGCATTTAATATCTACACTCTTGTAAGGCATTACAAATTGATATATCCCGGAAAGATATATATATATATATATATATATATATATATATATATATATATATATATATATATATATATATCATTCGAGGTAGTTAAGCGGTTTAGGCAAAGGTAACCAGATAGAACAACCCAGAAGGAGACGTCATGGACGGTACACGTCGTATGCAGTAACCTGAGAAGTAGGCGTAGTCAATAGCCGTAGACCAATAGTCGTAGACCTCTAGTAGAATACTAATAGACCTCTGGATCTCTGGTGGTAGACCTCTGGATCTCTGATGGTAGACCGCTGGACGTAGACTTTGTCTGTATTTTTGGCTGACACCAGCCAATCATATTACTGTAAGAGGGAACCAAGGTGTATATATATTACCTATTCATTACATTACATATGTACACTCATGTTAGGCATTAAATATCAACAGTTTTGTAAGGAATTAGAGATCTACACTCATTTAAGACATTAAATATCTATTCTTGTAAAGCATTAGATATCCCAATTCTTGTAATGCCATACATATCTACTCACACGTAAGGCAGTACATATATACGCACACGTTTGTGAGACGTTGCGTATCTGCAATCATGCATGGTATTGCATATCTACACTCATGTAAGACATTAAATACCTACATTCTATTAAGGCATTCCATATGTAAACTTATGTAAGGCCTTACCTTTCTACAAACATGTGAGATATTAAATATATGCAGTCTGGTAAGGCAATACTTATATAGACTTATGTAAGGCATTAACTTTCTACAAACATGTATGACATTAAATACCTGGAGGCTGGTAAGGAATTACATATGTAAACACATGTAAGGCATTACCTTTATACACACGTGTAAAACATGAAATACCTACAGTCTGGTAGGCATTACATATGTAAACATATGTAAGGTATTACCTTTATACACACATGTAAGATATTAAATACCTACAGTCTGGTAGGGCATGACATTTGTAAACTTATGTAAAGCATTACCTGTCTGCAAACATGTAAGACATTAAATACTTGCAGGCTGTTAAGGCATTACTGATATAAACTTATGTAAGGCATTACCTTTCTACAAACATGTAAGACATTAAATACTTGCAGGCTGGTAAGGCATTACTGATGTAAACTTATGTAAGGCATTACCTTTCTACAAACATGGAAGACATAAAACACTTGCAGGCTGGTAAGGCATTACTGATGTAAACTTATGTAAGGCATTACCTTTCTACAAACATGTAAGACATTAAATACTTGCAAGCTGGTAAGGCATTACTGATGTAAACTTATGTAAGGCATTACCTTTCTACAAACATGTAAGACATTAAATACTTTCAGGCTGGTAAGGCATTACTGATGTAAACTTATGTAAGGCATTACCTTTCTACAAACATGGAAGACATTAAATACTTGCAGGCTGGTAAGGCATTACTGATGTAAACTTATGTAAAGCATTACCTTTCTACAAACATGGAAGACATTAAATACTTGCAGGCTGGTAAGGCATTACTGATGTAAACTTATGTAAGGCATTACCTTTCTACAAACATGGAAGACATTAAATACTTGCAGGCTGGTAAGGCATTACTGATGTAAACTTATGTAAGGCATTACCTTTCTACAAACATGGAAGACATTAAATACTTGCAGGCTGGTAAGGCATTACTGATGTAAACTTATGTCATGCATTAACTTTCTACACTCATGTAAATTAAGGTAGGAATCTGTGGGAAGAAAACTTTCTTTCACGTTCTGAAGGGACATGCCACAGAGAACAATATAAAGGAAGTATGTAAGAGAGATATGATGATTTTCTAAACGTAGCTTAGATGTGACACATAGTGGTAACCAATGAGGACTGAACTCACCACTCTACTATAATGATTCTAGTAAGACAAGCTTGCTAATCATTACACCATATCGAGGTGCCCAAAGTTTATTTTCTAAGCGCCACTTAGATGCGGCAGAAGGCCGAAACTATGGGGAACCCAGTGAGGATCGAACTCACTACTCAGTTGTAATAGTTTCTAGCAAGACAAACTTCCTAACCATTAGAGCACGCCGAGGTGCCAGTGAGAAAGACGTTCAGTCTTTTTTCATTCGATTATTTACATCTTATTATACTTACTAATTAATAGTATCAATAGACAATACTGTGGCTGGGTTCGATGCCAGAAATTCTTAAAAAAATTGATTCTTCAAGGTCAGTTTTGGAGTTTCGATTTCATTTTACGCACTGGAAAGAATATTTGCTGATGTAATCAGCCCAACTTCCAAAATTAACGTCCTTATACTTTTTCGATGTATTTTCAATAATTTTATGCATTAACGTAAAATCCTCTTTGTCATGTATTGCATAGTATCCCATTTTGTTTTTCAGATATTCAAGAAACCTCAAAAAACTGTTATTGATTAGAAATTTTAAAATCGGAATACTCAAGAGCTAGTGACTTATTAAGCGTCGGATGAAACAAAATGGTTCTCAAGAAAAAAAAAGTTCACCCTGCTTTTAAGAACGATTTTTTTTTACCGAGAAATTACAACTAGTCAGAATATAATCAAAAAGAAATCGAAAATCAAAATGTAAGATGATATTCACTTGACATTTAAGAGAGGAAATTCCGAAGTAGAAATCCGGAAGAATTGGACCCAGATGCAACAAATATCAAAATCTGAAATAAAAAAAAGAGATGAAAAGAATATGGCTCTCAAGAAAAAAACAAAAACAAAGAAGGTAGAAGATAAAAATTAGGAAGGAAATCCGAAATTAAAGGAAAGGAAAAAGAACTTTCAATTACAAGAATTACTGATGCTATAATAATAATAACAAATAGTGACAATAATAACGACAACAGCCAAAGCAAATTTGTAGTTCAAATACATGACAGTTCTAAAATATATGAATTGTAAAAAATCATAGTCATAGATATTTTTCACATTCTGCATGTATTTTTCTCCATACAAGGACTACAATTTCATATTTGGATTTTTTTCTCTCTGATTGCAAGCTACTTCATCGGTTGTTAATCCTGGGATGACGCTAAATTACATCAGGCAGCAAGGCCTCTGATCGGGAGATTGGAAGATTTGAAGAGGTGGGAACCATCTCTTAATTGCTGATGTTTCCAGATTTACCTGAACACGCGGTGGTAGCCCCTGTTAGGGATCCATTTATAGACAAATAGAGAACCTATGATAAAAGAAAAATGCTGTAAAAGTATAAAAATACGTTTTTAAAAACGATGTCAGAAATATTTTTATATTTTATATTTTTTATTTTTTTTATTTTTTTATTTTTTTTAATCATTTCACCCCAAGCAAAGGAGTTTTATTGCTACTGGTGCGCAGGGGGTTACATAGGGAGAAAGTGATGAGAAAGAGGGGCAGGTTATAGGGGGTGTCAGAAAGAGGATAATAGGAGTATGAGAATGCTGGTTTGATAGGGTAGATGGAGAAAAGATCTTGAAAGAAAAGATGCGAGTCTGAGAGATAGAAGATGACTGTTGACCTTACATTTAAATTCTTAGAGATTGTAACTGTCGGGGAAGCAAGTATATGGAAGGGAATTCCACAGGCAGGAAGTGCGTGAAAAGAAGCTGTTAGAGTAGAAATTGCGGTTACACTTTATCGGTTTCACTGTAAAAGGGTGGGACCTAGTTACTAGTCTAGTAGCTCGAGTAAATTCATATATAGGGGCTACTAGTGAGCTAAGTTCATTGAAGCAGAAGCCGTGAAAGGATTTGTAGAAGTAACACAGGGAAACCACATTACGCCGGTGAGAGAGTGACTGCAGCTGAGCTGCCAAGTCGGGATCGATCACATTACAGATTTTCCGTTGGATTTTGTTAAGAGCCCCGAGGTGAATACCAGGGGCACCCGACCAGATGAGGCAGCAGTATTCAATGAACGGGCGGATGGTAGATTTATATATGTGCAAGATGGATTCAGACGGGAAAATCTTCCTGGTCCTACACAGTGAACTGACCTTCTTAGCAGAGGATATAAAAGAAATTACCAACAATAGCTATTTATATTAAGGTTACCAATTTAAGTCAAAATAACCAGCAACATGTTTTATAGACAAATTACAAGAAATATATTTTATCTGCAGTTGTAGCTATAAATCTATACTCAGCATATTTATAATTCGGCATAAAATAGGGGATAGATGCCGTTAAACAAAGCCAGCCAACTTCATCGGTTGGAATTCTATGAAAAAAAAATCTTCTGAAGTACAAAAGATAATACCATTGAAGTTGAACAGTCATAAATAGGGTTTCGTAGAGGAAATTTGAAAAGGAAAAAGATGAATTACTTATTGTTGCATCAAAGTAAAAATATACAAAATTTTCAGAAATGAAACTCTATAAAAAAACCCCAAAAACTATGAAATGTCAACACATCATAGGTGAATAAAGTAATCTATCTCAAGTTAAATAAATGAACATACGTGACAGAGTAGAAACAGGGATAGGCTGTGAACTGTGCAATCGACTTTGGTTCGACCAAATAAAACAAATAATAAACGTCAAAGTTGAAGAAACGAAATCATTATTCTGGGACTAGACCGACGACTTTCTGCAAGAAGAAAAGGAAAGAGCACCTGTGAAATAAGAGAAATAGTTTTGTTAGCCTTCAATTGAATGAGAGCAAAAGAAAACAAAAAGTGATGAAAAAACAGGACAGGACAGCAAAAATGTGGCCTGTGAAGCTTGGCATTGTATCACTGATTGCTTGAATTAAGAATTCGAGAGAGTATTAGATTCTCTAGGATGGGTGTGTGAGAAGCCAGGATACTGTGGTAGGTGCCGGACACTTGTGAAAACTTGCTGTAATTGAATGCTCAGTTGTAACCAGAAAACATCTGCTGTGAACATGCAATTGAATAATAATTTAATAATAATAATAATAATAATAATAATAATAATAACTTGAACAGATGAAACAACGCTGGCAAGACAAACCTCTGCATGGCCAATATCCAGAACGTGCGCATAAATCCAATGTTGATAAAGTTAATACTCATCGATGGTTACGTGCATCTGGATTAAAGTCTGAAACTGAAGGCTTTATTCTTGCAGCACAGATGAAACAACGCTGGCAAGACAAACCTCTGCATGGCTAATATCCAGAACGTGCGCATAAATCCAATGTTGACAAAGTTAATACTCATCGATGGTTACGTGCATCTGGATTAAAGTCTGAAACTGAAGGCTTTATTCTTGCAGCACAAGACCAAAGTCTTTTCACTAGAAACTTTCAGGCAAATATTATGCATAATAATATGGATCCAAAATGTAGGTTTTGTGATAAACACCAAGAAACAATAGACCACCTAATCTCAGGCTGTTCTGTGCTTGCTCCAAATGAATATAAAAATCACCACGATAGAGTTGGGCAATATTTACACTGGACAATGTGCAAACACTATGGAAAATCTGTAAACAAACACTGGTATGAACATCACCCAGTACCGGTTACAGAAATAGAAAATGTAACCATTCTATGGGATTGCACCATCTACACAGACAGAAAAACTGAAGCAAACAGGCCAGACATTACTGTTAAAACCAGAAAGAGAAAACTTATCTATTAATTGATATGGCTTGTCCAGCGGATTGTAACATAGCAACCAAGGAATTTGAAAAACTGTCAAAATATAAAGACCTGGAAATTGAAATAGAAAAAATGTGGAAATTGAAAACAAGAGTTGTGCCAGTGATAGTAGGTGCACTTGGAATGATAAAAAATGGAACAAAATAACACATTGAAAGAATCCCTGGAAACCCCAGCTTAAGAGATATACAAAAAATTGTCTTATTAAGTACAGCCCACACACTAAGGAAAACTTTATCTATGTAACGCTAGGGATGATACGGAAGATAGAAAAGACATGAAATGGGGCCATAGCAACACTCCACGACCTGCCTTAGGTCTCCCCGCAGACTTGGTTGGTAGTGAGACCAAAGCAGAAATCGAAATATGATGAAAAATGACATAATAATAATAATGTGTATCTAAAATGCAAGTTCTGTGATAAATACTTATAAAAAATTGACCATCTAGTCTCAGGATGTTCTGTACTTGCTCCAAATGAATATAAAAATCGTCACGATAGAGCGGGGCAATATGCAAACACTATGGAAAATATGTAAACAAACACTGATATGAACATCACTCAGCACCGGTTACACCATCTACACAGACAATTAAATTGATGCAAATAGGCCGGACATTATTGTTAAAAACAAAAAAGAAAGAACCTGCTTATTAATTGATATGGCTTGTCCACAGGATTGTAGCATAGCAACCAAGGAATTCGAAAAACTATCAAAATATAAAGACCTGGTAATTGAAATAAAAAAAATGTGGAAATTGAAAACAAGAATCGTCCCAGTGATAGTAGGTGCACTTGGAATGATAAAAAATAGAACAAAATAACACATTGAAAGAATCCATGGAAACCCATTCTTAAGAGATATACAAAAAATTGTTTTGTTGAGTACAGCCCACACATTAAGGAGAAATGTGTCTATGTAACGCTAGGGATGTTAGGAGAGAGAGAAAAAAACATGAAATGGAGCCATAACAACACACCACGACCTGCCTTAGGTCTTCCTGCAGACTTAGTAGGTATCGCGACTATAGCAGAAATCGAATTATAATAATAATAATAACAAGAAGCTGCCTAAGTTGTTCTTTTTTGTTGTTAGTGAAGCTGCTTAAGTTGTTCTTTTTGTGGTTGGTGAACTCGGGATTATTTCCAGGAATTCTTCTTCTTAGGAGAGTGCCACAGCGATACCTGACATCATGAAGGTAGCAGCACTGTTTGGAACCGCACATCTATTCAAGAAAGCGGCGTGTCTCTACGTTTTGAATAGGAACTGTGATACGATCATTATCAACAATAGCATAGGAATGTTCATTTTAGGTTAGTTTGGTCCATTTTAGGATACATCAACCGTTTTGGAATTATCGCATGTTACATTTTTGTGTGGGCCATCCAGTGAAAATCGAACTCACGTCTCAAATGTAATGGCCAAATTGACTATCTCTACTAAGGACTGTTTGGTCAGAATTCAGACTTTTGGTGGTGCAATTGACGTGACATTTCCAGTGCGCAAATCTGGGCAATGGAGACAATGCGCTACCCAGACAACATTGCCCCCTACCCCATCCCGGCCGTACCGCCAAGATCCAAAAGAATACAGGGTATAGCATTTGAGGACACCTTGAATTCAGAAATTGCCGGAAACTTGTCACTGTTGACAAAGATCGTGATTAATATTGCATTAATTTTTTTAAAAATCGTAGGTGCCAAGTAAAAAAGTAATCGAACGAGACTTCCATATTTGAAAAGTGCGTGAAAAAAAAAAACTGTTAAAATAGAACTTACGGCTATAAAACATAAATTTAAAGTAAACAATGAGACCAACTTTCCAAACAAGTACTGCATTTAAATTTATGCAGTTAAGCTACCAAGTAGGAAAGCTGACAACAGTTGCCAATAAAATATTTATAGAAATGACAGAATGAAGACACGTCAAGGTGGTGAGAAAGTGATTGAAGTTAAGGATGCCAGTTCAGGAAATATAATATTATATACCTTTCTTTGGCGTTTTCGAGATTCTCTAGATATATATCAGGATCAGCAGATCAAATATGGACGAGAAAATTGTTTTGATACAGTGAACTCACTTTCCTAGCAACAGACATAGCAACTGATTCAGTATAATAATTCCACTTCAAGTTAATGGAAAACGTGAGACCAAAAAAAAAAAAAAAAAATGTCCATTTACTAAAAGATCTTTACGGTTGTTCCTGACATTTAGATTATTTTAATACGATCAGTATTAGACTCTAAGAACAGAAAATTGGAATTGACATTTTAACAATCTCTTCATGCAAATAGCATCTCAAATAATATAATATTCTAAGATGGTTTCAATAAAATAGAAACATACAGTATATTCCATCACATAAGACAGATGATGAAGACATGAAGTTGGCCTAACGATTAACGAAAAAGTTACCTGATCGAGTTCAAATTCCGTTTGAGATCCACTTCCCCCCCAGTAGGCTAGGGTAAAGATTACATCCTAATGTTAATATCATGTAGCCAATCATAAATTGTCACGTGGTCATTTCGACGTTGTGTAATGTTTAGCAAACTTGTCACGCTAGATCATTCACAATTGAGTAGTGTGTTCATTGGTCACTGGGTGCCCCAAACTTTTAGCCTGGTAGAACATCTAAGTTGCGCTTAGAAAATTTTCTGGGCAATTAGACGTTGTGTAACCGTTAACCAGCTTGTCTCGGTAGATCAATGGCGACTCACCAGTAAGTTGGATACGCGTTGTGCTGCTGTGAATATAGGATCGGAACGAGAAAGCGGAGAACTGAGTTTGAATTTCCATTGAACTCGTTGCCTTTCCTTTCGCACAAATACCCTTGGAAAAGGTAGGAATCCATTTCTTCTCCACCAGCTATGGGTTAAATAGAAGAACAGATTGGGTTCTATAGCCTTTGTTGGCAACTAGTCTATCGCGGGAAGTTATGGAAAACTATTTTGGGAAAATCTTCTGCCCAGTAAGTCATGTCTTTTTCGCACTTCTTGTTTTCATTCCTGATATCTACAATCTTCAAAGGTTTAAGTGCTCATCAACTCCCATCTTCTGTCTTCTTGATTTCCAACTTTCTCTTATCCTTTCTTCTACATCCCCAGTAGCTTGTTTCCTCTTTCTTTTTCTTTTTCTCTCACTGTGCCCTTACTGCACCAGTGGCGGTACTGCTCTACTTGGGGTGAAACGATTATAATAAAAAAGTTAGTTAATTTCTTTAATTCATTCATATAGTAAAATAAATTGTTAATTTTTTATGTCAGTTAATTCTGTTTCATCATATAGTCAATATAAGATTTTCTGAACCCTGTAGAATAATGCAAAATCTGATTCGAGAGAAATTAGAATACATAAAGAGCTCCATAATTTTAAAATGTCAGAAAATCAAAATGTAGGAAAATGTTCTGATGAAAAATTTACTAATCTTAACATAATTTACCTTTTTTTAAACTAAGGAACAAATACTGTGCATTCCGCTTATCAACAGGGGAAACAGAATCGGTGAGCCATTTTGAATACCATTAGAAAAAGAAATGTGTTCATTTCTTCTTGTACCCCAGCTATGAATTAAATAATCACCGAAGACCGCAGTCTTTAGTTTTCGGTGTCAGTTAATCAAAAAGAAAACACTGAATTTAAAACCGCAAAGAAAGCAACCGAGACTACTCCACTACTTTTCCCAAAAGTTCATAGTAAAGCATAAGATATTAAAAACAGGAAAGCGTGGAAAGCCATAAACGTTTGGATTCTAAACGATGATGGCATTAAAATACTTACAGATATATTTTCTTAACTAATAATTCCATTAGTCAGATTATTAGTATTGATTCAACGATTTGCATTTTTTATTCATAAAAGTGAGGGATCAGTAAATAAAATATACTAATTACTTCCACGTGGACAAATCAGTAGGGGTGGAATTGATAGGGTAAGTAAAACATCCGCACTTTCCCCATGACATATCTTTAGACAAAAGTGCGGAAAATGTTTTAATCCTTTTCTTAAATGGATTTAGTATTGAGACAAAAATGTATGGTTACCCGTGATCTTCTGATTGAAGAAAATGTTGCTTAACTTTTTAGAGAAAATACAAGAAAGGACAGTTTGTTTCTGTAGAGAAAAGATTTGAATTCTTTATGGTAGATTTAAATGCTATGATCCTTCACGGCATAGGCGATAACTCTCCGCAGATTCATTTTCTTCAATATCTATGAATAGGCATCACGTCTTGGGAATGATGGTGGAATGGTCTCCTTGTTGTATTCTTCACAATTTTAGAATTCAAGGAAATATTTTCTTAGACTGAATGCTAACCAAGCGTATAACCCAGTATACCCTGTTATTTAATCTATTTTATTTCTTTGAATGTATTGTAGTGAAATATCCTGTCTTACCCAGGAATGGGTATGGCCCGGGTTATAAAAGACCGGGACTAGAACGAACTACAGAGAGATCGAGAGTATTCGAGAGCTTTCGTGACTATATGAGATTATTCGTCATTACAAGGGAGTGATCGAGAATCTTCGTCATTATATGAGAGATAGAGAGCCATCGGTTTTAGACTAGAGTTATACGTCACCAGACGGAAGCCTTCTTCTCAAGACGGACGCCTACGTCCTATACAGAGACATTGCCTTCTTAATTGTTATTCTTATTAACTGTTCGTTGGGGTACTTGTATTTGGTTTATTGTGCTGAGGTATAATAAATCCCTATTCATATATCCTCAGTGTTAAGAGTTTTTTCTTGCACTATTCTTTCTCTGTTTATCCCCTCTCGGGATACAACAGAATGACATGTCTTTTTCGGAGGGATTATTTTGGATTGTCATGAAATATTATCAGTGAAATGGTTTTCCAATTACTTTCTTCACAGTTTTTGAAATCAGAATATTAGAGTGGGTGACCACCCAAGGCTATAGAAATCAGTCTTCAATGTCATTTAACACGTAGCTGGTTGCAGAAAAGCGAGTTTATGCCTTAACCAACGATATCTGTACAAGAGTAAACGCAGCAGATTAACACGGAATTTGAATCGGACTTGTCCATTCGATTGCCCGAGTCGATATCATTTGCATTATCCGCATATCCGACATGATCGTGGGTGATTGGCAAATGTAGAAAGGCAGAAAAAGTTGACAAAGCGCACGTGTGTGTGTGTGTGTATGTGTGTGTGTGTGTAATAGAGAGAGAGGGGGAGAGAGAGATGAGAGAGAGGAAAAAAGCGAGAGATATAAGAAGAGAGACTGTAGTAGTGGGTGCCTACAGTAGAACGTTACTTAACATATTAGATTCGCATATCATTACAAATGAATTTTTTCTGCCCCGTGTTATCGTGGCCTTGTGCCAGCTAGACTTAGTAAACTTTGAAACAAGTTGAAAACAGTAGAGAAATTAGATTATTATTATTATTATTATTATTATTATTATTATCGTCATCATCATTATTATCATTATACACATTTCCTTCAGGGTCCCAACCAGAGACCTAAGGTCAGAACTGACTTCATGGCTTTTTCCACTAATTAGACAAGATCACACACATTTTACATAGATTAAGCCCTTTGTAAGGTGTGAGCTGTAATTTTTTCTATATCTTTAGGGTATGGGCTACCAGGAACCCCTTCAATGTGTCTACCGGAACTTTTTCCAGTCAATCTGAGGGGTCCAACTGTAACAAAGATTATTGATATCTTCATGTGCCATATTTTTTTAGACTTTCACTTCCGATCCCTTATATATTGCTAGTTTTTTTTTAAAGATCTTTAACGGGACATGACAATCAATAAGAAAGTCCGTTCTGTTTCTGTGGTCTTTGATCGCTGAGGTCTGGGCGAATAACTTTGATTGATCTTTCTTTGTGTATTATTATTATGTCATCTTTCATCATATTTCGATTTCTGCTATGGTCGCACTACCAACCAAGTCTGCGAGAATACCTAAAGCAGCAGGTTGTGGCGTGTTGTTATGGCTCCATTTCATGTTTTTTCTATCTTCCTCATCATTCCTAGCGTTACATAGATAAAGTTTTCCTTAGTGTGTGGGATGTACTTAATAAGACAATTTTTTGTATATCTCTTAAGCTGGGGTTTCCAGGATTCTTTCAATGTGTTGTTTTGTTCCATTTTTTATCATTCCAAGTGCACCTACTATCACTGGCACAACTCTTGTTTTCAATTATTATTGTTATTATTATTATTATGTCATTTTTCATCATATTTCGATTTCTGCTTTGGTCCCACTACCAACCAAGTCTGCGGGAAGACCTAAAGCAGGTCGTGGCGTGTTGTTATGGCTTCATTTCATGTTTTTTCTATCTTCCTCATCATCCCTAGCGTTACATAGACAACGTTCTCCTTCGTGTGTGGGCTGTAAGATAATTTTTTGTATATCTCTTAAGCTGGGATTTCCAGGGATTCTTTCAATGTGTTGTTTTGTTCCATTTTTTTATCATTACAAGTGCACCTACTATCACTGGCACGACTGTTGTTTTCAATTTCTACATTTTTTCTATTTCAATTTCCAGGTCTTTATATTTTGACAGATTTTATTATTATTATTATTATAACAACTTTTGGATTTAATATGGCTGCTTAATAAAATTAAAATATCAAACCCCGGTCATCTTTATTATTAATAATTCGACACTATTTTTAAAATAGAAAAAAATTCATAAAAGAAAATAAAGAAAAAAAAACAAGGTTTTTTTTTTCTTTTTTTTTTTTGCTTTTTTGACACAATCTCGTTAAGTTGATCTTTTTTTTTATCTTTCTGGCAAATATTTTGAAAAATTAATTAAAAATCTAAATGAAAATATTAAAAAATACATTACAAATAAGAAAAGATTTGGAAGAAGCCAATCAGATTTAAAAAGCGAAAATAAATTTATTTCTTGAAATCCCCATCTTGAAAATAAAGGCAATTCATAAATGATCAATAAATGTCAAAGGAAATAAGGCAAGCATTAAAAAAGATATTTTTACGATTTGATTTGAAAATATTAGAACTAAATTTATAATTCGACGGGTGAGAACCCGAAGACAATTTTAAGTTTTGGAAATTATTTTCAACTACGAAACATTTTACATGAAAAGATAAGTTATATTATCTCAGCTCTCCTAACAATCTTCTGTGTGATGCCCATATTTAATATTATGTCTTTTATTCTTTATAACAGCAGTACAAAAATAATGCTATATTTTGAAAATATAAATTACTAGATTTGCGGTTGGCGTAACGTTTATTGTCTGGGAAAGTGGAGTGGGCGAGGTGAGTTCGAATTCAGGCCTGTTGCGTTTATATTCGCATAAATGCAACTGGAAAACTACCAGTTCTTCACAATTAATGGTGGAGTAGACTTGGCTCCGAAGACTTGAAAAGAATGAAAACTCTACTCTGTGCAAAAGGTAACGGGAAACTACTTCACTATCTTTCCTAATAATTCTTTGGCATTTTATCTTACATCTGAGTTAGCTCTGCTATTCCTTTCGAGGTTCTCGACAAAATCCAGAGGAAGATCTGCAATGTAATCTATCCTGACTTGGCATCTCGACTTCAGTCACTTTCTCACTGACATGATGCGGCTTCCCTCTGTCTTTTCTACAAATATTTTTATGGCAACTGCTCTGACGATCTTTTTTCCTTAGTGCTTCGACCACATGAATTTAAGCGAGCTACTAGATTGGCATATAGGTCCCACCCTTTTACCGTTGAAATAGTTAAATGTAACCTCTTCTTCTACTTTAATAGTTTCTTTACTCATAATTCTCGCCTGTAAAACTCCTTTTTAGCTACAATCTCTAAAAAAATAAATGCAACATCAACTGCCATTTTCTATCTCCTTGAAGCCCATCCATTTTTTATCCTTTCTTCGTAACCCTCTTACATAGTATTTTCTCCAACTGTAACACACCTGGCCAACAGTAGCCGTCCTACGTTGCTTGGCGTGAAATGAGTGAAAATAAAAATAAAAATAAAAACCAAACCCCAAAAAACAACTAAATGCAGGCTTAGCGGATAGATTGTGACATTCAGTAACTTCTAACTGTAGTTAGTAACCTTTCATCATCACTAATAAGGCCCTAAATTTTCTTCTATAATGATGAATGAGTGTATTTCTCAATAAGGCCCCTTTTACGTCTATCAGGATACAAATTCATCTCATACCTCAAATGAAACTCATCTATACGACCAATCGCTAAAGATGCTGGAAGAAGGTTCAATTCCATGTATCGCTCCAGAAATGACGTGGTTTTTAATGACATGCTCTATCTTTAAAAAACAGTTAGATCAAACCAAAATAATTGAGAATTGTTGTCATGTCAGGGCTGTAGCTGCTGTATTTTTTTTAATCATTTCACCCCGAGCAAGGCGGAAACGCCACTGATGTGCAGGGGGCTACATAAATGTAAAAAGATTAATTAGAAAAGAGTGAGGAGTACAAACTAGTTAGAAAGGAACAATAGAAAGCAGGTGCGATGACAGATACATAGGTGGAGAAAAAGGGAAGGTTATACAGGGATGGGGAGAGAGCTAGAGTCCAGTGGTTAGTAGATGAGTATTGACTTTGCATTTAAATTTCTGGAGGTTGTAGCCGTCAGGAAAGCAAGAATACAGGAGCGAGTTTCACAGGCGGGAAGTGCGAGAGAAGAAGCTGCAGGAGTAGAACTGTCGTCTGCATTTGGCTAACCAGACTGTGAATGGGTGGGACCCAGTTGCCAGTCTGGTTGCACGAGTAAACACCTGTTGAGGAGGCATCAGTGACTTAAGTTCGTTTGAGCAGAAGCCATGCAAGTAATTATAGAACAGACAAAGGGAGGCCACATTTCGACGATGGGGAAGTGGCTCCATCTTTGGCAAACTTCAAAATCGGTTAGGTAGCCGTGTGGAGTATGAATTATTTTCTATTTTTTCTAACCTGATGCTGAGCATCAGGAAGAGACAACTGAAGTTCCTGGGACACGCAATGAGGAAGGAGAGCCTGGAGAACCTGATACTGACTGGACAGATAGAAGGAAGGAGAGGCAGAGGAAGGCAGCGGATAACATATTTGCAGGGCCTGATTAGGTGGATGACGGAACGGGGGTTGACAGGAGTAACAGGAGCAAACATACTAATAGCCACAATGGATAGGGAGACGTGGAGAACCATGATCACCTACGTCCTGAAGGGACAGGGCACATAGAAGAAGAAGAAGACAACCCCAGACAAAACGACTAATCCCTAATTACCTGGCAAATGTTTAGATAAACTACATTTTTAATATTATTAGTTCAATTCTTTCCAACCAGGACGTTCTACGGAAACAGGGTCGACTCATCCTTCATATTCCATTGGTAACGAGGAAGTTCCAACCAGACCGCTTCTTTCCGAGAACTGTTACTTAAGGGAAGAGACCCAATCACTACCATCTTCTATCGATGTTAACTATCCTCATGATATGCAGTTCTTACTTCCTCCTCTTGCGCTTTTACAACAAAGTAATTGAGTGGCTCTTAGTGCTTGAACTGGATGAACAACTCAGAGAAATTAAAGAAAAAGAACGTATGGAGAACCATGATTACCTACACCCTGGGTTAGAATAGCACAACTGATTTCTTCTACTCAGCTTCGTACTGTACAAGGCTGATCGACGGGGTTATTTCAGATTCCATAAAACAACTATTGGGGAGGAATTACATCGTCGTGAAAATCAATGATTCTACTGACAAATGCAGAACCATCTGATTAGACCAAAACGACTACAAATATTTACTAAGCTTTAAATAATCTGGCACATAGCCAGTGAGAACCAAAAGTGACTCTAATATCTGGGGTTAGTAGGGGTCCCTCACATGTTAATTAAGTGTCAAAACTGCTACTGAGGATTTCAGGCGAAAAAGAGAAAATCGCCATCTTTTTAATCGACGTAGTATACGCATAAAACGAAAACGTCCTAATAATCTATGTAAACATTAATTTCAAAAACAAAAAGTAAAAAATAAAAAAATTATCAGTGCTGGTGGCTAAAGAGTTTGCAGTGTAAAAAAATTGTTTGTTAAAACTGGCATTCATTTCAACAGGATTAGGAACTGAAAATTTATTCACAAAAAAAAAAAAAGCCCAAAAGAAACATTAATATTTGTCTATATTCCGAGATGAAGTATTGTAATTATTTACATTATGCCTGGCTATTGTTCTCACCTTTGTTACCATATTCACGATGTTCTCAGGAACAAATGGCTCAGAGGATAAAGATGTTAGTTTAGTCCAGTGACTTGACCCGAAAAGTTGTGTGTTCAATACTTGGCTACAACAGAGGTAAACATTAAAACTTTGATAGTTGAGTTAAAGGGACATAACTGAGACATATGGAAGCGGCATGACTAATGGAACGAAAACAATCTAACCCAGTGAAGAAAATAAAGAGTTAAGTCCAAAATTCCTATCATTTGAAAAAGGTCGGAGTGTAGAGCGGCCGAAACAAAAATTAGGACCACAGTCTGAACAATTAAACAATGCAAAAAGCCTTAATTATTTTAATTAATACAATATTAAAAGAAAATGGAAACATAAAAAAGAAGATATAAGAATGAAATTTATTTTTAGATACTATACAGGTATAGCTCGGGTTACATCGTTTTGAGTTATATCATTCTAGATTATACGCCGGCTTAAAAAAAAAACAGGATGGAAAAATAAAAATTAAATTGAAATCATTTTATTCAACTTTACGTCTGTCTACCACAAATATTAAAGTCATGTTATCACCAGGAAAGACAAAATCAGGTTACTGTACAATAAATGAAAGTGTATAAAATCAAATTAAAATAGGTATGTAAAAATAAATGCAAATATTGTAAATTTAACATAAACTAGTTTATCTTCTACTATCACAAAATAATTTTAATAATTTTATGTTATTTAACCTTAGAAATCATTTTATTTCATAATGTTTTACATCAGGCCACATTCACAAATAAAGTGTCCGCGATATACTGTAAAGATCGCCAAATTGTAAACATCTACATTTACGAGTATGTACGTACATTTATTCGTAAATTTAGATGGCATTTTTCTTACTATATTAAAAACTAAAACTTACTTGTTTGTAAACATAAAATAGATTCTTATTGACCACTATATTTTATTAAAAATGCTAATCTTACATATATCCACCTCAAATCTAACCACCCCCCACTCAAAATCAAAAACATTCCTTCATCCATAGAACATAGAATAAGTAACAACTATCTATTTTCTATTTTTTCTATCCTACAACTCCAGACAAAAAGTTGTTAGTTTCCCGCTACTCTATCCTTAATTACATGGCAAATCTTCAGATAAGCTACATTTTTTAATACTATCAGTTCAAATCTTTACAGCAAGGACGTTCTACGGAAACAGGGTCGACTTATCCTTCATATTCCATTGGTAAGGAGGAAGTTCTAACCAGACTTCTTCTTTGCGAGAACTGTTACTTAGGGGGAACAGACCCAATCACTGTATATCTTTTGATATGTTATGGTGAAACAAACATATTACGCAGATAATGGACTCTCCGTCCTATATTAATAAGAGTTAACAGGAAAAGTTCTTGGGAAGTTCATAGGAGTTCTTAGAAGTTCTAGGGAGTTCATAAGAGTTCTATTGGAGATCGGTAGAGCTACTAGGCAGTTGATATTAGTCGGCAATTAGCCGAATACTAAGGAGTCAGCTTTCAGTGGAAGATTACCAAGTTCCTAACATTTAGGGTGCGTTAAGTCAATTAGCAACCGACATAGCATGATTATAACTTTCAGTGCAAAAACTACTCCACAACAGATATACACCCCTTTTTATCCAAATGGTTAATACTAAGATAGGACATAAACTCTTTAATATAATTAAAAAACATTTTTTATAAATAACCCCATTAATAAAATTTCTAATTAAAATACCCTTGAATTAAGCTATAGTTGTACTGACAACCTTGAAAAATCATACAAAAATACAACAATAAAATATTAAACAAATATAACAACCTAAGTAATCAAGACCATGCTAAAATAACAAAAGATAACAATAACAATACATGCAATTGCCAAAACCAAACGAGTGTCTATTACAGAAGAGGTGTCTAACTGATTTTATAGCTTAGCTATGCACTATTTCCACCAAAGAAAGCCCAACAGTCAATATGTTTTACAGAGGTAGTACCAAAAACACGTTTAAGTCGCGATGGTATCAGCATAATTTATTCATTAATAATAATTACAAAAGTAGCAAATCCCTTTTCAAATACTTCTGGCATTTAAAATAAGTAAATAAAACCCTTAATGTAAAATAGAAAAACTTAAAAAGGCTAGAACCCGTAAATCCTTACACTAACCCTGCTTCTTAGGTTTACAGGAAAAATTACAAATTATCCAATATCCTGAATTAACTCTGTTAAACAAACGAAACTAATAAACAGTCAGCACAGCCTTAAAGTATAATTAATTACTTCTTCTACTAATAATATAACTACTATGTCTTTCTTGACTTCTCAATTCCCTCCCATCTCTAACATCTCATCCATTCCCTATATATCTCTTAGCTTTATGACTTTGTAGTGGCCTCTTAAATTTCTCCCATCCACCCTCAAGCCTCATACCATTATCCATCTTTAGCTTTCCATTATTATATCTAGCCACACCCATTAGAATAAGTGAACAATAGGTGCACATTTCTTCTTATATCATTTTGTAACTCTTACTGCAACCATATATATCGCCTGATGAGGTACTGAATATAGCACTGAATCACTACAAATCTTATGTCGTGAAAATATGCTTTTATTATAAATAATAAGAATATTACTACAATATTACACTCTCATTCTCTCTCTCTCTCTACACACACACACACACACACACACACATATATATATATACATATATATATATATATATATATATATATATATATATATATATAATGATTATATACGCGCTAAAATGTTTGCCTTCCTCTGCCGAGAGATAGAATCACCGACTGACGCCAATTCGGTCGGGTTTCAATTCTTGGTTAAAAAGTAATCAGAGTCTAACCGTACTGATTAGCTGTGATACAGCGAAAAAGATCTCTCTGCAGATGACTATATATATATATATATATATATATATATATATATATATATATTCCTTAGACATAGAAATCAACAAATAAAACACAATTATTCAAAGCATTACTACTTGAGCGGTTTCTGTACATATGCCACTAGCGAGTTATATCAAATGGGGGAAGTGAAAAATCGTATTTTTCATTTCTCTAGTTGAGTTAATCTTTTAGTTTAGGCATAATCTTAAGCATTAGCTTTCCCATTTTAATCATTTCATTAATTTTCATTCGGGTATAAATTTTGATATTAAAAAAAAGTTTGAGTTTGAGATTATGGCATTTGATTGTTGGTACCGTAACAGTAGTTTGTTTTCGTTTCTGGATTTAGAAATGACCTCTGGGCATATGCTTTTAGGATTATCTTGTTCTGGAAAGGTGGGTGTGGTTATTTTCTCCTCAAGGGAAAGTTTATATTAAGAAGATTAGATGATGTTGTTAGCGCATTTTCTACTTTTTCAGTTTCAATTTTCTTTTGTTTAAACGTTTTGTATTTTTGAATGTTTATACAGGTTTTTACATGATTGTATTATTTGAATATATATATTTTATTACTGTTAAATGATCTTCTATGAATTTAACTTCTCTATTTCCAGAGAGCTTCTGGTAGAGAATAGCGTTGAATATTTTGAAGAATTGTTTCTATAAAACGTATGCATGTCAGGAGGGATTACATAAATTGTTAATTGCAGACGGTAAACAGTTACGACCCAGAAAAATGAAACTAACGCAAAATAATTGCATTTATTGAAAGAGGAAAGGGCAAAGAATATGTCTGTGACGTTTAGTGATTAATAGCAAAGAAAATGTCAAACAGTGAACACAGCATCACAACCAGATTGCAGGAATTGTTTTGAGAATTTTGAAAGAAAGAATACTTTGAAGAATTAACCGCAAAACTTTGAAATTTCAAAATCAAAATACTTATAATTCCATAATTGCATTTAAGGAGGTTTTAAAAAAAAGAATTTATGAAATTATATATATATATATATATATTGAGCACTCTGGAAGAATGGTAGACTTTGAAAAACAGTAGTTACTCTGGCATGTACACATCGCTCATTCACTAATGAATTAGAGCACTATGGCTACTGGGCGTGTATAATAATAATATACACGCTAAAAGTCTACCTTCTTCTACCGAGCGCCCATAGCCCAGAGGTAGAATCGCCGAATGAGGCCAATTTGGTCGGGTTTCAATCCTGGGTTAAAAGCAATCGGAGTTTAACCGTACTGATGAGCTGTGATAAAGCGAAACAGATCTGTCTGCGGATGACTATATATATATATATATATATATATATATTTCTGAGATGAGCTAGTATTTACAGTATTTACATTATTCGGACTATTGTCTTCATCTTTGTTGCCATTTGTACGACGTTTAATAATAGATCATTCTATTTGTCTATATTTCTGAGATGAGGTAGTATTTACAATATGTACATTATTCAGACTATTGTCCTCATATTTGTTGCGATTTGTACGACGTTTCGGCTATTGTACGCTCTGGCCTCACATGTATGGTCTACCTAAGATTCCTAAAGACTGTATTTTGCTCAGGCAATGTGAACTCAAAATGACCATCCATACAGTTTTCTATGGAAAAAGAGTGTGACAACAAACTGGCATTCCTGGATCTGCTAAGAACTCGAACAGAGGTGGGGTTGAAGACATCCGTATGCCACAAGACAACATTCACCGAACAATACCTCAGTTTTAACTCCCAGCACCCATACAATGTAAAGAAAGGGGCCATCCGCTGCCTTCAGCATCGAGCAAAAGTCATAAGCGGCGATCCAGAGTCATATGAACAAGAAATGGTCAGTGTAATCAGTAGCCTACAACGAAACAATTATCCAGGGTACATGACAACAACTCCAACATATACGGATAGTAGGGTGCATGAGGATAAGAACTCTCAGAAACATCTTCGTCTGTCTACCTTATGTGAAGGGGTTGTCGGAGAAATTACAAAAGATCTGTGGCCATATAACATTAGGATGATCTTCAGAAGTGGTTCTACATTTCACAGGTACCTCTCCCGAGTAAGACCCCCCAACTGAGGAGGACATAACTAAGGACTGTGTATGCACCATTCCATGTAGTTGTGGAAATAAATTTAAAGGAGAGACAGGCCGCCCCCTTAAGGTAAGGCCGTAATACGAGGGAAGATAGATAAATCAGGCGTAGCTGACCATATATGAAGGGAGAAAGGGGATCACCGCCCTCTATGGGATGAAGTTGAAATATTAGATAGAGAACGCCACTGGAAACTACGTAAACTTAAGGATACATATGCTACGCTTCAAAAATACCCTAAGCCAACCAAGCATATAGATTTTTTTATAATCGTTTCACCCCGAGCAAGGCATTCCACTGCCACTATTGCGCAGGGGGATACATGGGGGAAAGTGATGAGAAAGGATGGTTAGATATAGGAAATGTCAGAAGGCAGGTGATAGACGGGTAAGGTTACTGAGAATGAGGGTTGGGTAGATGGTGAGAGTGTTGGGAGAATAGATGCAAATTAGTGTGATAGAAGGTGTGTATTGATCTTACATTTAAACTCCTGGAGATTATAGCTGTCGAGAAGGCAGGCATGTGGAAGAGAAAAGAAGCTGTTGGAGTAGAAATTACGGTTACATCCTATCTGTTTAACTGTGGAAGGGTGGGACCTAGTTGCCAATCTGGTATCTCGTGTAATTAAACGTTTGACTGAATAGTAGTACTTATTACAATATTACACATATTTGACGCTGATGCAGGTACCTGTTATACTTTTATTAGACCGGGTGTAATGGGAACCAGTAATACGGGGTGCCAGAGAAAATCATTAGGGTAAAAAATTGCAATATGACCTCTGGTAAAAATACTAGAGAAAACCATTAACATCAGAAATATTAGAGAAAGCCATTAACATAAAACAATTGCAATATGAACTTTGGTAAAAAAAAGGTTACTGAACATTAGGTTTATAAATCCCCAAAATTCAGTTGTTCTTATCCTTAAAGATAATGACGTTGGCTAGTTTCTGACTTGACTCTTAGAGTTGTGAGTTCAATACCAGGCTACAGCAGTGGTGAACAAGTAACTTGCAAAGTTAAAGGGAGATAACTCATGACTTCCAATCTAGGCTCTACGCAGTGATTGTAATAAAGGGCTTGATTCGAAATTTCTAGCACCTGAAGAAGGCCGGAGTGTACAACGACCGAAACGTCGTACAGGTGGCAACAAAGATGAGGACAAGAGTCCGAATAATATAAATACTATATATATATATATATATATATATATATATATATATATATATATATATATATCTTAAAATGAAATCTTATTTAATGAATAATAATAATTAAAATTATTCAAAATTAAATACACACAGATATAAATGAATTAAAATTTGAAAAAAATCTATGATAAACTGTTCAGGTTAATTGTTTGATTCTTTTAATGAACAATTAATCCAAATACAAATTCGAATTACCAACAATTGGCAATTTTTCGCAACTTTGAAAAGATGCTTAATCACTTGATAACCAATAAGAATGATGATTTTTTATCAATTCACCCCAAACAATACAATAATACCACTAAGATGCAAGGGCCTAATGGAAGTGAAAAGAAAATGAGACAATTTTAGAAGGAACCCCAATACTAAGCATGAAAGAAAGGAATAATCTCTAGTTTTCTTTAAAATAAATGGGACGACTATGAATCAGACTATAGGCTAACCTATCTACTCCTATTAAGGAAAAATAAATAAATAAATAATAAATCAAATTTCAGAGTTTAGGCGGAAACCTCCGAAGTACAAAAGGGAAAGTAAACTTTAGAATGAACCGGAAACCCAATCCTAAATAGTAAACAAGAGATAGACATCAATTCTTGTTTAAGAGACTAGTGATCAATTTAAAGTAGACTATAGACGAAGCTATCTATTCCTTTTGAGGAAAATAAATAAACACTGATGTCGTTGCGTACGGACATTTTTTTCATTGTTAAAAAACGATATCGTATTTTGAAAAAAAGTGTTGATTTTATTTTAATTATCCATTTACTGTTATATTTTCCTGTGTTTATTATATCATAATTTTTGATATATTATTATGCATTTATAATCTTTAATCATTAATATACAGACTTATTGATTTTTTAAGATAAGTCGTGGTAGCCATTGATGGTTTTACTGCTATTTTTAAAAGTAAGTGTCATGTCACAAGTTTAGGAATTATTATATTAAGTACATTCAATACTCTGTACTTGTTAAATTACTCATACATTTATAAATTGGTATGAAAAGATTTAATCTATTTTGTACTAGCAGTATAGCCCGGCGTTGCTCGGGTGTAATGAAAGCTTTAAAACTAATCCATGGTCCTGGAGCTCAGACCCTTTGGACGTTGGCACGAAAGACTAAAAAGCAATAGTTGTTTCCAGTTAAAGCGAAACCGTAGACTGAAAGAAAAATGAATGGATGTAAGTCAAATTTTGATTTCCTGGTATCGATATCAAATAAGTTTTTTTCGTCGTAAACTGAATTTTGAAGGCTAAATAAGTCCTCTGAGTAAATAGCTGAGACTAAGAACTACAATTATACCTACTTAGAGCCAAACCCGAAGAAAAAAATAAAATAAAAGGGTTGAAAAGATCAGACCCGGTGGGATATCGGGGTATTGATTTTCAATATCGGCGTCAAATAAGTCATCCAAGAATAAAACTGCAACCTTGAAACTTCTGAATATCGTTTCTTATGTCTTTGTCTATGAGTGTATCAAATTTGATTAAAATCGGACCACGCCTTCTTTAACCCGATTTTTTCGATTATCGATTTTCGATATTTATCTGGGGTACCTCGACACAAAACCTAGCTAAGAACACTCGCAGACGCTTATAGTACAACTGTGTAAATTTTCAAGAAAATCAGTTCAGCCGTTTCAGAGTCTATAGGTAACTGATACACACACAGACACACAGAGACAAAGTTCCATTTATAAATAAGTTTAGATGTGAGACACTTAAATACTTTTTCGAAAACCACAAATACTAAATGTACACAAATTCACGCAGGCCTTATAACATCTGATTATATTTCCGTTTATTAACTGATTTTATTTTAACACATCCACAAAATGAAAAGAATGTTTATTATTTAAACTAAGCACAAAATCCGAAATACATCCCTCAACGCTTTCTTCTCTTCTGGTCATCACGTATAAAGAACACACGCGGTGTCTGGTTTTGAAAATACACAAAATCTCCAATATTTTTTCGATAGAATAAAAAAGCAATGAATGAAATTCGCAGATTAGGTATCAAAGTTTGAACAGTGGTCAAAGAGAAATGTCTTACAATCTACAATTTATAAGTACGGAAGAACAAAAGAACCAGAATACTACAATAAAAATTGGTTCTTAATTCTCATTAATATCTTCCTGAAAATTTGTTGAAAGCGGAAGCAATTATCAAGATCACAAAAATGAAGAAAACAAACTCACAGAAAGAATTCGACAAAGAAAAGCTTATATTTATAATTACAGATAATGTCATACGGAAATAGGTTTTCTGAAAATGGCAACGATAGAAAACCCACCGAAGTTTTAAGAGTCGGACTAAGCAAGAATGTTTGAGTCAGAAAGACTTTAAAACAAGGTTATATATTTGATTAATTAATTTTTTTTAATCATCTCACCCCAAGCAAGGCATTCCACTGCCACTATTGCGCATGGGGCTACATAGGGGAAGGTAAACAGAAGGAGTGGTTAGACATAGGGAATGTCAGGAGGAAGGTGACAGATGAGTAAGGATAGCGAGGATGAGGGTTGGGCAGATGGGAAGAGTGTTTGATAGAATGGGAGCAGGTTAGTGTGTTAGGATGTGTCTATTGACCTTACATTTAAACTCCTGGAGATTGTAGCCGTCGGGAAGCAATCGTTTGGAAGAGAATTCCACAGTCGGGAAGTGCGAGGAAAGAAACTGTTGGAGTAGAAGTTATGGCTACATTTTATCGGTTTCACTGTAAAAGGGTGGGATCTAGTTGTTAATCTAGTATCTCGTGCAAATTCGAAAATTATACCATAAATGATATTCTCTATTTTTAAAAGTATATATCAGGACCTTGAATAAATGTTTCATGAAATGTAATGTTTTATTTACAGAAATTAGTAAGAATCCTGTCACTGAAAGTATTGTCCATCGCTAGCCACTACTTTTTCACAACTTTAAATTCTCCGTCGGAAAAACGATACGTCTTTTGAGGCTAACCACGAGTCGACCTATTTTTTTGCATCTTCATATGAAGGAAAATGCTATTCATCCAGGCCATGTGCCATTGATCAGAACAAGTGTTAAACGGACTGGACAATGTTTGGGGAATACAGCGGGTGGGGTAGGACTTTTTATTTAAGCGCTTTTACTTGTTTTGAACATGTCGCCCAGCGTTGTCATGTTGAAAAGATCACTTTGTCGTGTTTCTAGCGGCCGTTTTTTTGTTCACTGCTCGTCTCAGACTAGTCAATTCTAGTCATTAGCCATCACTTGGGATGGCTTCGGTCGGTTTACCTCGAATTCTTCGTCTTCAAACTCCTTTGGTGCATCAGCGCGTTTTTTATCTTCATTATCAAAATCATTACTTTTGAAGCATCTAAACCAATACTTCCATGTTGTTTCTAATAGGTCATAGTTGCCGTAAGTCTCAATAAAAATTCTGTGTTCTTCACTTGTAGATTTCTTTTGAATAAAGTAGTGCTGTAAAATTCCCTACAAACACACGTTTTGGCACGAAATTGGACATGTTTAAAGCTATAAAAACAAAGTTGTTTATACTTCGGCGAAATGACATGCACTGAATTTCAAGCTTGCTTATAGTACTTCTTATAGAAGCGTTACAATCTGAAACTACACACACACAGTTCTGGTAACGCCATTTGACAACAACTAGAACTTATTCAAGGTTCTAGTCCATTAAACTAATTATTTTAAATGGGACACTTATTAAATATATTATGATATCATATGATATAATATGATATTAAGTTTTGTCTTGTGGTAAGTTTTAACTGTAGCTTAAGTGTGACGCAAGGCCGAAAATGTGGGACATTAAGTGAGGCACGAACTCTGTCGTAATTGTTCTAGCGAGAGAAAATTGGTAACCAATAGACCACGTCGAATTGCTCAAATCATTTTCTACGTGTAGCTAAGATATGGCAAAGTGCCGAAAGTATGGAGCACCTAGTGAGAATCAAATTTACTACTCAGTCGTGTTGTAATATTTAGCAAGAAAAGATCGTTAAATATTACACCACATTCAGGAATTCCAAACGATTTTATAAGCGTAGCTTCGATATGACACAAGGCAAAACTGTGCACTAAATACTCAGTTTTAATTGGTTTATCGAGTCCAGCTTGCTAACCATTACACCACGTCGAAGTGCCCAAAGAATAGTGATTTAGTCCTACAAGTATTAATAATTAACATATAGATGGGGAAGAAAATGTGGATTCAAGAGTATTTGCGTCTAAATGAATATAAAAACCCAGCTAAAGTTGGAACGCAGCTCTTCGTGTAATAATTTTTTATTCATTACACCACCCGTCCTTGTCATCCAAGCTTACGGCACTTGGTATACGCAAGGGTCACCTATCTATGTAATGACAACGTTTGAGGTTTCTTAACTGGAAATCGTACGGAAACCGATGTGTTTTGTTGCGTTAGACATTTTTTCTCGTAACAATCTCCCTCTCCCTCTTTCTTTGCATATATATATATATATATATATATATATATATATATATATTCAGAACAGATTTATCGGGGAAATAGGTCATCCCACTTTTGTTGTATATCAATAAACAACAAACACGCATATATATAAAAATATGAGTTATGTTTTTATTAATGACGATGAACCGGGTAGCATAGGGGACAGAGAATTAAGAGAGCGCGCTTCTAAGGGTTGACGGGAGTGTCTCTCTTCACCGGCCGATCTCTGTCGCTCCTCTACTGCTACTGTCTGGTCTGGTCTGTCTGTCTGGTGAAATCCGTGAGCCGAGGTCTTTTTATGATCTCCAAACCGGGACTTCCGGATTTTGCCTCGCCCACGCACGCCCACGTAATTCTCAGAGACATCTGTTCTGTTTGCCTCTGTAGCCATTTCCGCTACTGCCGGAAATAAGGTCAAACAAACATCCGTTCCTTTCAACGACCGGAAACACCCCCGCTTGCATCAGCCTTTCTCGGGTGGGGCCAGATTGTTATATTACACTTTCTCCCCTGTCTTAATCCTACAGAGAAAAGAAGTCTTTGAACCCTGCAGACATTCTTTGCTGTTTTCGAGGCTATGGCGGATTGCCAGAAGCATGATAAGGTTCGTCCTCATTCTCGTTCAAAGTGGATTTAATTCATTTGTATTTTTGTAGCCTACGATTAACTTCCTCGTCCTGTGGGCTCTCTTATCAATGGTTCCTCATAATCTACAGAACCAGACCATATCTCTGTCTTTGTCTTTCCTCAAGGGTTCCTCATAATCTTTAGAAGCAGATCATGTGTGTGTCTCATTAAATCTGTTGAAATTTACTGAGGATAACTCTTGCTTACTCCTGTGGGTCCCGATTTGTCCCCTGCCGGAGACAAGTTCCTTAGTGAGACTGTTTCTTTCCATTTATCCGGGTAACAGACATAAGCATATTCGGAGTTGACATCTAGTAACACCACTTGATCCACTAGCGGTTAGTTTTTATTCAATTGCTAAGAAGGTAAAAACACTCCAGTCGAACTTCTTGGAAATGAGAGCTATCGTCCATGGAGTGTTTTGTTAGTGGCTGTGCGTCAGTCAGTTAAGTGCCATACGTGAAACACGCTTGGGCGATCATGTCTCGAAAGAGACATGACTGACTGGGCAGAAGATTATCCCGCAGTAGGTTGCCATTGTTTTCTGCGGTAGACCGGTTGTCAGCCAAGGCTATAGAACCCAATCTGCCATGTTATTTAACCCATAACTGGAAGGAAGAAACGAATTAATACCTTTCCCAAGGGTATTTGCGCGTAAATGAATGCAATGAATTCAACTGGAATTTGAACTCGGCTCCCCGATTTCTCGTTCCGAGCCGATATCCACTGTACCACAACGCACATCTGCTGTGCGTAGCAGCGTTGTAATAGCATGCAGGGTCTCTGGTGGTAATTGTTCTCAATTTTCTACAGCCTCCCCTCTACTAGCAGCTGGTAATTCGACATTTTTCCAGATTATTCAATTATACCTTCTGCACTGGCCATTGACTTGAAGAATATATGGTGTTGTTTTACTTATGGCTAGTCATTGCTGAAGTAGCAAGAGCAGCACGCATTCTGACGTAAATGAAGCCCCTTTGTCCGAATGAAAATACTCGGTTACCCCAAAGAAGGCGAAAATTGTATGAATGTTTTAAAGGATACAATCTGGGCAGGGTATCGTGAAAGAAAACTTATTCAATCATAATCAGCAGGTATTTGCTGAGATTTTTTGACGAAAGCGGAACGTTAAAACACAATACGAATTTTTCGTGGTGTTGTAATGGCTTTTATGACCTTACTGGTGTTACGGATTTATTTTCAATGGAATTTTACATGCGTTGTTAATCTCTTTCACATCCTCTACTGAGCAGGAAGGGTTTCTGATTTCCGTCATGTAGTCTATGCGTAATACCTTGGTGGCAACATGCTGTATCGAAAAAAATAAGATTTGTAAAAAGTGCCGCATAAATCTATGGGAATGACTTCAGTTACGGCATAAAAGAAAACTTGAAAAGATATCTAGATGACTGTTTTATTCGGTGGAATAAAAACCTTAATAAACTAATGATATTCCAAAGATTCATTATTAATATAAATCCTAACATGCAATTAACTATGAAGTCCAACAACAAAAACTTCAGTTTTCACACATTGCATGTAAAGCTCTCCGGGCAATTTCCGCCAGCAGCTCCCACTCGCAGTCATTTATGACCAAAATGGCAAAATAAGTTTATTTTACCAAATGGCATGTAAAGGTGTGTGGGGTAAGCTGGGTTGGAAAGATTTATTTATTTTTTGAAACTCGATAAAGTTATGTATTTTTTTACTATTTTTTGCTTGATTCTATGGTTCATTTGAACGAGTGTTTTTGTAAATTTCAAAGAAATTTCTTTGGACTTTAACTAAATTAAAACTTAGTTAACTCACCATTTTTTTTTTTTCAAATTGGAGTAGATAGTACCTACTATCGCACGGTTTCACACTCCATCCCCTTCTATCAAACAGGAGTAGAGGTGATCACCTTGTTTCTTGTTTAGGAAGGGGTTCCCGGTCCTTCTACCTCCTACTTCGGACTTAGTGGTAGTTCAATTGGAAGCTCTTTGTTGTTAGTGACTGTGGTGGCAATGTCTCTCTATTCTGAGGGTACCAAGTTGGCAGTTTCCTGGTTGCTGCTTCCGACTGGTAATTGCGAGCCCGAACTCTTGCGGGGTTGCGTCTTGAGAGGCTGCGTCTTGAGAGGCTGCTCTGATCAACAGTTGAATAATATCGGGGTTCCTGTAGTGCCATATCGTGCATCCCTTCATGAACCTCCGGTGGGCAACCCCGAGGCCACCTAATGCGGCAGGCTGCGCCAGTCTCCATTCCTCACATGCTGCAAATAGTAACCAACTGATTCTGCCCTAGTCCTCTCTCCTCAACCAAAACACAATGAAAAAGAACAAATAAAATACCAAAATCAGACCAGCTACTTGAAAAACGCCCAAACCTCTCTGTGTCTCTTTCACTAACATCCGCGGTATCCGCACTAACTTTTATAGCGTAGAAGCATTCCTCCAAACTAACTCACCTGATATCTTAGCCCTATGCAAAACTAACCTTGACCCGTCTATCCCCTCCTCTGAGTTCCATGTTCCTGGTTACCTTCCCCTCTTCAGGAAGGACTCCAACGTCCATATGCATGGGCTTGGTGTATATGTCAGTGAACACCTCTCCCTAGCTAGAGTAACATCTCTTGAATCCCTGGACCAGTCTTTCATGTGCTTCCGTCTCTCACTTCTAAGCTCTGTTAGCTATCTCTTCTTCCTCTACCGCTCCCCCTCCTCCTCTGACTGTTCGGTACTTGACAGCATCTCTGACAATATCGACAAAGCCATTTCTTCGCACTCACCTGCCCATATTTTCGTGTTTGGCGACTTTAACGCCCACCACACTAAGTGGCTGGAAAACTCTGTAACCGAGCCTGCTGGTGTCCACACCTTTAATTTTTCAATCTCCCAATCTCTAACGCAAGTGGTGGACTTCCCCATGCGTTTCTCCAATAGCCCTAACGGAAGGGACTCACTACTAGACCTCTGCTTCACTTCCACCCCAAATTCTTGCTCCACCAGACAGCTCTGCCCTTTCGAAAATTCTGACCACGCCGTAGTTTCTGTCAACATCTCGTTCCACTCCACCCCTACCCAAGAAACCCAGACCAACAGAATATCCTACTGCTATCAAAGAGTAGACTGGGATTCGTTCCGTGACTTCCTCTGCGACGTCCCTTGGAACAATGTTTTTAGTCTTCCCATCGAAGACTGTGCATCATCTCCTGGGTTAAGGCTGGCATCGATGCATTCATCCCTGCCAGGAAATTTCAGCTTAAATCCCATTCGTCTCCCTGTTTCTCCTTGGTTCTCGCCCGCTTGCTCGGCCGCTATTGCCCAACCGGAATCACTTCTTCCGGCTTTATCGTAGCCACGTGTCGGACCAAAACAAGCTGAACTCTCCTCTATCCTTTCTGAGCTCTACAATCTCTGCCTATTTTCCTCCTGCTTTCCTGCCTGTTGGAAGTCTTCTTCTGTGGTTCCAATATTCAAGAACACTGGCGAACCATTGGACCCCGCAAATTACCGCCCCATCAGCCTTCTTCTGATCTTCGGCAAAGTGTTCGAAGCCATTATTAATGCCGAGGTCGTTCAGCATCCACGGGCTCCTCTCGGACAAACAGTAATGCTTCCGCTTCACCGGGTCCATTGCTGATATGCTAACGACCATCACCGAGTATATATACCAGGCACTCGACAAGAAGGGTGAAGCCCGAACCGTCGCCTTGGATATCTCTAAAGCATTCGACAAACTGTCACATCTACGCTATTTCAGGGTTTCTGCTATCGCTGTTTCTGGGTTTCTTATTGTTATAAACCTTATTTTTTAGTAAGTTCACCTATTTGAGTTGATATGGCGGTTATAGGGAAATAGATGTCTTACTTATTAAAGAAAAACAGCGGTAAGCATTTTTTGGAGTAAAGATGTCTTTCATAGTTAGAATTAACATATTAAATGTCATTAAATAAACGTACTCATTTCTAGTAACTTCAAATGATGAGAGATTTATGATAGAAAGATAGGGTGGGATAGAGAGACTTTGAAAAAGATAGTGTGGGAGAGACACAGTGTGGAAGAGAAAGTACAGAGAAAGGGAGAAAGATTAAAAAAGATAGTGTATAAGAGAGAGAGAGAGAGAGAGAGAGAGAGAGAGAGAGAGAGAGAGAGAGAGAGAGAGCTAATGTGAGTTTTGGAGAGTGGGTGGAGAGAATGTGTCAGAGAGTGTATAATAGAGGTCTGGAAAGAGTGTATAAGAAAATATGAGAGATAGAGTGTAGAAGACAAATTGGAGAGAACGAGAGAGAGAGAGAGAGACAGAGTAGAAGAAACAATGATAGAGATCGTGTAGGAGAGAGTGTGCGAGATATAGTACGAAAGAGAGAGTGTGGGAGAGACAGAGAGAGTAAAATAGAGAGAGAGAGTGTGTGTGAGTGTGTGTGTATGTGTGTGTGAGTGTGAGTGCGCGCTCAACTGTGACGAATCTATTGATTATACTTCCTTCACTATTCGCCAGGAAACACATTTGCTCGGCTGAGAAGCGAAGATGAAAAGGACGATTATTGAATAAACACATACAAAAACATTAACATATCTATCTATCTATCTATCTATCTATCTATCTATCTATCTATCTAATTCTTTTCATTTTTAGCTATATGTATACATATATACATATATATATATATATATATATATATATATATATATATATATGTATATCATTATCTATCTATATTTTTGTTCTATCTATCCTTTTTTATTTATTAATTATAAATTTAGAACATGTGAAAAACTACCAAATACAATATATATATATATATATATATATATATATATATATATATATATATTAGTCATCCACATACAAGCCTGTTTCGCTATATCACAGCTCATCAGTGTGGCTAGACACATCCACTTGCTTCTGGCCGGGATTGACCGATTTGGTGTTAGTTGGAGTCGTTACTCCCTAAGCCATAGGTGCATGGAATCAGAGAAGGGAAATTTTAATGTGTTGTATAGAAGCAGTGTATACACACGCCAGTCACAAATATATATATATATATATATATATATATATATATTTGTAAGACTGTGTGAAACAAAGTTGTTGATAATCAGTGGATACTCATAGAAAGGCATTTAAGGCAAGCAGAATTTATAATAAAGTGCTCGATATAAAAAAATAGAGCATTAATAGAATTGATATGCTTAAAAAGTTGTCACTTGGCTGATTGATGTAATCTTCGGCATTCCGACTCCAGAGTTTCGTAGACGAATTTTCCCGTCCACTCTTTAGTGGCTTTTACTCTTAATATTTCGAAATTGCTGCTTTTTAGATTTTTGTGTTCATTTCTGTTGGTTTACACTAGTACGCGTATGCACATATATGGAATCATTCAACATTCAAACACTTAAAAACGATGACGTTTCTACGAAAAACAACAATAACAAAAGTAACAAGAAAAAGAAGGAAGGAAAGAGAAAAAAAATCTAAAAAACGACGAAAAATGACAACTGCTAAGGCAAGAAATACGCACAAAAGCCTAAATGTAAACATGAACAATTCACAAAAGTATAAAAGTCAAAGGTTTGTAAATTTTAACATTACATTGGAAAAATCGACTGAATTGTGGACGGGAAAAGTGGGGGTGCTGAAGGTAACGATATAAATAACAAGGTAAATTCCAAGTGGAAAGATTTATGCAACACGTAAAGGATAAACAAATAACAGAGTTTATTGTACAGGAAAGTACAATTAACAGAGAATTTAATAAAATGGTAAGCCAAGATGAAATGGAAGCGGAAGTCGAACCGTCTCGTACTTCCTTACTTCTTAATCTCTGCGACGAGTCAACTCCCGGGGGTGACAGGATATTCCATCATAACAGTAATATAAATCAGGTAAATGACAACATTTCACACACACACACACACACACACACACACACACACACACACACACACACACACACACACACACACACACACACACATATATATATATATGTTTATTATAAATTATATTTTAGAATACATAATTATACATAATTATTATGTACATAATTATCCTATATATATCCGCTACAAAGGTACGTTCATTTCGACATTGAAACTTCAATGTCTCATCAGGCGGTGTATAAAGTGGATATATAAAATAATTATGCACATGTTCTAAAATATAATTTATAATAAATATTCACAGCTCTATATATTATATATCGAGCACTGTTTTAAATTAATGTTTTGGACGTTGTAAGAATTCTTCTTCGTCTTGTATTCAATCGAATATATATATATATATATATGTGTGTGTGTGTGTGTGTGTGTGTGTGTGTGTGTGTGTGTGTGTGTGTATTTGTGTGTGTGTTTGTGTGTGTATGATGGGTGTATGTGTGTGTAATTGTTGACCAGTTATTTTTAAATTAAACCGGTACACAGCAGTGTTAAAAAGTGTTCAATATATATCTAATGTAAAATTTTTTAAATATTTTTTATTCAGAATTCATTAGATTACGCAACCTTGGTTGCAACTTTTCGGTATCTTCAGATGTTTTATTTCAACTGATTCTTCAAAATAAGGGAAATAATGACTAGATGTAAACACACCAGAAAATATATTTTAGGATCATAAAAACACGGATGAAAATGTTTACAATTTTTGACCAGCTGCTTCCTTATTTTAAACTTCCGGTTATGCGTTATGAAGGTTCTTGTTATTTGTAAAAAATCTTTGGAAAATCAGTTGATATAAAACGCCTGAAGATACTGAAAGTTTGAAACCAAAGTTGCGTAATCGGCTGAATTCTGAATATATATATATATTATAGGGGCTAACACATAATTTCCATATTTCTAGAATCATTACGAATTCTCTAGATTTTACTGGAATATTCTACAATCTTCCAAAACGTTCTATTCCTAATTTCTATATTTAACAACTACATGAATTAAAACTTTTTTTATAATAACAAGTAGGACTCAATAGTATCCCTTACTATAATTTTTAATCTTTTTTTAGACATTATTAATATTATTTTTTATAGAAATGCATACTCGTAACACTTCTCCCCCTTCAAAGTAAAAGTTATGAAATCATGATGAAAAACTTTTATGAGTCAATATCAGTCTATTTTTGTTTTGTAAAGCAATAAATCATAATATCATAATTTTTTTTAAAAATTATGTAGATAAAGCATCTGCAATAACAACGTTCCTTCCTTTAATGTGTTTTATAATAATGTCATATTCTTGCAGGAGAAGACTCCATTTTGTAAGTCTTTGATTTTTTTTTGTCATCTTTTGAAGGAAAGTTAATGGATTATGGTCGCTATAAATCAGAACAGAAGAAACAGTAACACTGAGGTAAAAGTCAAAATGTTGTAGCAGTGATAACACCGCCGAGTATTCTTTTCAACAGTGGAATATTTCTTCTGGTAGATGTTTAACTTTTTTGAGAAATATCCAATGGCTCTATCGACGCCTCCATCATCTTCTTGGATTAAGATGCCACCCATTCTGACATCACTGGCATCGATTTGCAATTAAAATTGTTTTGAAAATACTGGAATTTCAAGAGCTGGGCCACCAATGAGAGTTGACTTGATTCTGTTCAAAGCCTCATTACAGGTTTCAATTCACTTGTATTTTACATCCTTTTTCAGGAGGTATTTTACACCCTTTTTCAGGAGGTATTTTATATCCTTTTTCCGGAGGTATTTTACACCCTTTTTCAGGAGGTATTTTACATCCTTTTTCCGGAGGTATTTTACACCCTTTTTCAGGAGGTATTTTACATCCTTTTTCCGGAGGTATTTTACACCCTTTTTTCAGGAGGTATTTTACATCCTTTTTCAGGAGGTATTTTATACCCTTTTTCAGGAGGTCGGTGAGAGGACTTGCTATTGATGAGAATATTTTTACAAAATTTTCTTTAAGAACCTAGCCATACCGAGAAATATCATTAGTTGTTTTTTGTTAGTTGGAATAGGATACCTTAAGATAGCATCCACTTTTGCTGTGATAGGCTAAACCTGTCCCTGGCCAACGATATTACCCAAATAATTTACTGTTGCATGACAGATTTCACTCTTGTTTAGGTTCACACATAGGTTTGCTTCTAACTTAATAAAACATTTCTTGATGATGCGAACATGTTCGTCCCAAGTGATGCTGTACACAATTACATCATCTATGCAAACCTCACATACCTGAATTTTATGTAGAATGGAATACATCATCCTTTGAAATGTTGCCGGTGCATTTTTCATCCCGAACGGCATAATCTTATGTTGGTATAAACTATCTGGAGTCACAAATGCTGACATTTTTTTGTCATTGTTAGTTAAGGGCACTTGCCAATAACCTTTCATTAAATAAATTTATTGACATATTTCGCCTTGCCGATGTTGTCAATACAGTCATCAATTCTAGGAATTGGAAAAGAGTCACTTTTGGTTACTGCATCTATTTTTCGAAAGTCTGTTACAAATCGGTAAGTGCCATCAGGTTTTGGTATAAGAATACAAGGAGAACTCCACTGACTGTTGCTTGGTTCAATGATGTCATTATCCAGTATGTATTTAATCTCTGCTTTCAACTGTTGAAGCTTCATTGGATTTTCGCGGTAAAAATGTTGTTTGATGGGTTTTTTCATTTCCAACTAAAACATCACGTACTGCAACCGTTGTTTTTATAGGAACATCAGCAAAAAGATTTTTGAAATCATTGGCCAAACTATGAATTTCTTTTCTTTTTTCATTTGATAAATGTTTGAATTTTACATTTAAATAAGATAGAATTTTCGAGTTTTTTAAATGACTACCGTGACCCATGTCCTCCCTAATGACTGTATCTTCATTATTGTCTAATTCATCTTCAAATTGATTTGTATTATTTATGTTTATTAAGGTTGAAAATGGTTTAATATTAGTTACATAATTTCTGTCGATATAACCTTCTGACATATTAATGTGGCAAATTCTTTTCTTTATTTTTCGATCTGGGGTGCGGGTGATATAATAAACATTATCCTTTCCTTTTCTGTCTCATGAGGACCAAAATATCTGGCTTATAGAGGATGATTAGGAATTGGTAAAAATTCTAAAACTTTGTCAACACTTTCAAAATTACGATCTTTACTATTTTTATCGTATTATTATCTGTTAGTTATCATAATCTGTGGCCTCTTCAATACTGATGGCCGAGTATATATCAGCAGCTCTGTCGACCAAAACCGTCTGTAAGAGTGTTGATCAGATTTCGTAAGGCATTTTTGATTTTTTTCATAATCTGTGGCCTCTTCAATACTGATGGCCGAGTATATATCAGCAGCTCTGTCGACCAAAACCGTCTGTAAGAGTGTTGATCAGATTTCGTAAGGCATTTTTGATTTTTTTCAAAATCTGTGGCCTCTTCAATACTGAGGGCCGAGTATATATCAGCAGCTCTGCCGACCAAAACCGTCTGTAAGAGTGTTGATCAGATTTCGTAAGGCATTTTTGATTTTTTTCAAAATCTGTGGCCTCTTCAATAAATGATGGCCGAGTATATATCAGCAGCTCTGCCGACCAAAACCGTCTGTAAGAGTGTTGATCATATTTCGTAAGGCATTTTTGATTTTTTTTCAAAATCTGTGGCCTCTTCAATACTGATGGCCGAGTATATATCAGCAGCTCTGCCGACCAAAACCGTCTGTAAGAGTGTTGATCGTATTTCGTAAGGCATTTTTGATTTTTTTCATAATCTGTGGCCTTTACAATACTGAGGGCCGAGTATATATCAGCAGCTCTGCCGACCAAAACCGTCTGTAAGAGTGTTGATCATATTTCGTAAGGCATTTTTGATTTTTTTCATAATCTGTGGCCTTTACAATACTGAGGGCCGAGTATATATCAGTAGCTCTGCCGACCAAAACCGTCTGTAAGAGTGTTGATCGTATTTCGTAAGGCATTTTTGATTTTTTTCATAATCTGTGGCCTTTACAATACTGAGGGCCGAGTATATATCAGTAGCTCTGCCGACCAAAACCGTCTGTAAGAGTGTTGATCAGATTTCGTAAGGCATTTTTGATTTTTTTCATAATCTGTGGCCTTTACAATACTGAGGGCCGAGTATATATCAGTAGCTCTGCCGACCAAAACCGTCTGTAAGAGTGTTGATCAGATTTCGTAAGGCATTTTTGATTTTTTTCATAATCTGTGGCCTTTACAATACTGAGGGCCGAGTATATATCAGTAGCTCTGCCGACCAAAACCGTCTGTAAGAGTGTTGATCAGATTTCGTAAGGCATTTTTGATTTTTTTCATAATCTGTGGCCTTTCCTTTACAATACTGAGGGCCGAGTATATATCAGTAGCTCTGCCGACCAAAACCGTCTGTAAGAGTGTTGATCATATTTCGTAAGGCATTTTTGATTTTTTTCATAATCTGTGGCCTTTACAATACTGAGGGCCGAGTATATATCAGTAGCTCTGCCGACCAAAACCGTCTGTAAGAGTGTTGATCGTATTTCGTAAGGCATTTTTGATTTTTTTCATAATCTGTGGCCTTTACAATACTGAGGGCCGAGTATATATCAGTAGCTCTGCCGACCAAAACCGTCTGTAAGAGTGTTGATCAGATTTCGTAAGGCATTTTTGATTTTTTTCAAAATCTGTGGCCTCTTCAATACTGAGGGCCGAGTATATATCAGCAGCTCTGCCGACCAAAACCGTCTGTAAGAGTGTTGATCATATTTCGTAAGGCATTTTTGATTTTTTTCAAAATCTGTGGCCTCTTCAATACTGAGGGCCGAGTATATATCAGTAGCTCTGCCGACCAAAACCGTCTGTAAGAGTGTTGATCATATTTCGTAAGGCATTTTTGATTTTTTTCATAATCTGTGGCCTTTACAATACTGAGGGCCGAGTATATATCAGTAGCTCTGCCGACCAAAACCGTCTGTAAGAGTGTTGATCGTATTTCGTAAGGCATTTTTGATTTTTTTCATAATCTGTGGCCTTTACAATACTGAGGGCCGAGTATATATCAGTAGCTCTGCCGACCAAAACCGTCTGTAAGAGTGTTGATCATATTTCGTAAGGCATTTTTGATTTTTTTCATAATCTGTGGCCTTTACAATACTGAGGGCCGAGTATATATCAGTAGCTCTGCCGACCAAAACCGTCTGTAAGAGTGTTGATCATATTTCGTAAGGCATTTTTGATTTTTTTCATAATCTGTGGCCTTTACAATACTGAGGGCCGAGTATATATCAGTAGCTCTGCCGACCAAAACCGTCTGTAAGAGTGTTGATCAGATTTCGTAAGGCATTTTTGATTTTTTTCAAAATCTGTGGCCTCTTCAATACTGAGGGCCGAGTATATATCAGCAGCTCTGCCGACCAAAACCGTCTGTAAGAGTGTTGATCATATTTCGTAAGGCATTTTTGATTTTTTTCAAAATCTGTGGCCTCTTCAATACTGAGGGCCGAGTATATATCAGCAGCTCTGCCGACCAAAACCGTCTGTAAGAGTGTTGATCGTATTTCGTAAGGCATTTTTGATTTTTTTCATAATCTGTGGCCTTTTCAATACTGAGGGCCGAGTATATATCAGCAGCTCTGCCGACCAAAACCGTCTGTAAGAGTGTTGATCATATTTCGTAAGGCATTTTTGATTTTTTTCATAATCTGTGGCCTCTTCAATACTGAGGGCCGAGTATATATCAGTAGCTCTGCCGACCAAAACCGTCTGTAAGAGTGTTGATCAGATTTCGTAAGGCATTTTTGATTTTTTCAAAATCTGTGGCCTCTTCAATACTGAGGGCCGAGTATATATCAGCAGCTCTGCCGACCAAAACCGTCTGTAAGAGTGTTGATCAGATTTCGTAAGGCCATCACAAATTTATTGCTATGTTTTCAAAATGAGGAAAATATTTTTCCACTGTTTTTTCATAAAACTTAGGTACTAATTTGATATATCTTCCTGCATCAAATGTTGCACTTAAGGAAGAATTTTCGGAATTTTGACTTCTATTTTCTTGTTTTAATTTTAATTTTTCTAACTTTATTTCACTTGGATTTTTCTTTCTTGCATCTCTAATTTCTTTATTTCTAATTGAAGACGTAAACTACTTTGGTCGTCTTTTTCGTCTATATTACCTGGGTATAAGAGATATTTATCTGTTATTTCTTTAGCTACGATACTTTTATTTCTCTTTTTTTTTATAGACGGGTTTGTATTTAACCTGAAATAGTCTGCAATTTGTAATAAGTCCGACTTGTGTAAAACTTCGAATGTTTCGCTAAGATCGGCTAAACTTTAAAAATCTTACACGGAAAAAGACAGGTTTTGTTTTTATGTTTTACGAAAATATTTAAATATATCTACTTTCTTTTTGCGAATTACGTATATTGAGTTTTTCCTTTGTTTTGTTTTGTTTTGTTTTTACAATATTATCGAATTAGACGAGTCTCTAATGTTTGTTATTTATTTATTTTATCGAGTTAGACGAGCTCCTAATTTTTGTGATTAATTCATTTATTTTTATATTACCGAAATGGACGAGCTTCTAATTTTGCTACGGTATTATGGAGTCGGACGAGCCCCCAATTTTGTTACGTGTTATAAGTTGTAAGAAAAGATGAAAAATGATTGACCAAAATACAGAGCTTAATCACAAACAAATATTTAATTTACGATAACACCAAATTAAAAATAATTACAAAAATTAAAAACAGGAAACATAAAGTTTACTACTGGCAGGCGAAGCGTTACAAAGGGGAAGGAAGGTGTCAAGTATCTTTACCCAGTTAAGCTAGCGAAGTAGTCTAAGTGCTATACCTTTTTGTAATCTTCAAATGTGTATATGAAGAATAATTATTAGTTTGGTCAATGAAAGAGTCGAAAATTTATGTTTACCCATTTACTTCCATGAGGTTCTCTTTCGGGTTTTAGTTAATCGGCAACTTTTCTTAGAGATTCTTTCGGCTGGATGTACAAATCCTGAATCGGGCCGTAGTTGATGATGCCAGCAAATCCTTTTAACAACTAACTACTCTCTTCCCAAAACCTATATTTATAGGGGCTAACACCTAATTTTAATATTTCTAGAATAATTTCGAATTCTTAATGGAATATTCTACAATCTTTCAAAACGTTATCTATTAATTTCTCAATTTAACAACTACTTTATGAATTAAAAGTTTTTTGTAATAACAATTAGGACTCAATAGTATCCCTTACTATAACTTTTAACTGTTTTTAGACATTATTAATATTATTTTTTATATAAATACATCCTCGTAACAATATATATATATATATATATATATATATATATATATATATAATAAAAAGTGTGAGAAGCTGTGAACGTTTTCTTTAAAATATATGTTTATTGTTTTGGTATTTATACAAGTTATGAAGTATTAATTGTTCATGATTTGCGCTACACGTGTTTCAAGTCTAAACTTGACTCTCTTCAGGCGAAAAAATTCGTTGTTTTATATTTGGGTTTCTTTGAGTATCTGATCATTCTGTTTAAAGTTAATAGGAAGTATGTGAAAAATAAATAAATAAATAAATAAGAACAATAAAAAATAATAAAATAAAATAAATCAGAATAATGTAAGTTCAATACTGGCATGTTTGAATCGGCTCTTTTCTCTGTCAGTATGTGTCCTAATGGGTTAACCAGTAAATAAATAAACAGATGAAAGACTTCTGTATATATATGCATGTGTGTTTGTTTGTGTGTGTGTGTGTGTGTGTGATCCACATACAATCCTGTTTTGCTGTATCACTGCTCATCAGTGTGTCTAGACACATCCACTTGCTTCTGGCCAGGATCGAAACTCGACCGATTTGGTGTCAGTCGGAGTCACTACTCTTAAAGCCATAGGCGCATGGAATCAGAGAAGAGAAATTTTAACGTGTTGTATATAAGCAGTGCATACACACGCCAGTCACCGAAAGAACTCAATTCATTTCTGAAGAGTCACGCATATATTGCAGGAGTAAAACCTGTTTTTAAAGTTTTCTTCTCTAGAGAGCTCAATCGTACTGAGAGCATATATATATATATATATATATAATATTAACTATAGCAACAACAATACCAATAGTAACCGAACTAACTCTGCCCAAACTAGTATTAATTAAGCTATAATTTAAATCGTCTTGTACAACCCACCGAGAACGAACTCGGAGGGAAAAGGGGAAGTAAAAAAAGTAACAAACGAAGTACATGAACAAAAAGTCAATCACTCGTAAGAAAGAAAAAAAAACCCAAGACGAAAACCCTAACATTAAAGCGCTCAATACGAAATTAGAGCAAACAAAGACAGAAAAACTGAGCATGAACCAATAACCTACAACGGTTTCGCCTAACGGCTCGTCAGGAAAATTGGCCCAATGTCCCTGACGAGCCGTTAGGCGAAACCGTGGTAGGTTATTGGCTCATGCTCAGTTTTTCTGTATATATATATATATATATATATATATATATATATATATATATATATATATATACTCAGCAAGTTGGCTTGTAAATTTCCTCTTTTAATCGAGCGAGTTAAAACTGACCAAAAGGATTAACAGACATTAATGACTGTTCTATTTAGTAGAACATACTACTAATAAGATGTGTTGAATATATACTACTTAAATGTACATCAATTTTCTTTTTCACAAATGAATATATTTGCGCTGAAATCCATAAAACAACGAGAAAAACAAAGAGAAAAAATGCAAGAAATACGCCATTAATTTTATTCCAAAAAAGATCAAACAAAAAACGATTTTTCCTCTTTGTCCGTTAGAATTTTCCTCTTGATTTAGTGAAATTCTTGGCGCATGGGAGCGAAAACACATTCGTACATAACCAATAAATTCGCAGCATTGGGCATTGAACACTCCTTTTGCCATTTACGAGATGTTTATGTAAATATTTTTCGCACTGTTGCATACTGTCAAGCTCTTTGTATTCACTCAAGTTTATTGTGGGTATGTGTTTATTACCATCTCCTTGTCGGCATCAAAGTTTGAATATCTTTAGGAAGAACAAAGATCAATGATAACAACTGTAAAATGTGTCATAAAATGGCCACAATTCGTTAACTATGCGTTGACGGAACCAACTTGTCGAGTGATTTTTAAAAGCACGTTTCACTGAAGGGTTCGCATCTAATAACGTAGTTCAGCGTTATGAATTATATGTCCACAGGGGAGAGCCAAAGCTGATTAGTACGAAGTTGCGTCTGCATAAAATTTATTATCTCGTTTTCAAGACTGTGCGTCGTTTCTAGTGTATTTCGTTGGTTAATTGGGAAAACTAGCAAAGATGGTGATTTGGTTCCTTGTGAGTTTTCACTTGAGAGTTGAACACAACGCTCAAGCATTTGTAACAGTCTTTTTGACGAGGAATGTCAAATTTTCATTTTACATCGCATTGTTACAAGTGATGGATAAAAATGGATTTTGTAACTAAAAAAACAGTTGTCATCACAAAATGAGAATGCAGGCCCAATAGAAGCGAAAGAGAAGTTCAACTACAGAAATTCTTGATTTGTAGTCTGTTAGAATATTTGACAAAATCCAACAGAGTATCTGTAATGTGATCAATCCCGACTTGACAGCTCAGATACAGTCACTTTCTCACCGGCGCAATGTGGCTTCCCTGTGTCTCTCCTACAAATAATTTCATGATTTCTGCTCAGACGAACTTAGCTCACTGGTACACACCATACATGAATTTGCTCGAGCCACAAGATTAGCAACTAGGTCCCACCCTTTTACTGTGAAACGAATAAATTGTAAACGCAAATTCTACTCTAACAGATACTTTTCTGGCACTTCCCGTCCGTGAAATTTCCTTCCATTTACTTTCTTCCCCGATAGCTACAATCTCCAGGAATTTAAATGTAAAGTCAATAGTCATCTCCTATCTTGCTAACTTGCATCCTCTCTCTCATTCTTCTTTCTCCGTTCACTCCACTCTCAGCATCTTAATCCTTCTCTTACCCACTTCTTGACACGCCCTGTAACCTGTCACTCTTTCTCACAACTTTCTTCCTATGTAAACACTTGCGCACCAGTGGTAGAAGACTGCCTTGCTTGAGACAATATGAAAAAAAAATATGAAAGATGTCATCAGCTACGATGTATTAGAACACATTGCAGACGTCTATTTCCAGTAATGTGATCGGGTAAACGAAGCTTTACGTGATAAATGGCCTGTTTTGGTAAACAGAATATTCTTATTATTGTTAGTCTCCCACATGACAATACAAATATACACTCTGCAAAAAGAAAACCAAGGGGAAAAAACGCTTTTAGGAAGGGAGGTCATTTCGCATCTTCTATACTTACCAGATTTAGCACTTACAAATTTATTTTTTTGGTGTGGGGGTGTGGAGTTGCTAGAATATTCCGTAAGTGAAAGAACATTCAGAAACAAAGAAAACACAAAAAGCAACCTGTCAAAACAATTGTCAGGGAGAAATATAGATTTTTTTAGAAAGCTAAATCACAGTGTTCTTCCAACGTCATTGAACATGAAGATGACTGCACATTTTATATAAGTGTTTTTAATAAATGTCACTCACATCTTTTTTTATGACTTTTCTGGTAAATCGTAATTACTTTCCAAAAACCATTGATTTAAAGTTTTTCACCCACAATGGGTGATCATTCAAAGATTTGGCAAAGCTAATTTAGTAAATATATACGTTATTTCATACTAATTAAAGATTATATTTTAGTGGATACAATATCTCCAATATTGATAATAAGAAAACATTAAAACCTGTCATTGGCTACATATTCATTCCACCCTCTCGTAGGTTGACTTGTCACTTGTTGAAAATCAGTGCAACTCGCGCACGTATGAATCTTCACATTGCAAATAGTCAAGATACAACTATCAGCAAAACATTATTAGATAGTACCAAATTACTATAAAGAACTCACTCCAAAGAACGAGTTTTTATCGCCTCACTTCTTTTTCTTTCTTTTCCATTTAGTCATTTCATTCTTGCTCTACTTTTTTGTCGTTTCATTCGATCTTGTTTTTCGTTAAATTCGGTTTTTTTATCTTTTTATATTTACTCACTCTATATCATTCTGCGGAGAAAGAATGCACAAAAGAAACAAATCTGGTCGGGTGCTCCTGCTATCAACCTAGGTGTCCTTGACAAAATCAAACGGAGAATCTGTAATGTGATAGATCCTGACTTGGCATCCGACCGTGCATTGAATAATGCTGCCATATCTGGTCGGGTTCTCCTGCTATCCACCTAGGTGTTCTTGACAAAATCAAACGGAGAATCTGTAATGTGATAGATCCTGACTTGGCATCCGACCGTGCATTGAATAATGCTGCCACATCTGGTCGGGTTCTCCTGCTATCCACCTAGGTGTTCTTGACAAAATCAAACGGAGAATCTGTAATGTGATAGATCCTGACTTGGCATCCGACCGTGCATTGAATAATGCTGCCATATCTGGTCGGGTTCTCCTGCTATCCACCTAGGTGTCCTTGACAAAATCCAGCGGAGAATCTGTAATGTGATAGATCCTGACTTGGCATCCGACCGTGCATTGAATAATGCTGCCATATCTGGTCGGGTTCTCCTGCTATCCACCTAGGTGTTCTTGACAAAATCAAACGGAGAATCTGTAATGTGATAGATCCTGACTTGGCATCCGACCGTGCATTGAATAATGCTGCCATATCTGGTCGGGTTCTCCTGCTATCCACCTAGGTGTCCTTGACAAAATCCAGCGGAGAATCTGTAATGTGATCAATCCCGACTTAGCATCCGCCCGTGCATTGAATAATGCTGCCATATCTGGTCGGGTTCTCCTTCTATGACAAAAAATATATTACATCTTGAGATAAAAATAAAAAAAAAACAATTTTGACCTTTTCTTTTTTCTAAACAGAAAATAATTACCTGTGTGATCATTTTTTGTGATAAAGTCCCAATGGTAAAATTTTCGAAAAGTTATCAGTGGTTCAGTGTAAAACATATCCAGGTGACGACTGCGGAAGCGACCATGTCCCAGTCATCTGTAAACTAAGTACAAAACTCCGCAGAATGAAGAAGCCTAGCACAGCACCAAGACTGAAATACAACACGCTCGTGAATGATCTCAACCTGCAGAAAGAATACACTAACAGTGTGAGAAAGAAATATGAAGAACAAACTGAGAAAAGGAAACTCGAAATGGGACCCACTAAAGGAAGCGATGGTGACATCAGCAATCAATATTGTCCCAAAGGAAATCAGACGCAGAAGAAAAAACGAGTGAAAAGAGTTTATTGGAGAAAGAGGAAATACTCAAGCGATGGGAAGAGTATATAAAGGATCTTTTTCTGCGACAGGACAGAGCAACCGAGAATACACAAGGATGTGGATGAACCGGAAATATTAAAGTCCGAAGCGGAAGCTGCAATGGCCAAACTGGACAGAAACAAAGCAGCTGGTCTAGACGGCATTGTAGTAGAGTTGCGGATAGCCCTGGAAGAATTCGGCATAGAAAAATAGTGGAATAATACCAGATGACCAATGCAAGTCGATTTTATTAGCACTACCGATAAAGCCAGGTGCAAACGAGTGCGAACTACACAGAACTATCAGCTTAATGAGTCACATTACAAAACTGATTGTCAGAATCCTGATGAATAGAGCGAGAAGCAGAATAAGGCCAGAGATAAGACAGGAACAGTGGGGATTCGTCAAAGACACTGGAACAAGACACGCCATATTTATGATTAACATGCTTTCCGAAAGGGCAATACAAATGAAGAAGGACTTGTACATATGTTTTATTGATTATGCGAAGGCATTCGACAAAATACGTCACAAAGAATTGATGGAGATGCTCCTCAACCTTGACATTTTTGGGAAAGGCATGAGTAATCAAGAATCTCTGCTAGCAGCAAACTGCCTGCATACGGACAGGTAACGATTTCAGCAGATTCGCAAAGATAGAAAGGGGCGTCATACAAGTATGTGTTTTCTCACCAGATCACTTCAACTTGTATAGCGAGAACATTTTGAGGACTATAGATGCTACACCAAGATTTGTTATCGGAGACCACAATTTGAACAACATAATGTATGCAGATGATACAGTGTTGATTGCAGACACGGAAAGAAAACTACAGGAACTCCTACTGCAGGTAGCTGAGGAGAGTGACAAAAACGGACTACAAATAAACAGCAAGAAAACTGAATGCATAGTCATCAGCAAAAATAGGGGATACTCCAATCAAGAAAGTTCAAAAATTTAATTACCTAGGAAGTGTTCTAACAGGAGATGGAAAGTGCGACACAGAGATCCGAAGGCGAATTGGCAAGGCGAAGGATGCGTTCCAGAAGCTGAGTAAAGTACTAAGACACAGAAAAATTTCACTAGAAATAAAGTGCTAGATTGCTATGTGATGTCAGTTCTTCAATACGGCAGTGAATGCTGGACAATATCATCGAAGATGAGGAAGAAACTTGAAGCAGCGGAAATGTGGTTCTACAGAAGGATGCTGCGGATATCGTGGACCGAACATGTGAGCAATGATGAGGTTTTGAAAAGAATGGTATTGAAAAGAAAATAGTAAACATCAGAAAGAGATACCTGATGTTCCTGGGAAAAAGAGACAGAGGAAGGCAGCGGATAACATATTTGAAGAGCCTGATCAGGTGGATGACGGAACGGGGGTTGCATGGATTAACAAAAGAAAACATATTAAGAGCCACCAGAAATAGGGAGACGTGGAAAGCCATGATCGCCCACGCACTGAAAGGATAGAACACAGAAAAAAGAAGATTATGGAGTCAAAATGGAAATTTAATTCACATGAAGCCCATTCCGCAGGCATAAAACTAAACTTATCATTTCGTATGTTTTTTTAATATTTAATTAATTTTTTTAATCCTTTCTAGCAGGTTCGAAATTTTGGTCAAAAATCTAATTTTTCATGCGTCAACAAGCACAGCTAAGATTAGTAAAAGAGATCTTAGCGTTTTTTTATTCCTGGTAAAAATCTCATTCAGTTGGAAATTTCTTCAAAATTCAAATAATTATCGGATTTTAAGAAAACGTTCAGAACTTATTCCCAAATGAATTCAATTATTTTGAAATGCATTTTTCTAATCCGACAGTAGTTTATTCAAGGTGCTGGCAATTTTGACAGCTTGATGATATATTGATATTTATTTAATGTTTTTCTATTTAAGCGTTAAAAAATTAATTGAATTAATGTGGGTGTTTTTTATAAATCATTTTAAGTACTCAGTAATGTTAAAAATTAAGAAAATATTCTCTGTAAAGTAATGTTTTATTTAATTTTAAATATTTTTACTTGTAAATTTACTATAGTTATCGCTCTTGTTTTTAAATATCATGTACGGTCGTCCATATATAGAAAATCTATCTTCTTTTCGTCTCTTCGATGTCTGCCGAGATCATAGAATGGACACTCCCAACCACTTTTAACTGTGGCCTCCATAAAACGGCTATAAACTCGGACTTATCCTTCTTCTAAACTAAACTAAGGCGCAGTGAGATAGCAGTTCTTACCATTCCAGAGGGTATTTGTGCGAAAATGAATCTAAGCTTATTTATAAATGGAACTTTGTCTGTGTGTGCGTGTGTGTGTGTGTGTGTGTGTGTGTGTGTCCATTACCTATAGACTCCGAAACGGCTGAACTGATTTTCTTGAAAATTTAAACAGTTGTACTATAAGCGTCTGCGAGTGTTCTTAGCTAGGTTTTGTGTCGAGGTACCCTCGATAAATATAGAAAATCGATAATCGAAAAAATCGGGTTATAGAAGGAGTGGTCCGATTTTAATCAAATTTGATACTCATAGACAAAGACATAAGAAACGAAGTTTCAAGGTTGCAGTTCTTACAATAGTACAGAAAATCAATACTATACATATAAAACCTTTCATTACACCCGAGCAACGCCGGGCTATACTGCTAGTGTAACATATTCGACCGGAATTTGAACTCAGCTCAGCGTTTTTCTTTTTCATACGATAACCGTTGCGTTACGCACATGTCCAATGAGAAGTGGCCTGAAAGTTAAATTTTGCAAAGATATTGAATCAACCCTAAGTAATGAATGTTCTGTGAGTATATTAATTTCATTACTGGTTGAATAAAAGCGGTAGTAGATGGAGACGATCTGATCTCTGCCGTTGCTTTAAACTCTAATAATTGTGGTGAATAAAATGATCAGAAACGGCCTGTGCTTGCTTGCAGAATCAATTAAGCGAGATCTCCCTTAGCTCATGTGTTATTGGCTTACCGAAAAAGTGACTATATAGGGATTTCTGTTCTACTCGAATTTTTGAGCGAAGGTAGGTGAAGGCGGTAGCTGGTAATAATGTCTCTAATTATAATTCTATTTCTTCCAGAACGGAGTTAATTGTTGATGGTCTGTAGCGGGAGTTTATTTCCCGTTTCCTGGTCAATTTGAATAAACATTTGCAACGCACGGAAGCGCAGTGGCCTTGGCTCGAGCCAATTACAGCATGGGAAATGCTGCCACTGCTTTGGCCGCGAAGATTGTTCTCGGCTGAGTAGATGATCTGTCTCGCCTTGAAAGGCGTCCGAAAAGCTTAAACAGGTTCAAGTGGTCTTGTCCCTTGCCAAAGCAGGGAGAGCGCGTGAGACTGAATTCCCGCCCGTTCCTTACGGCCCTATTTCGCTACTGCCAAACTAGAAGTTATTACGAAAATGGTTGCAGTAAGAGCGAGCTGGGATCGGATTGGTAAGCGATGCAGATAAAGTTCACCTCGATGTCGTTTAGATTAACGTTCATCTGTTAGATAAATCTTTGTGGCAAGTTCAAATTGTGTTTCGAATCGATTCATTCCTTCCCTTTATAAACAAAAGCAGGAGAATTGCTCTTCCATGATTCCGGCAACTGTGGACCCTTGGTCCCACCCTTAACCCACCTCATTCATCAATAGCAATACTCCATTACGGTTGCCTGACTATAAGGTCATCTGCTTGTTTAACTATGGGCTCCACCCGTCATTATTGCTGCTTATAGATGGCGGGTGCTAACCTCGGCAGCGTTGAGCCTTCTCAACGTTGCTGGTAGAAGAAGGGTTTTGTTTCTAAATCGCTAACAAGTATACTACAGTCATGATGAAAGACAAGAAAATATGAACAGAATTATTGAGTGAGGAGCGAGTAAAAATAACGAAAAAATTGACAGACAGACAAATAGATGTGAGCAGAACGGGACAGAAAAGGGCGCAAAGAGACAGATATAAATATTGAAAGTGACAGGCATGAATAAGCTTAGATAGATATGACAAAGTGAGGAAGATACAAATAAAGTGAAACCCCCTTTTCTCCCTCTCTCTCTCGCTCTCTCTCTATCTTTCTCTCTTTCTCTCTCATATATATATATATATATATATATATATATATGTATATATATATATATATAGGTAAAAATAAGACAGGCACGTTATTCCATGGTTAAGTGGAAGTATGGCCTATTTCAGCCAAAACATCTTCAGCTTCCGTCTTTATTGTACAGAAGATCTATACTTCCACTTAACCATGGAATAACGTGTCTGTCTTATTTTTACGTATATTTGCTCTATATATATATATATATATATATATATATATATATATATATATTTAGAGCTCTCCTAGTAAGTTATCCTACCACTTAATATACAGGATTATCCTTTGGATTCTTCTATATCTACACCGCCTATATATATATATATATATATATATATATATATATATATATATAGGCGGTAAAAATCCAGGATATGATTGGTAAATAATTCGGGATAAGGATGGTAAATAATCCAGGCGGATCCATGTAATATCGTTAAAATATTAAAACTGATCCAAAATAGTGCTCAATGTAAATCAATTTAAATTACAAAGGGAATATTTATTTATTTATTTGTAAATTCAGATAAAACTGAGAAGGGAAATAGTCATTTCCAACATATCATTTTAAGACACGCATTCTCAAACCCATATAAACAAAGAACGAGGACAAATTCTAAGGCCAGAGGTTTGCTCTAGTACAGAAAGGGGTTGGGAGATATTGGTTTAACCCTTAAAAATACCTTAACCCTATAAAACCAATATCTCCCAACCTATTCCTTTACTAGACAAAACCTTTGGGTTTAGAATTTGTCCTCGTTCTTTGTTTATATGGGGTTGAGAATGCATGTCTTAAAAGGACATGTTGAAAATGGCTATTTCCCTCTAAGTTTTATCTGAATTTACAGATATATATATGGATATATGAAACAGTCTGGTCTGATAAGAAGAATAAGAAACAAAAGAGGAAAGGTAAAATATTAGTTACAGAGAAAAGAATAAATAAAAGTTAATAATAAAAATTAAAAAAAAATTAAAAGAAGAAAGAAATTAAAGAAAGAGAGAGAAAGTGAAAGAGAGAGAGAAGAAATAAAAGTGAAACAGTCAATGAATAAAGAATATGAAGAAGAAAGAATGAAAATAAATCGAAATTACCCAGAAAGATTTATCAGAAACATCGTATTTTGAGAAGAAGAAAAAACTTAAATGGAATTAGTCATAGCAAAAATCTATAAATGGTTATCACCCACGATATTTTTTTGTGAAGTTTTTCGTTGAACTCTTCTAAGGACGTCTTTGTAAAATTACAAACGTTTTTGACAGATGTATAACACAACTTATCATCCGGATCCTGATGAACAGAGCGCAGCAGAATTGGCCAAGAGATAGGACAAGAACAGTGTGGCCTCGTTAAAGATACCGGAACAAGGAATGCGATATTCATGCTCAGAATGTTATCTGAAAGAGCAATACAGATGCAGAAGAATCTTTATCTGTGCTTTATAGCCAACGCAAAGACATTCGACAAAGTACGCCACAGAGACTTGATAGAGATGATCGACAACCTCGACCTTTTCTGAAAAGACGTTGTGATAATCAAGAATCTATATTGACAGCAAACTGCATGTGTACGGATAGGAAGTGAACTCAGTAGGTATGCAAAAATAGAAAGGGGCGTAAGACTAGGATGTATTTTCTCACCAGATCTTTTCAAACTGTTCAGCGAAGCAATTATGAGAAAAATAACAGCCTTGCCAGCATTCGTCATTGGCGGCCACAATCTCAACATCAGATACACGGATGACACGTTGCTAATAGCAGACACAGAATAGAACATGCAGTACTTTTACAGAAGATAGCAAAAGAAAGTGAAAAGAAAAAACTGAGCATAAACCTCAAGAAAACCGAATGCATGGCCATTAGCGAAAAGAGGAAACCAATATGCCAACTTCAAGACGGTGAATCTAAAATAAAACAAGTATAAAATTCAAGTTTGAAGAGTCGTGAAAGAGAATGGAAAATACCACATGGCGATCCAAAGACGCATTGGCATGGTCAAAGACCCATTTCAGTAGCTAACCAGAGTACTGAAAGAAAGGAAAATTTCATTAGAAACAAAGAAAAGAGTGCCGGATTGCTACATGATATCTGTCGTTCTGTATGGAAGTGACTGCTGGACGATCTCATCAAAGATGAAGGAGAGTATTGAAGCAGCAGAAATGTGGTTTTGCAGAAGGATGCTGAGGATTGCATGAACGTAGCACGTGTGTAAAATCTCATACTTAATATCAGGAAGAGACAAAGAAGGTTCTTGGAACACGTAATGGGGAAAGAGGGTTTGGAAAATTTAATACTCACAGGTAGGATAAAGAGAAAGAGAGACAGGGAAAAGCAGCGCGAGATGTACTTGTTAGGTCTGAGCAAATGGATGGCGGAGCGAGGATTAGAAGAGAGACCAAGAGAAGAAATATTGAGAGCGACAAGAGACAGAGCCAAGTGGAAGCCCATGATCGCCTAAATGATCACGGCACATGAATAATAATTGGAAGAAACAGTACAAAAAATACTACTTGACATTATCTAAAAAATATCTACATATTACTACTGTATGAAAAGTGATTTATATGGGAGTGGTCACCTAGGTAGTCGGATGTACGCCGTGGAGAAATGGATATCGATTCAATATGAAAAATCGGAGAGCCGAGTTCGAATTTCGTGGTATTTACTTACGCGCAAATACCATTGTAAAAGGCATGAATCCATTTTTTTCTCATTCAAGCTATAGATTAGATAGCAGGACAGATTTAGGTTCTTTGCCTTGGTTGGCAACTAGTCTATTTTCAGAAAGAAATGGCAATCTACTGAGAGAAAATCTTCTGTGTAGGCAGTCATAAACTGAAAGAGACATGATCGTTCAAGGGTGTATCATGTACGGTATTTAACTGACTGACTGGTCAGTCAGGAGTTCTGACTTAACACCCTGTGACTTTTATTGTTTAGCATTGATTAAAGGAGCAAGTCTTGTATATCAAACGAAGATTTTTGAATAATACGAGAATCTATGTCTTCCATACTACAAGTGCTGATGCTATCCTTGTGTATCTCGAGGAACCCTTAACTAAATCTGGTACCCAAATCGAATTTTAAATAAAATCTCATGGTAAACGCTTTCCTCTCATATCATTCTTTAAAAATTATAGTTAATAAATTAATTATAAGTATTTTAAAATGGGGAGTTACTTTTCAATTATCCGGTATATGGTCACCGTATAGAGCATTATGGTTACTGGCCTATCATATGCTAAAGGTCTGCCTCCTTCTATCGAGCGCCCATAGCTCGGTCGGGTTTCAATCCAGGGTTAAAAGCAATCGGATGTCTAACCGTACTGATGAGCTGTGATACAGCGAAACAGGTCTGTCTGCGAATGACTATATATATATTCTATTCTTATATCTATGACTAGATATAAGAATAGAAATTTAAAATTTAAAATTTAATAGAAAAAACGGTTTCCAAATTATGATCTAATTAATAATTAAAAGTATAAATTTAATAGAAAAAATATATTCCCTAAATCCAAAGTTAAGATTAAATATACAAACTTACATTAATTATAAAGACTCTGCTTAAATAAAAATATCCGGCGCCACCTACTACCGGATCTTCCAAGAAATCCAAACGATATAGTCTAGTCACTAGATAATAAAAACTTACAAGGTTAAATCTGTCTAGAAATCAAAGACTCTCATTATTCAACCACTTTAAAAAACGCCCTCTCCAAAAATTCCAACGGTCAGAGACTTATTCCCCTATCACTAACTCCCACCAACACCTCTAACAAAACTAAACAAATATAAGGAAAGAGACTTTCCATTACTTTACACACCGCCTGATGAGACATTGAAGTTTCAATGTCGAAACAAACTTACCTTTGTCGTGGATATATATAGAAAAATTATGTACATGTTCTAAAATATAATTTATAATAAATATTCACAGCTCTATATATTATATATCGAGGACTGTTTTAAATGAATGTTTTGGACGTTGTAAGAATTCTTTCTTCGTTCTGTATTCACTCGGATATATATATATATATATGATCGCCGTCTCCTGGCATACAAATTGTATATCTGAGGAAGATTAAGTTACCTTAAAATTTTCAAATTAGTTTTATATAAGACATTTTATTTTGTTATTCAATATCGTCGAGTATATTCACGGATTTATCTGAGATTCATATCAGTAATCAAAATCCTGTTTAAATCGTGAATACAAATTGTATCGATGCTTATAAATTTTATGCTTTTAAAAATAAAATATATATAGATCTGATATGAATTCGATTTTTGTTTAATTTCGAGAAACAGATATAATTTGTCTTTTAATTATTCTTTAGTATTAAAAAAGTACGGAAAAAACAATCTTAGAATAGAATTTGAATGCTTTTATTTAAAATAAAATCTAGAGAAATTTAACTCAATATTAAAATTTTAAAAATTCAGTCATTTATCAATCTGATAAGGTCACATTGACAGCTGATGGCAAAAAGCATCTTCAGTCTGTTGTTAACTGGAGACAAAAGATAGTAAATTCTAACGCCCCCCCCAACAAAACTACCTTCTGTGAATTTTCAAAAAAGCCTTTTTGCCTTTCATCAGCATAACTGATCCTAACGCCCAGGGAAGTGATTGTTGTGTTTTCTCGGGTTAATGTTCTCGATTCACATGAAATGTAAAGACTAAAAGCGAATGCATAGTCATCAGCAAAAAGGGTAGCCCAAAATACCAAATACAGGTGGGCGATATTAAAATCAAGCAGGTACAAAAATCTAAGTACCTAAAAGTGTTCTAACAGAAGACGAAGAGTGCGACACAGAGATCCGAAGGCGGTTTGGCAAGGCGAAGGATGCGTTCCAGAAGCTGAGTAAAGTATTAAGAGACAAGAAAATTTCGCTGGAAACAAAGAAAAGAGTATTGGATTACTATGTGATGTCAATTCTTCAACATAGCAGTGAATGCTGGACAATATCAACAAAGATGAAGGAAAAACTTGAAGCAACTGAAATTTGGTTTTACAGAAAGATGTTGCGGATATCATGGATCGAGCATGTGAGCAATGATGAGATTTTGGAATGGATGGAAACGAAAAGGAAATTAATACTAAACATCAGAAAAAGACAGCAGAAGTTCGTAGGACATACAATGAGGAAGGAGGGCTTGGAGAACTTGATACTAACAGGCCAGATAGAGAGAAAAAGAAACAGAGGAAAGCAGCGGATAACATATTTGAAGGGCCTGAGCAGGTGGATGACAGAAAGCAATTTGTATGGTGTAACAGGCGAAAGCGTGTTAAAAGCCACCTGGGTTAGGGAGACGTGGAGAGCCATGATCGCCTACGTCTTGAAAGGACAGGGCACATAGAAGAAGAAGATATGGAAAACATTACTAGGTCAGCTGCTGGTAAATTTGATTCACTGTGTCGTGCTAGACAATATTTATTGCCAGAATTTGTCATATATATCAATAGGTCTACCATTCAACCATGTTTAAAATATTGGTGCCACATATGGTCTACTGCCCCTGCTATATATCTAGATATCATTAATATAATCCGAAGAAGAAACAGAAATATTATTGGTACTCATCTAGCATCTCGGCTTCACTCATTTTCCCACTGTCATAAAGTTACTTTCTCACATCTTTTTTTGTAAATATTTTCATGTTAATTATTTAGGTGGGCTTTTGCTACGGTACCTCGACTTTATGAATTTAGCCGCTGAACTATATTAGCGACGCGGCCTTATCAATTTAGAGCTGAGTTGGCTAGATGTAACCATAGGTTCTATGCTAACAGTTTCTTTTCTCACACTTCTCGCTTGTGAAACTCCCTTCTGGCTCCATATTTTTCAGCCAACTATAATCCACAAAATATTTAATGCAACATCAATCGCTATCTACTGTCCACTTGATTACTCTTCTTTTGTTCTCACTCCTTAGTAATAAATTTTCTAATTCTATCACACCCAGTAAACCCTTCTGTCTTAGTGGCTTTACTGCCTTGACTGGGGTGATACGGATTAAAACAGAAATTTATAAAAAAAATTTTAAAAATATCATTATTGAATAATAACGTTAATCGATACATTAACGAATTAATCAAAAAATATAATAACATTAAAAAAATAATGTTTGTAAGGATGAAATTATGTGTTTAGCATGTATGGATACCCTGTTACGCTATAATTGGATAAGGGAGATTTGAAGCATGTTATTATGAGTATTTGAAGACGTTTTGATATTTACTGGGTGATAAGATATTCGTAGTTTCATGCTTGTTTGAACATCCATACTATGGAATAAAGAAACATAATTTTCTGCTATTATCATTTATGATCTGCAATTTGTTCATGAAAATATCGAATATTGTGGAAACAACGTCTTAACCTAACATGGACGTTAAGATTAAACTTTTTGATGTTACAGAAAGTAAATATTTTCAAAGTTTCAAATTAATGTACCTTTATAAGTAATAAAATGACATTTATAAGACCCTTTCTGAAATTTTGAAATAAATAATGATAAAACTTTTTTCGGTTATTTATCTCATTCTTTTTATATTGTTATTTGTAGCCACAACGTTTCAGCCGATCCATTCTACAGCCATCCTCAGGTCTATCTTTTTCTTTTTATCAGAAAGTGACCCCCGAAGAAAAAACAAAAAAACAGTGAAAATAAAAATTGTTCTTACATTGTTATTTTTAGTCATAACTTTTCAGCCGATCCATTCTATAGCTTTCTTCAGTATATATATTTTTTCATTTGCCAGGAAGTGTCCACAAAAAAAAAAGAAAAAATATAATAATGAAAAGACATACACAAATTTGGAAAAATGTGATGGAGATAATTGATTTACTAAGCATCGCTTAGATGTAGCACAAGGCCGAAGGTACGGGGTACCCAGTGAGGATCGAACTCAATAATAAGTTGTAATAGGTTCTAGTTAGAGAGGCTTGCTAACCATTACACCAGGCCGAAATGCCCAAAATGTAATAGAGATAGTCATCAAGGTTAAACCCATGAAATACAGGAAAGCTATATTCAAATTTGAAGTAAGAAATATCGTATATTTTCAGTGGGGGAAGTTAAAAAAGATTAACTCTTTATTATTTAAGGTTTTTACAAATAAAAGTAATGTCTTTTGGTTGGTACAAGGTCGTTAAAAATGTTCATAGTAGTAATTGTTGAAAGAGTATATGCGTATGTATGTGTGAGTGTTTGTTTGTTAGGAGTGTCTTTGAAGTCTTTGCACAGTCTTTCGGGTACCGGCCATTTATTAAGTTGATTGGTGAACGGTGAAGAAAAGAAGATGAGAGAGAAAGAGAGTCAACAATAATACGATCGCTTGACGTTTGTCAAGGGACGCGTTAATTAGGCTCGTATTTTTCCTACTGCAACCGTCTTCTTGTCTCGTCCTTTTATTTCGTTTCCTGGGGCTCCAAACAGGTAATTTGGGATAAGGTCAGAGTAGTAAATAGGAAGTATTGTTAGAAGCTGACATAAGCTAAGAAAACTGCGTACAATAAACTTGTGGATAAATGTGACGCCAGTGTGGATTAAATATGATTTGAATTTCGTAATTTAACAAAGATAGAGAAACAATGAGTATAAAATACGGAATTACTTGTCTCATATAAGATTCTGTGAAGATTGGCCTAATAATTTAAAGCGATTAGATTACTAACAAATATTTTCTTTTCCGTCATTTTCCGTCAAGTGAAATTAATGGTAACCGTAGATTGCCTATTTCTTGTAAAAGAGACTGATATCGAGTGGTATATGTGAAGGTTATTGACAGTTAAGTGTCATTAGATCATTGGAGAATTTGAAACTGTACATATCGAAAGCAAAACTGACCGGGCGACCAAACTGTAGGGCTTGTGGAAATGGATAGATAAACAATATTTAGAAGGTTTGACACAGGAAGAAAAGATTCTAAGGAGTACAAAGGATTTGAAGATGTGGAGAGCCTTGATCGTTCATGTCATGAAGGGACATGAAACATATAAGAAGAAAACGTTCAGGTGTTATTATTTTTACCGGGAATAGTTTTCTTTTCTTACTCAACCAGAGAAAGTCCTTTTCACTTGCGGGTCGAGGATTTGAACGCACGACCATTCTGTAACTGCAGAAGTTTCAAGCAATATCTATATACAGTAAGCCACGTTCCTGTAAAACAATATATGGTTTGTCTTTGAAGCCGTTTAGATCTAATGGTATGAAGGGACATGGTATGAAGAAGAAGGAAAACGAGAAGAAGAGGGACGGGAAGGAGTATGATGAGGAGAAGGAGGAGGAGAAAAAGAAGGAGAGAAGTAGGATGACGAAGAGGAGAAAAAGAAAGAGGAGAAGAGGAAGAGGAGAAGAAGGAAAAGAAGAGCCCCTAGATCGTATTTTATTATTGTTTTAATGTCATGTACTGACGTAGAAATCGGAGAGCCGAGTTCGAATTCCAGTTGAATTCGTTGCATTCACTTATGCGCAAATACCCTTGGACACGTATAAATCCATCTCTTCCTTCCAGTTATGGGTTAAATAACAGAACAGAATGGGTTCTGTAGCTTTGGTCGGCAACCAGTCTACCGCAAAAAGTAATGGCAACTTACTGCAGGATAATCTTCCGCCCAGTCAGTCATGTCTCTTTCGAGACATGATCGCCCAAGCGTGTATCACGTGTGGCACATAACTGACTGACTGACGTAGAATGAGTTCAGTTCTTGGATCGGGAAGTGAAACCCCGTTATTCTGACCCACTAGCAACTTGGCATTGAAAACCATTCTAGTGCCTTAATACTTGAACACGTGTGTGTGTGTGTGTGTGTGTGTGTGTGTGTGTGTGTGTGTGTGTGTGTGTGTGTTAAAATAAGCGCGGGACGAGCAGGTGATATCCTGAGAGAGAAACCGAAAGCAAAATGAGAAAACTGGGTCGATAATGTCTGAATAGTTCAAGTGATATTGTTTGTAAGGTGAGTAGCAGACAGCACACGTTGGCATTGTGTCATCAAATTTAACAAAGGGAGAACAAGACTGTATTGCCCGCGGAAGAAGCTGGTGATCGAGTCGTGAGGGCGCTGACAGATCTGGTCTGGGGAATCACTCATATTTGTGGCTGGGGTAGTGGCTACTTTCGAGATGGCGAGTAAGAAAAAAAAAAACAAGTCGCCGAGATAAGAATTGGTAAAATGGAGGTGCGTCTCGAGCTTCTAAGAAGAAGCAGAAGCTTGAACGGGAATTACATGGTGGTGAAAGCAAAATTAGCTTCGTTTCATAGCGTTAATGTAATTTGCAGATAACGTGGCAGAACATGGCTGAAGATATTAGAGCAATGAGGTTGGTGCTTCGATAAGGAATAACACAACTGGATCATTGGATTAGATTTATCTCTGCTGTTTTGCACTTGTAGGCGTTGATGGGAAACAGAAAGGCGGTAACTTAGAGACAGAAAGATAGATAAAGAGAGACAGAAAGAGATTAATGGGAAATTGAAGTTATAGTGAGTAAAGTGGACAGAGAACACACACACACACACACACACACATATATATATATATATATATGTAGAGAGAGAGAGAGAGAGAGAGAGAGAGAGAGAGCAATGGAAAAATCCCTGGTAAGAGACATTTCTTTGGTAAATAATCCAAATGTATCCTAGTAATAATATTAAAAAAATTCTCAATGTATTTAATTACAGATCAAATATTGTTTAATATATATATATATATATATATATATATATATATATGTATTTGTATGTGTATATATATATAAATATGTGTATATATATATACATAAATATGTGTATATGTTTATATATATATGTATATATATAAATATGAGTGTATATATATATATATATATATAAATATGAGTGTATATATATATATATATATAAATGTGTATGTATATATATGCTTATATATATAAATATGTGTATAATTATATGTATATATATATATATACATAAATATGTGTATTTGCATATAAATATGAATATATATATATAAATATATTTACACACACACACACACACACACACATACATATATATATATATATATATATATATATATATATATCCGGCAGCAAGGACTCTGATTAACAGAATGTGAAGAGCATGGAACCACCTCTTAATTGCTGTTGTTCCCAAGTCTACCCTGACCCGCGGTGGTAGCATCTATTAGGATCCCATCTATGGGGAACTAGTTAACTCCCAATTGTGGTCAAAACACTATGAAAGTATAAAAATAGACTTATTGAAAAATATGCATTTTTGAAGGAAACATATTACGGGCAATACAGTTTTGAAGAAAGAATTTATGACCATAATGCATTTTTGAAGGAATAAATTATTGCCATAATACATTTTTGAGGGAAAAAATATATCAGCAATACATTTTTGAATACAAAACCAGAAGACATCATCAGTTTTTAAAATAAAGTATAAAAATTCATCAAAATCAATATCCAAACTTATTTATAAATGGAACTTTGTCTGTGCGTGTGTGTGTGTGTGTGTCTGTGTGTGTGTGTCTAACCGTTACCTATAGACTCCGAAACGGCTGAACCGATTTTCTTGAAAATTTACACAGTTGTACTATAAGCGTCTGTGAGTGTTCTTAGCTAGATTTTGTGTTGAGGTACCCACGATAAATATCGAAAATCGATAATCGAAAAATCTGGTTATAAAAGAAGTGGTCCGATTTTAATCAAATTTGATATACTCATAGACAAAGTCATAAGAAACGATATTCAGAAGTTTCATGGTCGTAATTTTTACAATAGTGCAGAAAATTGATAATATATATATATAAGGCAAGATGTTTGTGTGTGTCTGTTTATTTGCCTGTATGTCTTTTATACAAATCCACAATTTTTATCCGATTCTCACCAAACTTCACATAAATATTCTTTAGGCTGAGTCTGAGCTCCAGGAGCAGGGATTAGTTTTAAAGCTTTCATTACACCCGAGCAACGCCGGGCTATACTGCTAGTAAAATATAAGCAAAACCAGTGCTCATATATTACTGCTTTTTAGCGAGTTAAAATTTATATGGACACTTATATGGTTATATGGCAGTGCAATTGAGAAGATATCTAATGCCTTATTAGCTAAAAGGAAATTAAATATCTCGAGTTTTGCCTAAGAATCGCCATTATTTACAAGTGATAGTGATTCTTCGACATTTCCTTCTTGAATCACCGGAGAAGCACTATTACCTCCCTTCGATAAGTTTAGTTGTTGCGTGTACATAAAAGTTATTCTCGTTATAACATCTTCAACTTGTCGAGATTTAGTAGCCATTTTCACGATTAACCGTTGGGGGTCGAACATCTTTCAGAATAATAATGGTCCGAAATTTAATATGAATTCAGACTCTTTTCTTCCGGTGTTCTTTTGTAGCAAGTCGCTTACTCTGTACTATTATATATACTAGCAGTATAGCCCGGCGTTGATAAGATTTAATGAAAGCTTTAAAACTACTCCTGGAGCTCAGACTCTTTGGAAGTTGACACGAAAGACTAAAAAGCAATAGACTGAAAGAAAAATGAATGGATGTAAGTAAAAGTTTGTCTGTGTGTGTGTGTGTGTGTGTGTGTGTGTGTGTGTGTGTGTGTGTGTGTGTGTCCGTTACTTATAGACTCCGAAACGGCTGAACCGATTTTCTTGAAAATTTAAACAGTTGTACTGTAAGCGTCTGCGAGTGTTCTTAGCTGGGTTTTGTGTTGAGGTACCGCCGATAAATTAATACTGAGCATCAGGAAGAGACAGCTAAAGTTACTGGAATATGCAACGAAGAAGGAAGACTTGGGGAACCTGATACTAACAGACCAGATAGAAGGACGAATAGACAGAGGAAAACAGTGTGTAACGTACTTGGCTGGCGTGGTAGAACGGGGGTTGCGTGGTGTAACAGGAGAAAGCGTGATTAGAGCCACCAGTGATAAGGAGACGTTGAAGGCCATGATCGCCTAGGTCCTGAAAGGACAAGACACATATAAGAACAAGAGAATTTCAGTTGATCACAAGAATATATATATATATTTATATATATATGTGTGTGTGTGTGTGTGTGTGTGTGTGTGTGGTTATGAATTAATTGTACATTGCGACACAGAAATTTCTATGTTTCGAGATAGATTCTCATCATTAGGCAATGTTGCTAAATCATTTGCACAATCAACAGCAACATTGCCTGATGATGAGAATCTATCTCGAAACATAGAAATTTCCGTGTCGCAATGTACAATTAATTTATAACTATATAATTATAATAAGCTCTATAATACTCATTATGTTGAGCACTGACCATTATAAAAGAAATGCCAGGGCACTCAAAATAATAAAACCTTGAGCCCTCTTCACCTGGAATTATATATATATATATATAAGAAAAAATTAAGGCAGGCACGTTATTTCATGGTAAATCGGAAGTTTGGCCTATTTCAGGCGAACCATTATCTGCTTCCGTCTTCATTGTACAATCTTCTGTACAAATAAAGATGGAAGCTGATGATGGTTCGCCTGAAATAGGCCAAACTTCCGATTTACCATGAAATAATTTGCTGCCTTAATTTTTTCTTATATTTGCTCTAGATGTATTTATATAGATATATATTTATAGTTTTCTTAGAGACTTATCCTACCACTGTATATACAGGAAACTCCCTTAGATTCTTCTATATCTACACCACATGCTGAGATATATATATATATACATATATATATATATATATATATATATATATATATATATATGTGTGTGTGTGTGTGTGTGTGTGTGTGTGTGTGTGTGTGTGTGTGTGTGTATGTATCAGCAACATTTACTTACACTTCTTAACTCATGTGTCGTAATTGTTCTCTGACAAAGTTTTTTTTCCATCTTTCAATGTCTTACCGTATTTAAAAAAATAATTTTTGCTATTTTTAGGTTGTCTGTATCATCCTTGTATCACGGGAGGGGATAAACAGAGAAAGAAGAGTGAGAGAAATAACTCTTAACACTGAGGATATATAAATAGAGATTTACTATACCTCAGTACAATAAACCAAATACAAGTACACCAACGAACAGTTAACAAGAATAACATTTAAGAAGGCAATGTCTCTGTATAGGACGTATGCGTCCATCTTGAGAAGAAGGCTTCCGTCTAGTGACGTCTAACTCACGTCCAAGGCCGTTGGCTCTCGACTAAAGTCGATGGCTCTCGTATAATGACGAAGACTCTCGATCACTCTGTATTTCTTTCTAATCCCGGTCTCGGGCCATACCCATTCCTGGGTAGGACAGGATATTTCACTACAACAATACTTTATGAGTAATACTTCTCAAGGAGAAGAACATGATAAAGGAATGTGTGCATGCTATCCGATGCAGCTGTAGTCGGAAATATAAGCGAGTAACGAGACGCCCCATTTTGAAAAGATTGTAAAAAACACTGCATAGCTGTAAGATGATGGGAAATAGAAAAAACAGGTGTAGTTGATCATATATTGAGAGGAAACGGAATAAACCGCCTCTTGTGGGATGAAGTTGAAACAACGGAGAACACAATTAGAAAATACATAAATTTGAGGAATCAGCTGACATGCTAGACCACAAATATCTCCGAAATCGGTAAAGTATAGAAATGGATATAATATGGAAACCAGTAATACGGAGTGATAGAGAAAAACAATAAGAAACAACAAAATTGTAATATGTGTTCTGGTAAAAAATGGAGGTTACTGAGACATTAGGCTTCAGTCAGTTGAGTGCCATACGTGATACACGCTTGGGGGATCATGTCTCGAAAGAGACATGACTGACTGGGCAGAAGATTATCCCGCAGTAGGTTGCCGACCAAGGCTATAGAACCCAATCTGTCCTGTTATTTAACCTATAACTGGAAGGAATAGACGGATTAATACCTTTCCCAAGGGTATTTGCGCGTAAGTGAATGCAATGAATTCAGCTGGAATTCGAACTCGGCTCCCCGATTTCTCGTTCCGAGCCGATCTCCAATGCACCACAACGCACAAAATCCAAAAATATTCATAAAATGATGTCCTCGGAGACACATGGCCCAGTGGCTAAAAGCATTTTGGATCAAGTGACTTGACCGAAGTTGTTATGAGTTCAATATCTGGCTACAACAGATGTGAACAAAAAATTAGTGAGTTGATTTAAAGGGAAATAACTGAAATTATGATAATTGAAAAAAGCATAAGTCTTGAAACTAGAACAATGTACCGCGGTGAACGAAATAAAGAGGTCATTTCGAAATTCCATTCACCTGAAGAAGGTCGGAAGGTACAACAACCAAAACGTCCAGAATTCCATTCAGACATCCCAGTAGGTAATATACGTCTCCTGTTGTCCTTTTTGTAATCTCTTACTATAATATTCAGTCAGTCAGTTAAGTGCCATACGTGATACGTGCTTTGGGCGATCATGTCTCAAAAGAGACATGACTGACTGGGAAGAAGATTATCCCGCAGTAGGTTGCCATTGCTGACATGACGTAGATTGTAGCTATCAGAGAATCAACTAAATGGAGTTCTACAAACAGGAAGTGCGAGAAAAGAAACTGTGAAAGTAGTTGACATGGTTACATTTAACTATTTCGACGGTAAAAAGATGATACCTAGATACAAATCTAGTTGCACGAGTAAATACATGTGGTCGGGGTCAGTCATTTAAGTGCCATACGTGATACACGCTTTGGACGATCATGTCTCGAACTATACCTGACTGAGTGGGCAGAAGATTATCCCGCAGTAGCTTGCCATTGTTTTCTGCGGTAGACTGGTTGCCGAACAAGGCTATAGAACCCAATCTGTTCTGTTATTTAACCCATAACTGGAGGGAAGAAACGGATGAATACCTTTCCCAAGGTTATTTGCGCGTAAGTGAATGCAAGGAATTCAACTGGAATTCGAACTCGGCACACCGATTTGTCTTTCCAAGTCGATATTCACTGCACATTCTTACTGTAATATTCAGATAGTCGCATTTCTGCACTTTATTTTATTTTGACATCTCTGATGTGCAACACACGCCTAAAGTTGTCCCATTTGATAAATACGTTTTTCATATTATCTCTAAAATGAGAATGTGCAATTTAATAAGCAACAAAAATTTAGAAAATTAGTTCCTTTGATATTTTTTTTTTCTTTTCGCTAAAACCCTTTTGAAAATGCAGGAGATATAAATAAAAATCAATACTAAGAACCTAAATTCTGTTGATTTTAGATTTCTTCCCTGGATTAATTTTTAAAGAACCGGTATAGTCAGCTATGACCCAACCATGAGACAGGTATTATTGTGAATAAACTTAAGGAATATTATTGAATTCGTAAAGAAAATAACTTTACTAATATCGCGCAATTACTATAAAATTATTCTAAAAACACTTTGATGGCAATTGTTCAGATGAGCTCTTCTCTATGTGGCTTAGAATCTTTGAATTTAAGCGCAGTGCTTGACTGTCGAGCAGATCTCGATAGAGACATGACTGACTGGACAGAAGATTTTCCCGCAGTAGCTTGCCATTAATTTCTGCGGTAGACTGGTTGCCGACCAAGGCTATAGAACCCAATCTGTTATGCTATTTAACCAATAGCTGGAAGGAGGAGATAGATTGTTACCTTTACTAAGGGTATTTGTGCGTAAGTGAATGCAAGGAATTCAACTGGAAAACGAACTCGGTTCCCCGATTTGTCTTTCCAAGTCGATATTCACTGCACATTCTTACTGTAATATTCAGATAGTCGCATTTCTGCACTTTATTTTATTTTGACATCTCTGATGTGCAACACACGCCTAAAGTTGTCCCATTTGATAAATACGTTTTTCATATTATCTCTAAAATGAGAATGTGCAATTTAATAAGCAACAAAAATTTAGAAAATTAGTTCCTTTGATATTTTATATTTTTTTTTCTTTTCGCTAAAACTTTTTTGAAAATGCAGGAGATATAAATAAAAAGCAATACTAAGAACCTAAAATCTCTTGATTTTAGATTTCTTCCCTGGATTAATTTTTTGTTTTATTTTTATTTACATTGTTTTCTGTTTGCTAACTTCCGGTTTCTGTTTTCTGTTTGCTAACTTCCGGTTTCCGTCTATCTGTTCGTTCTGAAATTTTGCCAATGTAATGATTGCTTTCGCGAAAAGCTATTTCAATTGCTTTTGTCATTGTGTTCAGCCTCTCCCTGTCTCTCTGCTAAAATAACCTTTATTTAAAATTGACCTGTGGAAATATCTATGTGTTACTGAAAGTTGTTTGCCACCGCTGTCAGTATTTCGAAAATGATGTTGCCAACTTAGGTTGACCTACACCATTTGAAAGATTCGTGATATATAGATATCTGTCCTCACACATTCGGTATTCTCTTCACGTTCGCATTACCGAAATTCATGTTTGTCCCCGTACAATTATCTATCTATCTATCTATCTATCTATCATTACCAATATATATATATATTCATGTTATCTATCTATCTATCTATCTATCTATCTATCTATCTATGAAGCAAGCTTGCTAAGTTTATTATATTTTCTCTCTCACTCTACCTACCTACCTACCTACCTACCTACCTACCTATATAAATAAATATGTTGTTAAACATAACGGACAATGAATGGCTATTATGTTTAATCATGAGCCGTTCTAAACATCGTATTTCAGGTGAAAATAATGACAAAAATGCCCAGCATTATTATTTTTTTATGCTGGTTCTAAGCTTTCGGCTCACATGATTTAGAACGTTTGATGATTAAACATAATAGACATTCATTGTCTGTAATATTTAACAATATTTGCTTAGAAAATTATCAGTTGCCTCGACATAATATATATATATATATATATATATAGTCATCCGCAGACAGATCTATTTTGCTGTATCACAGGTTATCAGTATGGTTAGACAGCCGATTGCTTTTTATCCAGGATTGAAACCCGACTGAATTGGAGTCAGTCAACAATTCTACCTCTGAGCTACGGGCGCTCGGTAGAAGAAAGCAGACGTTTTATCGTGTATATTATCATTATACATGCCCAACAGCTGAGAGTGTTCTAATTCATCGCTGAATGAACGATGCGTAGATGTCAGAGTACCTACTGTTTTTCAAATTCTACCATTCTTCCAGAGTGCTCAATCAGGGTATGAGAGCGTAAATAGTCATCCGCAGACAGATCTGTTTCGCTGTATCACAGCTTATCAGTACGGGTAGACGGTTATGAGTGGTAGAAACCTAGGTCGTTTAATAACTCGTACACAAATGGAAAATATTAAAAAGTTCTGCAATATAATGGTATTGAACACTTTTTAATACAAATATGCACTGTTCTAGCCTTATTATGACCAGAAACTAAGTAATTAAACAATATATATATATATATATATATATGAATAAAAAGAAGACCAAATTTGAAAAAAATATTTTTCACTATTATATCTTTAGATACAATAATGAAAAATATTTATTGTTTTAATTGTATATATATATATATATATATATATATATACATGTGCACATATATATATGTATATACATATATACATATATATATATATATGTATATATATATACATATATATATACATATATATATATATACATATATATATATGTATATATGTATACATATACATATATATATATACATATATATATATGTACATATATATATGTATATATATATATGTATATATATATATATGTATATCATATATATATATGTATATATATATGTATATATATATATGTATATATATGTATATATGTATATATATATGTATATATATATATGTATATATATGTATATATGTATATATATACTATTAAAACAATAAATATTTTTCACTATTATATCTAAAGATCTTTTACGAATATCCTTTTTCAAATTTGGTCTTCTTTTCATTCATATATATATATATATATACATATATATATATATATATATATATGAATAAAGACATCTTAGTCAACAGGTTTTGTTACCTGAGGGACTTTATCAAAGCAAATGCGAGGATATTATTTTGCAGCAAGTATTTATATACAAGTGCAAAAATGTTATTGATTTTTTAGTTGTTAATAGTTAAGAACGCTCATAAATCCTTATCAGATTAACCGAAGTGGCTAGGCAAGCTATGGAGGACGCCAAGTGACACAATGCAATGCCAAATTAACGAAACTGAGTAAATGATCTTCTTACATTCTTTATGTCAAATTATTTAAATTATTTTAGTTTTGGATTATTTCAGATGTTATATATTTTATATAACATCAATTTTATGAATTATCCTTTTTCTTGTCATTTTTTAACGTTCTTATTGTCATTTATGTTGGCTCATAAAAAGTAATTCTTTCAGGAATAGAAGTATTCTAGAGTGCAGTTTTATATTTTGTTAAGATTCGATAGCAGCACACTCAATAATCTTCCTTCTAAGTAAGTCATTTTTCATTTTTAATAAGTGTGGCATTCTTTCGATCAATGTTTTAGTTGAATTTACTTTTATGCATAACTGAAACATTTGATAATTTATGCATAAAACTGTTTGTGCTCATAGATACGCCTTTTAAATTTCCGCAATGTTCCCCGATCTATTGTAAGGAGCAGTTCTTTCAATTCATTTCATATATATCTGCCTTTGAACTATTATTGTTATGAGTATTTTATGTGATAATAATACCCATAAGTTTGCGTATGAATTTAAATATATTATTATTTACCAATAAAGAATAAATTTCGAACCGTATTCTAGATGATGTGTAGTCGGTTTTATATGAAGAAATACAATAGTTTACAAGAAGAACAAGTTTTAAATCTAGTTACAGAACATGGAGTTTTTCATTTTATATGAGTCACGAAAATGGTATAGTTTCAGTTTTTGTTCTAAATATTTAAATTAATTAAATATTTGAATTAATTAAATATTTGAATTAATTAAATATTTGAATTAATTAAATATTTGAATTAATTAAATATTTCAATCATTAAAATGGTATTATCTCTCTGCAGAATTATTAGAATCTAAAAATATTTTCTGGTTTTAAATAACCTGCAAATGGTTGGTAAACCGTAAAAAATGAATCAATCAAGCAAAGCTTCCGAGATTAAATTTCGCATTTAATTTATTTAGATTTCTTCTGGGAGTTTTTTCAGTTTCGAAAGTAGATTCAGCACCCCCACCAAAAAAAAAAAAAAAAAAGACATAGGAATAACCTCTGATAAATACAAAGAAAATAATGTCGCAAACTGATACATGCTACCAATGTGATACCCAAATTCGGGAAAAGACAAATTTAATATATGAAAGAAACGCCCCCCCCCCAAAAAAAAACTGGCATCATCATAAAAAAACGGGTTTACCTCCATCAACAGCATTGCCTCCATCATCAGCATGGCCGATATTAACCTCCAGGAGGCCATCTAATTGCGGTTTTTTAGTCACACCTTTTCTACTGACATGACGTGGAGCGATTTTTTTTTTTTTTTTTGCTATTGACGTTTCGTTAAAACCTTTGTAGATTGTAGCTATTAGAGAATCAACTAAATGGAGTTCTACAAACAGGAAGTGCGAGAAAAGAAACTGTGAAAGTAGTGGACATGGTTACATTTAACTATTTCGACGGTAAAAGGATGATACCTAGATACAAATCTAGTTGCACGAGTAAATACATGTGCTCGGTGTCAGTCATTTAAGTGCCATACGTGATACACGCTTTGGACGATCATGTCTCGAACTATACCTGACTGACTGGGTAGAAGATTATCCCGCAGTAGGTTGTCATTGCTTCTTGCGGTAGACCGGTTGCCGACCAAGGCTATAGAACCCAAACTGTTCTATTATTTAACCCATAACTGGAGGAAAGCGACGGATTAATACCTTTCCCAAGGGTATTTGCGCGTAAGTGAATGCAAGGAATTCAACTGGAATTCGAACTCGGTTCCCCGATTTGTCGTTCCGAGCCTATATCCTCTGCACAACAGCTAGAGAAAAAATCTATTGGGTCATTTAATGCTGAAGAATTTGTTTGGTTTTGGTTTACTGCTTGTTGATCTTTTGTAAGCATTGCTGTCGAGATATAAGTAGAGGTGTTGTGATTTGATGTGTGATGGTTATATGCTATCTTCCTTTTGCAACTATATTTTGTTATATAATTTTGTTGCTTTTAGAAATTCTAAAAAGGCATTCTGTGTTGAAGATGTCTTTCAGATTGTTTTCTTGATAGTATCTTAATCGCATTTGTTCAAGATCTATGAAGATTGTTAGTATATGTTTCACTGTGTAGAACTCCTGACATGAAATGCAGATTGGTGCCTCCTCAACGTTTAGGATGTGTGAAGGGGTGACAGCGGTGTGGCCTATTTGAAGTCTAGTCATGACTATTTCTTCTCTTCTTGACAAGTACTTGCAGAAAAGATAGAATGAAGTCACAACAGGTCGGTGATAAAGTGGCTGAAGGCGGGTTGCCATGTCAGGATAGATTACATTGCAGATCATCTTATGGATTTTGTCGAGAACTTCGAGATAAATAGCAGGGGCACCTAACCAGATATAGCAAAAGTATTCAACGCACGGACGAATGATAGATTTATAAATGTGCAAGATAGATTCTGAAGAGGAAACGTTCATTGCCCGACACAGTAAACCAACCTTCCTAGCCGTCGATGTAGCTATGGATTCAATATAGTAATTCCATTTGTGGTTATTTGAGAGAGTGAAGCCAAGGAAAGCAGAGACAATATGTTATTAGAAAGAAAAATAAAGACATAATTAAGATGTTGATTTTTTTTAATAATCATTTCACCCCAAGCAAGGCAAAAATGCCACTCGTGCGCAGTGGGTTAGTATGAGAGAATAAAAAATATACAGGGGATGTCGAAGAAAAGATAAGAAAGATGAAAGATGGCAATTGACGTCGCATTTAAACTTTTGAAGAATGTAGCTACCAGGGAAGCAAGCAAATGGAAGTGGGTTTCACAAACGGGAAGTGCGAGAAAAGAAACTCTTAGAATAGAAGAGGAGGATACATTTAACAATTTCGACGATAAAAGGGTAAGACCTTGATGCCAATCCAGTAGCAAGAGTAAATACATGTGGTTGGGGGACCAGAGAAAAAAGCTCATCAAAGCATTTACCATGAAAATGCTTGTAGAAAAGACAGAGGGAAGCCGTATCACGTCGGTGAGAAAGTGACTGAAGGCGGGCTGCAAAGTCAGGATCGATTATATTGCAGATTCTTCTCTGGATTTTGTCAAGAACCTCGAAATGAATAGCAGGAGCACCTGACCAGATATAGCAAAAGTATTCAACGCACGGACGAATGATAGATTTATAAATGTGCAAGACGCATTCTGACAAGGAAACGTTCATTGCCCGACACAGTAAACCAACCTTCCAAGCCGTCGATGTAACTATGGATTCAATATAGTAATTATATTTGTGGTTATTTGAGAAAATGAAACCAAGGAAAGCAGAGACAATATGTAATATGGATTTTGTCGAGAACCTCGAGATAAATAGCACGGACACCTAACCACATATAGCAAAAGTATTCAACACACGGACGAATGATAGATTTATAAATGTGCAAGATGGATTCTGACGAGGAAACGTTCATTGCCCGACACAGTGAACCAACCTTCCAAGCCGTCGATGTAACTATGGATTCAATATAGTAATTCCATTTGTGGTTATTTGAGAGAGTGAAGCCAAGGAATGCAGAGACAATATGTAATATTGATTTTGTCGAGTACCTCGAGATGAATAGCAGGGGCACCTAACCACATATAGCAAAAGTATTCAACGCACGGACGAATGATAGATTTATAAATGTGCAAGATGGATTCTGACGAGGAAACGTTCATTGCTCGACACAGTAAACCAACCTTCCTAGCCGTCGATGTAGCTATGGATTCAATATAGTAATTCCATTTGTGGTTATTTGAAAGAGTGAAGCCAAGGAAAGTAGAGACAATATGTTATTAGAAAGAAAAATAAAGACATAATTAAGATGTTGATTTTTTTTAATAATCATTTCACCCCAAGCAAGGCAAAAATGCCACTGGTGCCCAGGGGGTTTACAGTGAGAGAATAAAAAAGGTACAGGGGATGTCGAAGAAAAGATAAGAAAGATGAAAGATGACAATAAACTTTTAAACTTTTGGGGAATGTAGTTATCAGAGAAGCAAGCAAACAGAAATGAGTGCCACAAACGGAAAGTGCGAGAAAAGAAACTATTAGAGTAGAAGAGTCGGTTATATTTAACTATTTCGACGATAAAAGGGTAAGACCTAGATGCCAATCCATTATCACGAGTAAATGCATATGTTTGGGGGACCAGAGCAAAAAGCTCATCAGAACCATGAAAATACTTGTAGAAAAGACAGAGGGAAAACACATCACTTCAGTGAGAAAGTGACTGAAGACGGGTTGCCACGTCAGGATCGATTATATTGCAGATCAGCTTTTGGATTTTGTCGAGAATTTTATTGAATCAATTGCAATGTCTGCTGCTAAGATGGTTGGTTCACTGAGTCAACAATTTTTCTCATAGGAAACTATCTTGTACATTTATAAATCGGCAATTTTACCGTGCATCGAATATTACGGCCACATAGAAGCTGGGGCTTCAGCTACGTATCTCGAGATTCTTGACAAAGTTAAAAAGTTGACTTTTCTCAGACATTTCCAAAAATATTTTTTTCGCAGTATTTCTAATGGGCTATCCTCCTTGGTACATCGACCGTGTAAATTTCAGCGTACCATTAATGAAAGCAAGCAGGTTTCGTCATTTTGGTATTAAAATAGCTAGATGTAACCGTAAGTGCAATTCTTATATTTTCTGTTCTTGCACTTTTCATCTCTGGAAATCTCTTTAAGTTTATTCCTTTTTCGACCTCTTACAATCTTAGTCGCCATCTCCAGTTTTTAATAAATCTGTTCTTTTATTGTCCTTTTCTCCTCACTAAAGATTTCTCATTCTCTTCCACTCCCAGCAATCCTTTGCATCTTATTAGCATTAATGTCTTACTTGGGGCAAAATGATTTAAAAAAAAAAATGACCACGTTTAAAATATCATTCCGAGGACAGTTTTCCTTTATTTTACTTCCTCTTATTCTGTGACCGGATGTGCGTTGTGGGGCAGTGAATATCGGCTCAGAACGAGAACTCGGGGACCGAGTTTGAATTTCAGTTGAATTCCTTGCATTCACTTACTCGCAAATAATCTTTGGAAAGATATTAATCTGTCTCTTCTCTCTTTAGCTTTGAATGAAATTGCAGAACAGATTGGGATCTATAGCCTTGATTGGCAACTAGTCTACCGCAGAAAGTAATGGCAACCTACTGCAGGAAAATATTCCCAGTACGTCATGTCGATCACATATGGCACATAACTGCCCGAATCTGAGTTTGCAACCCTCTACATTGACTGATTCATGGACCTTATAAGCGGTGACCATCTCTGTAAAAAATAGTTTAAAATTTGGAATATTACAACATAAAAAAAGTATTAGTCAGGAAAACAAGCAAAAGCAGGCAAAATATAACAAAATTGTACTAATTTGAATTATTTTTTTGTCAGTCAGTCAATGAAGTGCCATACGTGATACACGCTTTTGGCGATCATGTCCCGAAAGAGACATGACTGACTGGGCAGAAGATTATCCCGCAGTAGGTTGCCATTGCTTTCTGTGGTAGACTGCTTGCCAGCTAAGACTACAGAACCCAACCTATTCTATTATTTGACTCATAGCTAGAGGAGGAAGAGATGTACTGTATTATTAAGTATTAATTAGTGGGGGATCAGTTTATTGCTTCATAATAATATAAAACTGTTCCCCCACATAATGACCAGTAGAAACCTTAATCATGTTTTCAACTATAATATTCAGTCTGTCAGTTAAGTGCCATATGTGATATACGCTTGGGCGATCATGTGTCGAAAGAGATATGATTGACTAGGGGGAAGATTATCCCGTAGTAGGTTGCCATTGCTTTCTGTGGTAGACTGGTTGTCAGCCAAGGCTATACAAGTCAATCTGTCCTGTTATTTGACTCATAGCTAGAAGTGGAAGAGATGTATTATATTATTAAATAGTAATTAGTGGGGGTCAATTTATTACTTCATAACAATATATAAGTGATCCCCCACTTTATGCCCAGTAGAAGCCTTAATGTGTTTTCAACTATTATATACAGCCAGTCAGTTATGTACCATACGTGATACATGCTTTGGGCAATTATGTCCCGAAAGAGACATGACTGACTGGGCAGAAGGTTATCCCGCAGTAGGTTGCCATTGCTTTCTGTGGTAGACTGGTTGTCAGCCAAGGCTATAGACAGAAGCTGTTATCTTTTAAGCATCATAGACAATATCTTCTAACGTCCATCAGCTTGGATCACACTAGTCTCCCTGACAGTAATACATTGCGCCTCCTCGATCTCAGTCTCTCATCAGACCTCAAGTAGAACGACTACATTGAATTAATAGCTAAATCTACTTCTAGAAATATCGGGTCACTGTGTCGGGCCAAGTTGTTTTTCTCGTTTGAATCCATATTGCATATATACAACTCCGCTCTAGCATTGAATACTATTGTCATATCTGATCTGGCGTCCCTTCTTGGGGTTCTTAACAAATCCCAAACTTGAATCTGCAATGTGATCGATCTCGAACTAGCAGCTCGACTCCAGTCACTTTCTCTCTGTGGCTTCTACAAATATTTATACGGCTTCTGCTCCGACGGACTTAGCTCCCTGGTACCCATCTACACGAATTTACTTGAGATACTAGACTAGCAACTAAATACCAACCTTTTACAGTCAAAGCTGTCAAATGCAGCCTTTATTTCTAGTCTTACAGCTTCTTTTCTCGCACTTCCCGCCTGTGGAATTCCCTTCCGTAAACTTGCAACTATGATAACTACAATCTCCAAGAGTTTAAATGCAACATCAGTAGCCATCTCTTATCTCCTTGACTCCAATCCTTATCTTACTCTTTCTCTGACACCGACTGTAACCTGTTCCTCTTTCTCTTCGCTTTCTTCTTCTGTAGCCCTATGCGCACTAGTGGTAGTACTGCTTTGCTGGGTGGGGAAAACTATTGTAAAAAAAAAAAGAAAAAAAGAAAAACGAGTTCTAAAACCCTGAGATTTTTTTCTTTCCTATTAGACAAGCTCAGAGCGTATAAACTTGCAAAATGTCCGCTTGCAAGTTCACTGTGTTGTGGTTGGGATAGTGTTAGTGACAGTGAACGCGAACAGAAATATTATGTAGCGCCAATCCTAGAAATGATGAAAGAATGCTTGTTTTGAATTTGTACTTTCTTATCCATCTATGATGACCTTGAAAATTACAACAACTGTCTAACCTAGACGCATCATACCATAGCAGCTTGACGGAGACGAATCACCCTCATTTCCCCGGTGTTTAATAGAAAAAAGGTAAGAAGAACATTCCACTCAGATTTTCCCCAAGAACTGCCACTTAGGTGAACCCTAGAACAATTCAGTTTTTATCTCCCCCTTTATCCATCCTTCTTATCCTCATAATCATCATTTTAACACCTATTTTTCTATTAAGATTACATCCTTTATTCGGCGTTATCAATTTGGCTGTAACATATCTTGAGTGACACTCGAGCCTTATATTAGGTGAGGTTTTGTATTAAATTTAATCTTAGAGTATAAATCTAAATGAGACGATTTTTCTTTTTTATCGTATCACTCCGAGCAAGGCGGTGACGCCATTGATATGCAGGGGCTACATAAAAGCAAAAAAATTAAAAAATTAAAAAAAATAGATAGGAGGAGAGTAAAGAGAAAGACGAACCAGTTAAGGATGGGAATACAGGTGTGATGAGAGTTGCAAAGGTGGATAAAAAGAAAAAAAATGTACAGGGTCGTATTGTAGCATCATTTTCAGGAGCCTAGCAACCAGTATTTGATTGATTAATTTTGATGACCGCCATATCAACGCCTCAATGGGTTATTTAAGTTCCGAAATTTAAATATTTTGCACAATATTTTATGGATTCAACGAAATATATTTTGATCAAATTTGTATACCTTCAGCTAAAGATAAAATGTTTTGCTCATATTTTTACTATAAAAACGTTTTTAATTATTTTCATAGTGTTTTGTTTTTGTTTGATAATTCATTATTTGCCCCTAGTTACATAGAGCTAGGAACAACAAAAATTAATGGTGCTTCCATACTTCTCAAAAACTCCAATCCCCCGATTAGAGACTTTACCTACTCTTTTAAATCAGTTTTCGTTATTTTAGCTTTTTAATTATACTCGTCCTCTGAAAAGCAATGTAAGCAGAAACAAAACTGTTCTAGCCACCAAGCATTAACGATCTCCCCGACGTTATAAGATCCCAAGTAGACATGTACGCCAACGACCCCACTGTTTACTCTCGCCTCGATCAAAAATCTGCTGAGGTTGACAAAGTGAACCTCACTGCCGAGCTAGAGAAGGACCTTCAATCCGTGGTGGACTGGGGAAGAAATGGCTCGTAAAATTTAATGCTTCCAAAACGAAGCTGCTATCTATTAACCATCATAGACAATCGCTCCTACCGCGCATTAGCATGGAACAGGTTAGCCTCCGTGAGACTAAAATAGTACGCCTCATTGGCTTCACACTCTCAACGGACCTCAAGTGGAATTGCTAAATCTGCTGCCAAGAAGGTCGGTTCAGGGCCAGGAAGCTTTTTTCTGTCTGAGTCCATCCTGCAAATATATAAATCTACCATCCGCCCGTGTATTGAATACTGCTGCCACATCTGGTCAGGTGCCCCTGCTATTCACCTTGGAGTTCTTGACAAAATCTAACGGAGAATCTGCAATGTGATCGATACCGACTTAGCAGCGAGGCTGCAGTCGCTGTTTCACCGGCGTGACGTAGCTTCCCTATGCCTCTTCTATAAATACTTTCACGGGTTCTGCTCCAATGAACTTAGATAACTGGTGCCCTCTATGTATGAATTTACACGAGCTACTAGATTAGCAACTAGGTCCCACCCTTTTACAGTGAAACCGATAAAGTGTAACCGCAATTTCTACTCTAACAGCTTCTTTTCACGCACTTCCCACTTGTGGAATTCCATTCCATATATTTGCTTCCCCGACAGCTACAATCTCTAGGAATTTAAATGTAAGGTCAATAGACATCTCCTATCACACTAACTCGCATCCATTCTCACAAGCTCTTTTATCATCTATTCCACCCACATCCTCGGTATCCTCATCCATCTATTATCCTCCTCTTGAAATTTCCTATAACTAACTCCTCTTTCTCGTCACTTTCTCCTATGTAACCCCCTGCGCAACAGTGGCAGTAGAATGCCTTGCTTGGGGTGAGATGATTTTTTAAAAAAGCAGAATATATGTTTGTTTACGACAATATTAGACAAAAAGAAAAAATATTCAGCAAATAAGACGTAGTATTGAATATATTTTATACCCACTGCGTGGAAAACTCTGTACATGCTGCCAATGACAAAAAAAGAAACCCTAAATCAACAATATATCCATCTCTTAGATTGACCTGGAAATGTTCCAAACTAGAGTGTGAATGAAACGCTTTGGGTTGAGATAAAAATAAAAGAAAAATGTCTGAATACCATTTCCATTTTTTGACCGTGTGTAGGTGTACAGAAATGTCTTGGAGATGCTGCCAAAACCTATTCTAAATATCTGCCAGAAAAATTGTGAACTCGCAAATATAATTTAGTGCACTACCTTGCCTTTCTATAGATGTTTGTTGTGCCTGTTTAGTGATACTCATTCATAAATGTCAACTTTACACAATAAAATAACGAATCTTTCCATTTGATTTAAAGTCAAACATTAACATTCCTGAGGTTATGGTCATTGAGAAACAAATAAAGTTCACCAAGCTCAAACGGTTTTTTTAAATTCTGTTTGGAAACTCCTGCTAACAATCGGAAAGGGAGGGATAAAACTTCAGTCAGTCAGTTAAGTGCCATACGTGATACACACTTTGGACGATCATGTCTCGAAAGAGACATGACTGACTGGGCAGAAGATTATTCCGTAGTAGGTTGCTATTGCTTTCTCTGGTAGACTGGTTGCCGACTAAGGTTATAGAACCCAATCTGTCCTATTATTTAACCCATAACTGGAGGGAAGCGAGGGATTAATACCTTTTCCAAGGGTATTTGCGCGTAAGTGAATGCAAGGAATTCAACTGGAATTCGAACTCGGTTCCCCGATTTCTCGTTCCGAGCCGATATTTACTGCACCACAACACATGGAACTTATAACGAGGAAAGAAGACGTGGAGAATTTAAAACTTACAAAACACGTCCACGGCAAGAGAAAAAGACATCAGAAAGTTAGCCTTTCTGAGAAGTTTGGGTAAATGGATGACAGAATAAAAATAAATAAATATTATTTAAATATTAAAAAGAAAAAGAAGGATCATAAAGGGGGAGTATCTCTGAGTGCAACAAAACATAGGCAATTGTGGAGAACCATAAACATCGATGTTTTTAAGAGACATGGCGCATGAAAAAAGATATTAAAATTACTTGTCATGCAAATATGGATGGACAAAAAAATGTGCCTTGTGGCGGCACTTACTGATGAATTCCCTCTTAAGATTCAGTAGCCGGTGTTGGTGGGGATATTTTAATATTGAAATTTTTTCCAGTAAACATAGACAGCACCTATCACGAAAATTCCTCGGAATACGGGCTGAACGTATTAGTTTCCAGCTAATTTCAGGACCCAGCCCTTCCTCTTTCATTTTCCAGAATAACCGCAAAAGTGCTGTCTGGTACCTCTTTTTCGAGCCACGGTCAGAGGTACCAGACAGAATTTTTGAATACTTAAACTTAGAATTTAAATCCCCGTTGACTAGATGTTAGAATATAAATTAAAAGGATTCGATTTAAGTTTTAATCTTAATTTTACCCTAACGTTAACCTTAAAAAGTATTTTAACCCCCCTACCTTCCTATCCCAACCTCCTTTAATTGCCTATCTTTAGAAAATATGGATTCTTTGATTAAACTTCTTTTTCCTTGGTTAACACATATTTTTAAAATGATAACTTCCTGTAATTGGCATTTAGCTCGCATCTACCTTAAAGATTTAATTAAATAAACTTAAATAAAATTTTTTAAAATCTTATATTGAAACCCATTCCTCCCCCCTAAATACACCTCTTCAAACAGCTCAAAATCTTAACCTTAAAAAAGTAATTTAACTCCTTTAGTTGTCTATCTTTATAAAATATGAACTCCTTTACCAAATCCCTCTTTTCCTTTGTTAACGCGCACACATGTATGTATATGTGTATATATATGTGTGTGTATATATATGTGTATATATATATATATATATATATATACATATATTTCTTTAATAGCTTTAAATTCATGACTTCCTGTAATGGATAAACTTAATTAAAAATTTTAAGATATTACATTTAAATCTATTCCTCCCCCTCCTAAATATACCGTTTCAAACCCCTGTAAACATTCACTAGCCTCTACCATTTGATATTTGATACCCCGTTTATCTCTTGTCTCTACACCCTGTAACCTCGCCACTACCAGCTCTGTCCTGTTCTACTTTGTGACCGTTGTTAACCTGGCCCCTTCCCCACTTTACCCCAGGGCCTTCGCCATTTGGAACAAAACAATGTCGCTGACGTGACGTGGAATCTCTGTTAGAGATCCCATGTCGAAATGTACATCCGGCACCTTTGAATTTTGAAAATTTTATCTAATTTATATTGGCTCTGTATTCTTAATACATTGAGCTCTCTGCCTGCATCACTTTTTAATGTTAAAAATTTTTTTTAATATTAATTAGGATCAGGTTCTTGGAATTTACCTTCCTACTCTTCCACTTCGGATGTAAGAAAAACAATATATATATATATATATATATTAAGAAACAAAATATATATTATATATATTAAGAAAAACAATATATATATATATATATATATATATATATATATTGTTTTTCTTAATATACAGAGATTCCACGTCACGTCAGCGACATTGTTTTGTTCCAAATGGCGAAGGCCCTGGGGTAAAGTGGGGAAGGGGCCAGGTTAACAACGGTCACAAAGTAGAACAGGACAGAGCTGGTAGTGGCGAGGTTACAGGGTGTAGAGACAAGAGATAAACGGGGTATCAAATATCAAATGGTAGAGGCTAGTGAATGTTTACAGGGGTTTGAAACGGTATATTTAGGAGGGGGAGGAATAGATTTAAATGTAATATCTTAAAATTTTTAATTAAGTTTATCCATTACAGGAAGTCATGAATTTAAAGCTATTAAAGAAATATATGTATATATATATATATATATATACACATATATATACACACACATATATATACACATATACATACATGTGTGCGCGTTAACAAAGGAAAAGAGGGATTTGGTAAAGGAGTTCATATTTTATAAAGATAGACAACTAAAGGAGTTAAATTACTTTTTTAAGGTTAAGATTTTGAGCTGTTTGAAGAGGTGTATTTAGGGGGGAGGAATAGGTTTCAATATAAGATTTAAAAAAATTTTATTTAAGTTTATTTAATTAAATCTTTAAGGTAGATGCGAGCTAAATGCCAATTACAGGAAGTGGTATATAAAGTGGTATATAAAGTTATTTAATGCCGAAATCTTAAAAATTTAGACCTAATATTATTTTTTGATTGCTCAAATTCCCTTGGGAAAGGTATATTAATCCGTCTCTTCTCTCCAGTTATGGGTTAAATAACAGGACAGATTGGGTTCTATAGCCTTGGTCAGCAACCAGTCTACTGCAGAAAGCAATGGCAACCTACTGCGGCATAATCTTCTGGCCAGTCAGTCATGTCTCTTTGGAGACATGATCGCCCAAGCCTGTATCACGTATGGCACTTAACTGACTGACTGATTATTTTTCGAGATACTAATGGTTTTAGAAACTCGTTTGAAATTTAACACCTCTTTTTCTCATGCCGTGTTCATCAATCCTCCCTACAACAGTAAAAAACAATTTGGACACCTCTAAAAATGAATCAATAAGAAACAGTAGAAACATTGTTGCAACAAGAACGAAAATGATGAAGCCTGCCAAAACTGAGATTTCAATCTTTCGCTTTCTCTACACCAATTTAAGACTTTCTCACCCTTTTATAAAGAAAAAAAATCAGTCATTTGAAATGAAGGCTGCTGGAATCTTTACCAAGTTATTCACTTAGAAAGCAATTAATTCGTACAAGAATTTAAAGATGATAAAATAAAAATATGAAGTCCTTTGCTTTTAAGTGCCACTGCAATTTACTCCTCAATCAGTTAACTGTGGCACATCGTTCAAAAGTCTTAAAAACCTTTTACAACATCCGTCTATATTTTTGAATGAGGTACTGCAACTGATTACCATATTTACATTGTTCCCACTGTTTTCCTCATCTTTATTGTCATATTCCCGACATTTCGACGGTTGTACTCTTCGGTATTCTTCAGTTGATATACGTTAGAATTTCGAATCGAACAGTTTATTTAGTTCGCCGTAGTAGATTGTTTTAGTTCCACGAACCAAGCGTTGGTTGAAATAGTGGTTGTTAGTTCTGTTCCTCGGTCGGGTAGTGTTTACTTAGTGTGTACTTGGATTCAGTAGAAATGGACGAACTGAGGAGTACTAAAATTATAAACTGAGGAGTACTAAAATTATAAACTGAGGAGTACTAAAATTATAAACTGAGGCGTACTAAAATTATAAACTGAGGAGTACTAAAATTATAAACTAGACATAGGCAGTGTAACGACAGCAGTCTACCCCAGTAGATTAGATAAAATGTTAACTTCAAAATTCTCAGTCGATCGATAAAAACTTGAGGGAGGTCGGGGGTCAGAACGTCCGAAACAGCAACAAATATGGGGACAATAACCTGAATATAGATAATGTAAATATTGACAACTGTGCATCCCAGAAATTTAGCCAAATGTTTGGTAACGATTTGAACGCCATGCATTAAGTTAACCATATCAGAGTTTAGATAGGAAGAGACTCTTTAAGAACATGACTGGAATTGACAGGTTAATATTTTGTTTTTGCTGTGTTTCGTATGCTACGGTGTTGGACAAAACTACTCCTAGCACAGCCTATACTATATTCAGTTTCCTGTAATCCATTGCTAAATCCGATGCTATGAAAGTCGGTTATCTGTGCAGGGCCCGGAAGTTTTTTCCCGCCTGAGTCCATCCTGCACATATATAAATCTACCATCCGTCCGTGTATTGAATACTGCTGCCACATCTGGTCGGGTGCCCCTGCTATTCTCTTCCGGGTTCTTGACAAAATACAACGGAGAATCTATAATGTGGTCGATTCCGACTTGGCAGACCAGCTGCAGTCACTCTCTCACCGGCGTGACGTGGCTTCTCTGTGCCTCTTCTATAAATACTTTCACGGCTTCTGCTCCGATGGACTTAGATCACTGTTGCCCCCTAGGTACGATTTTGCACGAAATACTAGATTAGCAACTAGGTCCCACCCTTTTACAGTGAAACCGATAAAATATAACAGCAATTTCTACTTCAATAGCTTCTTTTCTCGCACTTCCCGCCTGTCGAATTCCCTTCCACATACTTGCTTCCCCGACAGCTACAATCTCCAGGGAGATAAAAGGCGAGATACAGGAGGCATTTAAGAAAGGATTAAAGATGAATGGGATCGAAGCAGATAGAAGATGGCAATTAACGTTGCATTTAGATTTTTGGAGATTGTAGCGATCAGAGAAGCAAATAAACGGAAGTGAGTTCCAAAAGCGGAAAGTGTGAGGAAGGAAATTGCTAGAGTAAAAGTAGCAGGTACATTTAACTATTTCAGTGGTGAAAGGGTGGGGTATATATGCAAACCTAGCAGCGCGTTTAAATTCACGTGGACGGGGCACCAGAGGAAAAAGCTCGTCAGAGGAGTTGCCATGGAAATATTTGTAGAAAAGACAGCGGAAAGCCGTGCCATGTTGGTTTGAAATTTAAGTCATATTCGAATTCTATATCAAAGTTGTTTCTCTTATCTTGAGTCGAACGTCTTGGAATACTTGGCGGGGAATGATATTTTTAATACCAAATAGAAAAACACATGTCATCGGCGGAACCGTCCATATCGCCAGTACATTGTCTGTATTGTGATGCACTAGATATTTGATAGCACGAGAAATAGGAGAGCCGAGTTCGAATTCCAGCTGAATGCATTCACTTACGCGCAAATGTCCTTGGAAAGATATCAAGTCGTTGCTTCTCCCTCCAGTTCAATAACAGAACAGGCTGGGTTCTATAGCCTTGGTTGGCAACCAGTCTAGCACAGTAAGTAAAGACAACATACTGCCCAGTCAGTCATGTCTTTTTCAAGACATCATCGCCCAAATGTGTATCATGCATGGTACTTAACTGACTGACATATTTAAAAACATTCTTAGTTCATTTTTTTTTATCTATACTTTTACACGTGTAAAACATTATCTAAAATATATTCATGCCAAAGATGGAGGATTTCTGCCATATCTTAGCTTGAGCTGCTTAGCCTTGTCCACTGTTTATCCTTTCACGAGAGAACAAATCAAATCTTGATTAGTTTTGGAAGTAGATTTGCGATATCATAAATTTTCTTAGAACTGATGTGCAATCTAAAAGTGTCTATATGGCCATGTGTATGACGAATTGTTTTCCATATTACAAATTTTTTCTCACAAACTTACAAGCCTCTCACTATTCATTCGCTTTTTCCATAGAAAATGGTCAGATGACCTACATTTGTTAGTTTCCCAAACTATAACTCTCTCAGCAAAAACTCGCCAGGCTCTGTACGTTAAGTCAAACCGCCATAATTTCGTTCGTATTTCATTAGTAAGTATTAAGTTTCACTCGGATAGCTTCTTCCCAAGAATTGCTGTGGAACAGAATGTTAAGCGTATGATGACTCGATCTCTGTAATCTTAACCACTTCAAACCTACGGTTTACTGTTATTTTGCACGCGTATCTGAATAAACGGACAAAATACACATTCTTTAAAGCTCTACAGTGAGTGACCTTGAGCATTTTATAGAGTTAATATGAGTAAAAAAAGAGATTAAACATTAATGATACTGAACTGTTTGAAAATGTTATACACTTTTGTATAAACCTATTATTTTTTCGCTTTTTATTAAGAAATTTAAACAAACAAGGTACCATTTTTAATTAATTCTTCAAACCTGAATTGCAAGTTCTAAATAACAACATTGCAACTTCCTCAGTGTATTAATGTTAATTGATAGATTCGTTTATTTATTCCTTATCAATAATTTTGCAGGTTAATTAATGCATGAAGACTATACGATATTTTGCACATAATAACGGCTTAGTGATACAGGGTGGGGCAGAGCAACTTGCTTATTTGAATTTGGACCGAAACTTTAGAGTACGATTAACCCAGTGTATTGAGCAGAATGGACGCCATCTGACTGATGTCTTCTTTAAAGGTTGTAAAACATAAAATTTAAATTTTGTAATTTAAATTTAAAGAATTGCATGTATATCTGCATTACTTTTGTTTTATTTGTTATTCCAAATAATCAAGTTGCTCTGCCCCACCCTGTACATATCGTACTAATTAACTCATAAATAGAAGATGACACATGGATTCATACCTTTCCAAAGGGTATTTGTGAATATAACAAACCCAATTGAATTTGGAACACAGCTTTTCTATTAACAATTCAAACCATTATTTATTGCACCACCAGTGCATCCAATCTTACAGAATGCGGTATTCACATGCAGTAACCCATCTAGGTACTGACGAAGTTCGATGTTGCTTAACTTCTGTGATCGTACGGAAGGCGGTTTTTCAAACTGTTGTAGCCCTCAGCTCACAAGGAAAAGTGATAATAATAATAGTATTTTGAACATTGAAGTCTATTGCCAACCATGATTCATTTTTGACTCGTGTTATAGTCACACCAGAATATAAAAGAACTTGAAATTAATTTCTTTCTGTCAAAGGCGAAAAAGAACACGCGATGATTTCTGTCGAAGCTGGAATGCAGAAAAATTAATGTATTGTCTCAACAACGCCGGTTTTCGAGGTCACGAAATATAAACAATAGAATATAATTTAATTAAATTATCCGGTCAGAAGCGAATATAGTTTACAATAAATTATTTCGGGTTATAAAACAGTGAATAGAGAAATGAATTATATTTTCATAAGCCGACGAGAAATATACTTTTGTTGTTAGAAACAATGAAATAAACATGCATTGCGTCAGTGGGTCAAAGTTGGAAAAAATCTGAACAAAAAAATAAAATATAATGTGATTAGGTCAAAATGCAACTGGCCAAAGACAACAATTGGTGATTAGGCCTGCCTGGGAATGAGGTCTATTGGGTGAAGTTCGACAGACCATAAAGTTATATATACGACCGACAGAGGACAGATCAGGAAGCAGACAAGCTCGGGACGCAAAGAGAATACGAGACGGTCGCAAAAATATCAAGAGAAGGTAGATGACATTTTTTTCGTTTACTTATGTGTGCTTTGCTCATGTTTTCGTTACAAGCAAAATACGGTTGGGCAATCATGTCTCGAACGAGACATGACTGATTGGGCAAAAGGTTATCCCACAGTAAGTTGCCATTGCTTTCTGCGGTGGACTGGTTGCCAGATAAGGCAAAAAACCTAATCTGTTCTATTATTTAACCCATAACTGGAGGGAAGATACGGATTAATACCTTTGCCAAGAGTATTTGTGCGTTAGTGAATACAAGGAATTCAACTGTAATTCGAACTCGGCACCCCGATCTATCGTTCCAAGTCGATATCCACTGCACCACAACGCACATAACAAGGCAGAAATACATGCGCTCAATGTAAAGAGAAAATAAAGTCACCTTTGATATTGATATATTTTTTATTTATAGCCTTTGTATGCATTGTTCTGCATCAACTGTTAATTTTTTTCCTTTTTATGTGATATTATGTAAATGTATAGAACAATTGACATGACTGTGTGGCGGAAGGTGATCATCGACCGAGGAAATGCATTTAAAATGATCTTAGATGAACATTTTGAAAAATGGTATTGAAGGTATGTTGTAGATTGTATGAGCTGGTGAATAATTTCCTGAAGAAGTGTATTTTTATGAAATAGCAAAAAAAAAAAAAAAAATTATGTATATATGAAGATTGACTAGCAAAAGAAAAGTAGACATTATTTTGTTAAATTTTTGATTGTTGTCAAAGTGAAGAATGCGGGCAAAATTCCCCGTGTCAGGAAAATATTTGATTGTTTTGAAACCAGCTTAGCTAAGATCAGATAATGTAGGCTTTGAAATTATGTAAACATTGTGTCAAAACATAACGTAATTGCTTGCATAAAGACACAGAAAATATTTGTAAGCAGTTGGTGAGCGTTTTGAGATCAGAACCAAGTCGGAGAAAGACACAAGGAATACCACGGACGAGCGCGGCCTCTGGCCCCTCGAAACCTGTGTTCTGTCACCTGCAAACATACCCCCACTCTACGACACGTCACTCGATAAGCGAATACATGATATACTGTCTATATTTGCTTATATATGCATGTTATGGTCGTCATTTTATTAAGTGAATATGGTTATTTTATCAGCGTGAAAAAGCCAAGCGATTTTATAAGAAAGAAGGTAAGATGTTTTGGAGCCCCGTCGTCGAATTAATAATCGTTATTCGATCAAAGTAAATTCAAAATATATGTCGTTTTGGTTGCAGTTTAAATTTCGTCATCCCTGGCTTTAGGTTATACAATACGTTGAACATTTTGAAAAATGGTACATATATCGAATTGATGGGGTACATATAACGTTGACTTTGATGTTTGAAAAAACAATCATAGAGTGAAAATGAACTTGGTGGCGACCTGCGAGAGCACGAGACGATTGTTGGTTGTTCATCGAGATGTCTACGGGTATGTTGCAATGCGGAAGAAAATAAGAAAGGAAAAAAAAATGGACCATTGAAATATTACAGGACTTTTTTTTGATGGGTGTGCTTCAGAAATAAAAAAGAAACGGAAAACGAATTTTGACCATTGTAAGACTTTCTTTTGTTCTGTATGTCTTTAAAAAAGAAAAATAAACTTTGTGAACAGAATTAAAATTTCTTCAGAGATATTTGTTCCTCAAGGAGAAAAGAGAAAACAACAGAAAGCAGAAAACTAATATCTTCTATATCACTGATTGAATTTTTTATGATATTATATGTAAATGTTTTGTACAGTTGCTTGGTTGGGAATAGAAATACGTCTGAGGAAGGGATGCGCTTAAAATGTTCATAGGTAAACATTTCGAAAAATGGTATTGAAGAGGTGTTTTATATTCTGGGGACCAACATAATATAATTGAACCTGAAGAGAATTTATTCCTGACGAAAGCAAAAAAGAACACGCGATGATTTCGAATGCAGAAAAATTAAACAGTGTATTGTATCAACAACGCGGATTTTCGAGGTCACAAAATATAAACAATAGAATATAGTTAAATTAAAATATTCGATCAGAAGCGAATATAATTTACATTAATTTATTTTGATTTATAAAACAATGAATACAGAAATAAATTATATTTTAGTAAGCCGACAAGAAATATGTTTTGGTTGTCAGAAACAATGAAATAAACAGGTATTGCGCCTGTTTGTCAAAGTTGGAAAGAAATTGAACAATGAAATAAACAATAATGTGATTAGGTCAAAATGCCACGGGCTAAAGACAACAATTGGTGATTAGACCTGCCCAGGAACGGCGTAATTGGGTGAAGCTCGAGAAAATGTGAACTTATACCGTGGTCATTCAATAAATGAGGTGAATGCTTCGGTAAAAAAAACTTCTAGTTCAGAAAGAAGCTTACTCTTTTCCTTTATTTCTTTTTCAAAGGGATTTAATTTGTTTTGCAAATTAAAAAAAACTTTGAGAGTTTTGGAGATTAACAAAGATGGCCGACCAAGAAGCATGCTTGAACAGAGGTCAGTTATCAAGTTTTTGGTTGCTGAAGGGTGCAAACCTGTTGAAATTCGTAGGAGAAAGTCAACTGTGTATGGTGCCACATGTTTCAGCCAAATAAACGTCTACAAGTAGGCTAAATTGTTTAAAGAAGTACAGAGCAGGTTGAGGATGAAGACAAGCCTGGGAAGTGAGGTCTTTTACGGTGATCGAATCAGTCAATGACCTCATTCAGTCTGAGAGAAGGGTGACAGTGGATGACATTGCAAGGACATAAAGAGCAAACGCAGTTGTCATCAGTCATATGGAGTCGTCTTGCATCAAGACAACGGAAAGCCTCACACAGCAGCCCAAACGGTGCAGACTATCAACGAGCTGGGCTGGGAACTGCTCCCTCATCTCCTTACAGCCCAGACCTTACCCCTTCAGACTTTTACCTGTTTGGTCCCTAGAAAGCGTTGACGAGAGGCACGAAGTTTGAAAGTGACGATGAAGTCAAAAGTGCTGTGAGCAATTGGCTGAGAAATCAGTCCAAATATTTTTACGCTGAGGAAATAAGGAAGCTTGTGCACAGATGGGAAGAGTGTGACTACGCTGAAAAGAAAGTATGTTTCTATCTGTATTAGAAGTCCTTATACCGAAAAATACACCTTATTTATTGAATGACCCTCGTAGAAGTCCTTATACCGAAAAATACACCTTATTTATTGAATGACCCTCATAGAAGCCCTTATACCGAAAAATCCACCTTACTTATTGAATGACCATCGTAGAAGCCCCTATACCGAAAAATCCACCTTACTTATTGAATGACCATCGTAGAAGCCCTTATACCGAAAAATCCACCTTACTTATTGAATGACCATCGTAGAAGCCCTTACACCGAAAAATCCACCTTATTTATTGAATGACCCTCGTAGAAGTCCTTATACCGAAAAATACACCTTATTTATTGAATGACCATCGTAGAAGTCCTTATACCGAAAAATGCACCTTATTTATTGAATGACCATCGTAGAAGTCCTTATACCGAAAAATACACCTTATTTATTGAATGACCCTCATAGAAGCCCTTATACCGAAAAATCCACCTTACTTATTGAATGACCATCGTAGAAGCCCTTATACCGAAAAATACACCTTATTTATTGAATGACCCTCATAGAAGCCCTTATACCGAAAAATCCACCTTACTTATTGAATGACCATCGTAGAAGCCCTTATACCGAAAAATCCACCTTACTTATTGAATGACCATCGTAGAAGCCCTTACACCGAAAAATCCACCTTATTTATTGAATGACGCTCGTAGAAGTCCTTATACCGAAAAATACACCTTATTTATTGAATGACCCTCGTAGAAGTCCTTATACCGAAAAATACACCTTATTTATTGAATGACCCTCGTAGAAGTCCTTATACCGAAAAATACACCTTATTTATTGAATGACCCTCGCAGAAGTCCTTATACCGAAAAATACACCTTATTTAGAAAAACTCTTGACTCTAAGAAAAACAAAAGAAACAAAGACAGCTTCAGCCTGTCATCCCCTTGTATGTTCGTGCTTTATTCTGACTATACCTCTACTCATAATCGCCACATTTGAGAATATAGTGGATATAAATTTTTGCCCACACGTTTTCGTTAAATTTCAAAGCGATTATAATCATTAATTTGCAGGTTATATAACATACGTCGCTCTGGTGTGCATATATCGAACTGATATAGAACATTTATCGAATTAGTATACTAGAATTTAACTGCCATATTACAGATATGCTCGTGACGTAGCGACTATGGGTGCAGAAAATTGAAGTGGCGAATTTCGAATTTCAGAAGTTACTGTTGCCCTTGGTATCGCACAAATAACACTGGAAATATATAAATATATTTTCTCTTATCAAAACCTATGGTCTAAATCTGCTCGCAATGAGTGCAAGAGAACCCTAAATGACGCCAAACAGTTGTTGCTGAGAGAATGCGACAGCACATAGCTGACCGCAAGTTCGGCTCCAAGGACTATTGGAGGATTTGTAAACGAGTGCTCAACAATAGGAAATCCTCAATACCTCCTTTAATCCATGGATTTGAGGTTCTCACGTCATCTGCGGACAAAGCTGAGTGCTTTGCCCGCAGATTCTCATCCAACTCCACATTCGACTCGTCCGGAGTGCACCCACCCGACTTCCCTATTAGAACTGAGGCCAAACTGCACGACGTATATATTACCCCGACAGTAGTATCCAGAGTAATTTCAAAACTCGACCCCCATAAGGCGTGTGGAGACGATGGAATCCCGGGGATAGTCCTTAAGAGGTGTGCCCCTGAACTTTCCCCTGTCCTCTCTAAACTGTTTAACTACTGCCTTTCTGCTTCCTGCTTTCCTGCATGCTGGAAATTCTCCTCAGTCGTTCCTGTCTTTAAGAATTGTGGTGAACCCTCGGACCCATCCAACTATCGCCCTATCAGTCTTCTACCGATATTCAGGTAAGTATTCGAGGCTATAATCAATGCTGAAATAGTTCATCATCTCACCGCCCACAAACTGTTCTCCGACAGGCAATATGGATTCCGCTTCGACAGGTCCACGGCCGACCTGCTAACAACTGTAACGGAGTACATGCTACAGGCCCTTGATGAGTCTGACGAGGCTCGCGCGGTTGCTCTGGATATCTCCAAGGCTTTTGACAGGGTTTGGCACCCTGGCCTTCTATGCAAACTACGCGGTTATGGTATTACCTGTCGCCTGCTTGACCTAATCCAATCTTTCTTAAATAACCGCAAAATGAAGGTCGTTCTGAATGGGCGTGCCTCTTCGTCCTACAGCACGAATGCTGGTGTCCCACAGGGCTCTATCCGGGGCCCGACGTTCTTCCTTATTTTCATCAACGACCTCCCAGATGAGATCAAGTCCCAAGTAGGCATCTACGCAGATGACACTACAATATACTCCCGCTCCAGTAAGAAACCTGTCGTAGCGAACAGACATAATCTCGCTGCTGACCTTGAGCGGGATCTACACTCTGTAGTGAACTGGGGCAAGAAGTGGCTTGTCAACTTCAATTCCTCTAAGACCAAGCTCTTGTCTGTCAACCATTACAGGCAACCTCTTCTGCCTCCCATAAGCATGGACCAGATGATTCTCCCGGAGAGTAATACACTACGCCTCCTCGGACTTACCCTGTCCTCAGACCTCAAATGGAACCACTATATTGAATCCGTAGCAAAATCTACTGCTAAGAAGATTGGGTCACTATGTCGATCCAGGATGTTTTTTCCACCTGAATCCATCCTGCATATATACAAGTCAACCATCCGTCCGTGCATGGAGTACTGCTGCCATTTATGGTCAGGTGCCCCTGCCGTTCTCCTCAGTGTTCTTGACAAGCTCCAAAGGAGAGTCTGTAAAGTGATAGGTACTTATCTGGCGACTCGACTGCAGCCACTTTCCCATCGTCGAAATGTGGCCTCCCTCTGTTTCTTCTATAAATACTTTCATGGATTCTGCTCGGATGAGCTTAAGTCACTGATGCCTCCTCAACAAGTGTTTACCCGTGCAACAGACTGGCAACTGGGTCCCACCCATTCACAGTCAGGTTAGCCAAATGCAGACGACAATTCTACTCCTGCAGCTTCCTCTCTCGCACTTCCCGCCTGTGAAACTCGCTCCTGTATTCTTGCTTTCCTGACGGCTACAACCTCCAGAAATTTAAATGCAAAGTTAATACTCATCTACTAACCACTGGCCTCTACCTCTCTCCCCTCCCCTGTATAACCTTCCCTTTCTCTCCACCTATGTATCTGTCATCGCACCTGCTTTCTCAACTTTCTATTGTTCCTTTCTAACTAGTTTGTACTCCTCACTCTTTTCTAATTAATCTTTTTACATTTATGTAATCCCCTGCACATCAGTGGCGTTTCTGGCTTGCTCGGGGTGAAATGATTAAAAAAAAAAATACCACGTCAAAATGGCTACTCAAATTTTGTTCAGCAATCTGTCAAGTGAAAAAAAAAAACAACAACAGTCAACTCTGAATTTATAGACACTTGAGTATGCGGTTATTAATTTAATCTGTAAAAACTATTTTTTCGGGAAAACCTATCAGGAAAACCTACCGTAGTGAGGTTTTGCTACACTTTTTACATGCATTTATTTCAAGTTAATAGTCTCCAAGTTTTTTCACTGCTGCCACGCAGACTGTTCAACAATTACCTTATTTACTCTTATTTCTTTTATCTTAATTTTATTTAGTTCATATCCTAACTACACAGGCCGTCAGGATAAGGCCGTCAGGATAAGGCCGCCAGGATAAGGCCGTCAGGATAAGGCCATTAGTAATCAAGACGAATAGGAAATAAAGACTAATTTCTCGACGCAAATTGAAATTTCGGTTGCAAAACCTTTACTTTTTAAACTTTTAATAGACATAATAACATCATAAATGGCACCAGATGATCTGCAGAAAATGATGATTAAATTCACATTCAAGTGGAACCACTGCATTGAGTCAATAGTTAAATCCACTGCTAAGAAGGTTGGGTCACTGTGTCGGGCCAGGATGTTTTCCCGCCTAAATCCATTCTGCATGTATACAAATCAACCATGCATCTGTGCATGGAATACTGCTGCTGTTCATCTCAGTGTTCTTGACAGGCTCCAAAGGAGAATCAGTAATGTGATAGGTACCGACTTGGCGGCTCGACTCCAGCCACTTCCTCACCGACGAGATATAGCTTCCCTTTGTCTGTTCTATAAATACTTTCCTGGCTTCTGCTCCAACGAACTTAAGTCACTGATGCCTCTGCAACAGGTGTTTATTTGTGCAACCAGATTGGCAACTGGGTCTCAAATGCAGACGATGTGTCCAGGAATTTTACACACGTGTTTCTCGGCACTTTTCTTTATCATACCCAATGTCTCCTATCAAAACAGAGATAATCGTAATTTAAAAGTATCTTTTGTAGCTTTCATCAAGGTTCTACTCTTTCACCGTTGAAGTTGTTAAATTTAACCGACACTTCTACTCTAACAGTTCTTTTTCTCGCACTTCCCGCCTGTGGAATTCTTTCCGTCTCCTTCCTTCCCTGATAGTTACAATTTCAAAAACTTTAATGCAACCTTAATTGTTATCGTCTGTCTCTCTGAATCCCATCTTTTAGACTTTTTTACACCCTCTTCTCACTCACTGTAACCCCCTACACACTAGTAGCATTCACATCTTGCTTGGGGTGAAATAATTAAAAAAATAAAATTCTCTCATGAATGTTTTTACAAATGTCTTTTGGAGTGTCAGTAACAATTACGTTACACCGGGTTTTCTGATTAAGAAATATTTGAGTGTTTCTTCCTATTGCCACTTTACTTCCATAAGATACGTTTCTAGACTACGGAGCTATAACCACATTACACTATGTGTTGCTGCTCGGGTTGATTTAGCAGGTATGTTTTTCTTTGTATCCGGTACTTTTTGTGTCACAAATATGTTTTTATGTTTAATTGCATGTATAAAGTCTATTTTGTATGTATCAAGTATGTTTTTTATTTATCAGGTATGTTTTTTATTTATCAAGTACACTTTAATGTAGCAACTATGTTTTTTTTTATGTATCAATAATCCAATCGGAAATCGAAAGACGTTTTTTATCTATCAAGTATGTGTTTTATGTAACAAATATGTTTTCACGTTGCATGGTTTTGAATGTATAATGTTTTTTTATGTATCAAGTATGTTTTATGTATGTATCAAGCATGTAGCAAGTGTTCTTTATGTAGCAAGTATGGTTTGAAGCCGTACAGAGATGGTTAATGTTTCTTTGATTCGGCCTTGTGTCATACATGACTGAAATCCCTACAGCTTACAAGATTTATACAGATTTTTATGTATATATCAAGTATGTTTTATGCATCTATCAAGTATGTAACAAGTATTCTTTATGTAGCAATTATGGTTAGAAGCCGTAGGAAGATGGTTAATGTTTCTTTGATTCGGCCTTGTGTCATAAATAACTGAAATCCCTACAGCTTACAAGATTTATACAGATTTTTATGTATATATCAAGTATGTTTTATGCATGTATCAAGTATGTATCAAGTATGTAACAAGTATTCTTTATGTAGCAATTATGGTTTGAAGCCGTAGGGAGATGGTTAATGTTTCTTTGATTCGGCCTTGTGTCATACATAACTGAAATCCCTACAGCATACAAGATTTATACAGATTTTTATGTATATATCAAGTATGTTTTATGCATGTATCAAGTATGTATCAAGTATGTAACAAGTATTCTTTATGTAGCAATTATGGTTAGAAGCCGTAGGAAGATGGTTAATGTTTCTTTGATTCGGCCTTGTGTCATACATAACTGAAATCCCTACAGCTTACAAGATTTATACAGATTTTTATGTATATATCAAGTATGTTTTATGCATGTATCAAGTATGTATCAAGTATGTAACAAGTATTCTTTATGTAGCAATTATGGTTTGAAGCCGTAGGGAGATGGTTAATGTTTCTTTGATTCGGCCATGTGTCATACATAACTGAAATCCCTACAGCTTACAAGATTTATACAGATTTTTATGTATATATCAAGTATGTTTTATGCATGTATCAAGTATGTATCAAGTATGTAACAAGTATTCTTTATGTAGCAATTATGGTTAGAAGCCGTAGGAAGATGGTTAATGTTTCTTTGATTCGGCCTTGTGTCATACATAACTGAAATCCCTACAGCTTACAAGATTTATACAGATTTTTATGTATATATCAAGTATGTTTTATGCATGTATCAAGTATGTATCAAGTATGTAACAAGTATTCTTTATGTAGCAATTATGGTTAGAAGCCGTAGGAAGATGGTTAATGTTTCTTTGATTCGGCCTTGTGTCATACATAATCAAACTCCCTACAGCTTACAAGATTTATCCAGAATTCTCACCATCAGAATGTTTTCATCGTTATCAGAAGGTTGGTTGTCGGCAGGTTGGAATATGTGGAATTGTGTGGAATGAAGTAAGAATAAAATATAAAATATTTTCCATGTTAAAATAGAAATTTATTAAAAGGAAAGATTTACATAAGTTGTAGGAGTTCATGTGCAATTAGCAACATTATTAAGAAGTTAAGGGTAGAGTTCGTGTTCAATGAGAAAGTTAAAGGCATCAAAAGTTGAAGAAATTGTTCGTAGTAATTGTTCAAAGAGTATATGCGTACGTACGTATGTATATATGAACGTTTGTTTGATAGAAATGCCCTTGGATGGAGATGAAGAAGGAGAATGAATCAGTACACGAAAAAGAAAGCGAAAAAGGACGAATGTCCGAGTCAGCTTGAAACTTCTCCCGTTACATTTTAGCTTTTCATCTTTGCTGCTTCCACCCCTGATCTTCTGATTGACGCTAACCGGGGCCTTTTATAGTATCCAGGTTTTTCGCACTTGATCGCGAAGTCCCTTTTGGTCTTGCAAGTCGCTCCCATTGGTCAGCAAATCATTTTAACACCTACTTGCGAAATCTGGTTTCGGCTTTTTCTTTAAGTACATGGTCAATTTTTTTTCTACTTGGGAAAAACCAGGATTTCACACGTCATTGTGAATTTTTATAAAAGTGAAGAAGAAAGTTGATTTCAATTCTCAATTTCTTATCCCACTACAGGTTTACAGGTTAGAGTCGCTAGAATAATGTCAACTCTGTTTTTAAGTTGCTATTATCCGTTTCTGAGAACGGCTTTCAACCATATCAAGACAGCCAGTATACAATGATATTAAACCCATAGCGTGGGGTACAAGGAGATAAATACTATTATAATGACAATTGTGCGAAAGTGACCGCAAAGAACAGGGTTGGAATTTGAACTCGAAATGCCTATTCTACGTTGCGTGCCTAAAATACTAAATGAAATAATGTATTTGAAAATATCAGTACATTTTCTTCATATACCAAAACATCTAATATCTCTATAAGCTTTTGTGAATATTGCGTGAAAGATGTGTTTTTTTTCGCAATATTTTAAAGCTTAAATATGACTTGGGAAGTTGTCGAGAGCCATGATCTCTAATGTCCGGAAAAGACAAAAAAAAAAATAGATTCGGAATAAAGCTAAAAAGCATTTCAGCGTTTTCAGAAGATTGTATTACACCGATCTTGAAATCGGTGACAGGCTTCTCCTCTCGAAATTCGGCAAAAGAAAGCCCGACCTTTATTTGACCTTTACCGCGTCTCGTCCCAACTTACAAGACGAAAACGACAAGTAGGTAGATGTAGATGTTTTTTTTCTTTTTAGTGCGGCTTCAAGTCGAGACGTTCAGATTCAGACAAAAATCAATAAACCAATCGGAAAACGAAAGATAAGATTGGACAGAGCGTACGTCAGGCCGTTACTTGGATTTGCCAAAATTGATATTGGAAAGATCAACTGTTAGCCTTGGTCAGCCTTGACTTAGCCTTAATTAAAAACAGTTGG
>JBBBDQ010002073.1:1895000-1997500 GCA_037127315.1 Ascarosepion bandense
TATTCGGGCTTTTGTATTTCCCTTTTTGTCCTTAAGGACACATGGCCCAGTGGATATAGACGATGGTTAATTCCTGTGATTTGACCAAAAGAGTTGTGAGTTCAATACCAGGCTACAGCAGTGGTGAACTTGCAGGGTTAGAGGGAGATAACTCATGACTTCTAACTGAAGCTTTACGCAAGGAATGAGGATGATATAGCCTAGTGATTGTAATAAAGGGTTCAGTTCGAAATTTTTAGCACCTGAAGAAGGCCGGAGCGTACAACGGCCAAAACCTCATACAAATGACAACCAAGATGAGGACAATAGTCCGAATAATGTAAATACTACCTCATATCAGAAATATAGACACTGACACAAAGTAAGTGTCATTAAGAAAGAAAAAAAGCAAAGAATTTCTCAATTTGGTTCAATTAATCTTTTTTCTAAAAACATTTAGATAAAAATCTAATATTAAATAAACAGTAACCATAACATTTCTAACAAATAGAACATTTCTAATGACACTAAACAAATAAAGTTAGTTTTACATACAATTAATCATTGTAACTGCAAACCACAATAAAGATATTAATTATTTTTTATACTGTAACGAAATGCAGTTGCATTAAAGAAGAAAAAAACTAATGGAAAATATAAGTATATACCCCAAAGAATAATATCAGTTAAAGATTCAGGAAACACTACAAAAACATAAAAAATTCTATTTTGTCTTTAATAACATATCTCTACGCGTAAAACAATAGAAACAAATAGTTCTGTCATCAATTAATAGTAGAAAAATGAACAAATTATAGAATTCTTTCAACAGTACTATATTGGCAGCTAGGTCTCATTATTTTACTCTTTACATTTAAGTTATATGCTAACAGTTTCTATTCTCTCCCGTCACGTTTGTGGAACTCTGTCTAAACAGTATATATATATATATATATATATATATATATATATATATATATATATATATATATATAAAGTTGTGCTATATTTATAAGATAAGCTGCTCAATATCAGAGATAGAGCGTATGTAGATATAAAAGATAAAAGGCCTGATGATTGCGTTTAGCATGAAACAGTCTGTCACCCCTGAGCGTTGATCTCAATGTTCACTCTTTTATATATATATATACTATAGTCATCCGCAGACAGATGTTTCGCTGTATTACAGCTCATCAGTACTCCGGTCGCTTCCTAACCTAGGATTGAAACCCGACCGAATTGGCGTCAGTCGGCGATTCTACCCCTAGTCCACGAGCGTCGAGGAGATGAAGGCAGGCTTTTTAGCGCGTATAAACACGCCCAATAGCTAGGGTGCTCCAATTCATTATCGAATGAGCGGTGCGTAAGTGCCGGAGTAGCTACTGTTTACAAGGTCTACTACTCTCCCAGAGTGCTCAATCAGGGTGTGAGAGCGTAGATACTATAGTCATCCGCAATATATATATATATATATACCATGAGAGGCTTCACGTTTCTGAGAGCACCTGACTATTTTTGGTGTCTAGTCAGTTCTTGTAATGTCTGCAGTGCTTACCTGTGGTTTATACTGCAAATATTCTGACCGTATAATTTGGCCAATACGTGCAAAAACTAAGTCATGCTGACATGTAACTAAGCTAGCACAACCATCCATTGTTTCGAAAACTGTTCTATCAACCAATTTCACTCAGAAGACTCGGTTCAATATGGGTATCAACTGCGAACGAGAATTCGGAGAGATGATTTCGAATTCCAGTTGAATTCTTTGCATTCACTTACGCGCAAATACCCTTGGGAAAGATATTAATCCATCTCATCTCCCTCCAGCTATGGGTTAAAATGCAAAACTGCGTGGATTCAATAGCCTTTGTTGCCAACTTGTCAACCGCAGAAATAAATAGAAGCCAATGCGAGAAAATCTTCTGCTTAGTCATTCATGGGTCGAAAAAGACATGATCGCCCAACCATGAATCATGTACGGCACTTAACTGACTTACTAACCCATGGTGCTGCAATATGGAACCACCTTGGTGAGTATTGGATTCAGCTCTCATAATCAATAAACAAACATTTTAACTATTTCGACACGTTCCATTACAAGTTTCTTCTAGTAATTGATGAAGTTTGCTCGACACTCCCCAGGATTAAGGAAAATACCTGTCAAACTCGGATGAAACTCCTTGCAGAGTCAACACCTCCCCCTAGCACAATAAATTAAACTGGTCACTGAAACTATGTATGCCGATAGTGCTATGATGACACGAAATCGCTGGGCAGAACGCTTCCTCAGTAGCCAGGGCAGAGCTTTCCCCCATGGAATCAATGGCTACGTGTCTGTGACCAAGGCTCGCCTTGAACATGGAGGATATTGAGTGTATTTTGATCTAGAACCTGCCAGGTTTACTTGTCAAAACACATTACACATAAATGAATTCCTCCGGCATTCAAACCAAATTATTTTTAAAAATCATTTCATCCAGAGCAAGGCAGGACACTCACAGGTGTGCAGTGGGCTACAGTGAAAAAAAAAAGAAGGTACAAGGGATGTAGAAGAAAGGATGAGAAAGACCAGAATCAAGGAGATAAAAGATGACAATAGACGCTGCATTTAAACTTGATTGTAGCTATCAGGGAAGCAAGCAAATAGAAGGCAGTTCTACAAACGGAAAGTGCGAGACAAGAAACTATTAGAGTAGAAGAGAAAGTTAGATTTAACTATTTAGACGGTAAGAGGGTGGAAACGATGCCAATCGAGTATACATGTGGCCAGTTAACCTGGGGTTAAAAGCTCGTCAGAGCAGCTGCCATGGAAATTCTTATGGAAAGAATCGGTCAAGTGCTCAGCTGCGCCTCAATCAAACAACTACGACCGGTCATTAGACTGATAACGATGATGAATCCATTTTACTTCATTCTCAACTCCAGATAGTCTGATTTTTTTTAAAAAAATTGTTCACTTTACTGACATGCTTTTTTGGTTATCGATGAAAATTGCAAACTAATTACCAATTAGACAGAATTAGCTTAATTACGTTCTTCTTTTATGACCCCTCCCCCTTCAGGATGTGAGCGAGCACGGCTCTCCAAAACATCTTGTGTCTTGTAGGTCTAAGCAATGCTACAATCTTTAGCATAAATCTTTATCCCTTCTATGCCATTAAATCATTAAGTTCATTAAATGTTTTTTTTCTGTTTCCAAATGTCTCTCCAGCCTCCATTAAGTCCTGTGAGAGTTAAATATCCCGAGCTCTCTTTCTTCATAATGATGTCTTAGAAATTTCATGCGCTTCTAACTTATCTTAAGTATGAATTTTTCTCTAGGACTTATTTTGTTTAAAAATTTCTTCTTGCTCATATGATCAGTCCACTGCATTCTCAGCATCCTTCTGTAGAATCATATCCCAGTCACTTCGAGATTCTTATTCATTGCTATAGAGGAAAAGAGATATGACAAGTTCAGTACATTTTGTGTTTGACTTTTTTTCAGTGAAATTTTGCTTTGTCTTAATCCTTTGCTTCTTTTTTGCAAGACATCTTTCACTGCTCCGATTCGTCTTCGGCTTCCACTGACTGTCACTATACTAATATCTGTGCCTGTTTGATTCTGATGTTTCCGATTCGAAGCTAATATTTTGTGCTGTATTTGCAACAGAAGATGATAATTTCCGTTTTGTACAGTTAATGTATAGTCTTCTATGTGCGGAGTCTCTTCGAGAAGTAAGCGATCATGGCTACTGACATCAGTCATATCATCAAAGCGAAGAAAGAAACAGAAGATGATAATTTCCGTTTTGTACAGTTAATGTATAGTCTTCTATGTGCGGAGTCTCTTCGAGAAGTAAGCGATCATGGCTACTGACATCAGTCATATCATCAAAGCGAAGAAAGAAACAGAAGATGATAATTTCCGTTTTGTACAGTTAATGTATAGTCTTCTATGTGCGGAGTCTCTTCGAGAAGTAAGCGATCATGGCTACTGACATCATCAAGGCGAAGAAAGAAACTGGAGCCATTAGTTTAAAACGTAAAAGAAAATGTTGTCAGAAGAAAAAACAACGCCAAGAGACGACGTATACGTAATCATTGAAAATGTGAAAGATTATAGGAAGATATTCGTTTTGTTTCAATTAATTTGCGCTAGGATATACACAACAGTTAAGTACTCCGTTCCTTGCTTCGAACAAGACTTTCCGGTTTCTTAATAATTTGCAGGTTTAAGGCCTTATTACGTTGTAACATCGGTTCTTCTTTGATCACAGAAGTTAAGCAACGTCACGTCTGCTTGAGAGTAACGAGTCCTGTAAGCTTGTATATACAGATAGTGTAATAAATAAAGATTCGAAATTGGGAATTGGAGGGCTGAATTCCTTTTCTTTTTCGTTATATTTACTTGGATGTGCGTCGTGGTGCAGTGGATATGGGTTAAATAACAGGACAGATTGGGTTCATGATCGGCAACCAGTCTACCGTAGAAAGCAATGGCGACCTACTGCGGGATAATCTTCTGCCCAGTCAGTCATGTCTTTCCCGAGACATGCTCGCCCAAAGCGCGTATCACGTATGGCACTTAACTGACTATATACACTTACTTACTTTTCGATGTGCGTTGTGGTGCAGTGGATATCGGCTCGGAACGAAAAATCGAGGAGTCGAGTTCGAATTATAGTTGAAATCGTTGCGTTCATTTACGCGCAAGTACCCTTGGGCGAGGTATTAACCCGTCTCTTCCCTCCAGTTATGGGTTAAATAACAGGACAGATTGGGTTCTATAACCTTGGCCTGTAACCAGTCTACCGCAGAAAGTAATGGCAACCTACTGCTGGATAATCACGTAAGGCCCTTAACTGACTGAATGACTTTTGGAAAGATAAGAATCCATTCTACAGCTGTGGATTACGTTATAGATTTTGTATCAGTGAATAGTCGTTATCTAAAAAGAAAACTTACAATTTGATATTTACCGGCTTTAAATAACCTGCAAAGACGGATAAGATCGTATAATACAAATCAATCAATAAATTTTTCTGCTGCCAAATATACATTCTATCTTCTTACAATTAGTCCTTTCTTCTCGCTTTCCTTTACTAACGTATGTAAGGATACCCTTCAGTTTACATTCTGCGTCTGCTTTAACACTATATCATCGGTATTTCTAATGTTTTTAAGATAGGATCAAGACTATTTTATTTGATCTGGGCCTTTTGAAATATTTTCGGTAAGTAATTTTTCTATGAATGAATAATTAAAGAGTACGATTTTCCAAGATTCGTTTCCGCTGTTTTTCACCTCGTCTCTTGTTTTTCCCTCTCTTACTCGCACACCGTCTCAAACTCGCGAGCCGTAATGGGATCAATAAGCATAAAAGCTTCAGCGCCGTTTGACAGCCAGCCAGTGGTCCGCAGAAGAATCTCACGTCCTTGTGGTGCCAATGAATCAATTCTTGATCGATGCAAGAAAATGAGGAAATAATTACTTCGATTACGAATCAAGTCTGCTTTTGGCATTTCTATTTTTAGAGGGACAACTTTAGAAACTTGCTCCGACGTCGAAGTAAACTTGTACAGTTTCCCGATTTTTCGTATCAAAGAAATGCCAAAACCAGTAATCCGTAAAAGTCAGGTTGAAAAGAAAAGTTATAAGACATAAATGGCGATCTAATGAAAATGGACAGACACGAAATCGTTCGAATCGCATACGCATGCACGCACACATGGAATCAAACATATTCTGAGTGACGCGTTTCGATCCGAGAATTAACTTCTTCAGAAAAATAATATATTTATTAATGGAATCGGTTCTTCAGCTTTATATATAAACAAACGAGAAACATGTTTGCTGGAAAAATATCAGGGCGATCACTTCCTCAAAACTGATCACATTTCAGCACAACTTCATATATGCATTATTAAATTAAATTAGACCAGTAAGCAGTTGTATTAGAAAGTGCTCAATGCATGTTTGAAGGAAGATTAAGATTTAACATGTAAAGCTTTTATATTATTAGGTAGAGAAGATCAGTCGGTTACGCTACCATTGGTTTCGTTCTATTCGGTTTTCTCAGACGATTTGTTTTGATTAGGTCCTTCAAATACACTCCCGATCAAAAATTTAAGACCACTTAAAAATCTTTAAAAAGAAATATTTTTTATGGATAGATTTTAAACTCCTCCAACTTAAGGTTACCAATAGTACAATCTAAAAGGTTATGGAAACAAAAAGCTACATTCCAAACATTTTATTTAGAAATTTAAATTTTTATAAAATGAGGCGATTTACGCATGATCAAAATTATAAGACCAGAGACAAAAATTCTACGAAATTGTACAAAAAGTGTATGAAAAGTGTATGAAAATATTCATCAACCAAATTTAATAATGAGTTCTACTTCCACTGCTTTTGATGACTTCAAAAATTCTGTCGGGCATGCTAGAAATAAGCGTTTCCATTAAGGTGTTGGGATGTTGCTCCAACTTCTGAAGATGGCTTCATGAAGTTCATTTTTGTTGAATATTGTTTGCCATTTTTATAAACATCTCTTGTCATCCATCCTCAAATATTTTCAATTGGGTTTAAGTCTGGTGAGCATGCAGGATGTCCCAAGAGATGGACCTCATTTTCTTGTAGAAAGGTCAAGGTCCGTCTTGCAGCATGGATTGCAGCATTATTCTGTTGGAATAACCGTCCATCCACACACAAACGATGGCCCTCCATCATCAAAGATGCTTTTTGTAGCATGCTAACATAACCAACCGCTGTTTGACAACCCTGCACCACCTGGAGCTCCATCGTCCCTCTGTAAGAAAAGGCACCCCATACCATTAGGGACCTTGCACCACTATGAAGTGTGGAGAAAATTTCAGGAGACATGTTTTTGTGATGCCAATATCGTTGGAAGCCATCAGGACCATCGAGATTGAATTTTTCTCATCAGAAAACAGGACTTTCTTTCACTTCTCAACGTCCTATGTTTGGTATTCACAACCAAACTTTAAGCGGTCCACCTTGTGACGTGGAAGCAGCCGAGGAATTTGTTTACGCTTTTTATTTACCATGCCTTTTTGTCGTAAGTGTCGTCTGATGGTTACGGGACTGCAATCGGCATCTGTGACTGCCTTAATTTGACTAGAAGAAAGTCCCTCGTCTTTCATAACAACCCGTCTTATTCTCTTACTCAATGCAGGAGAAATTTTTTGGGGCCTACCAGAGGATTTTGCTTTTCCATAATTCTCACTGTTCTTTAGAAAGTTGCAAATCACAGTTTTACTGCGATTTACCTTAGATGCGATCACCCGCTGTAACAAACCTTGCTTATGGAATTCTAGAATTCGAGAACACTCAACTTTGGTAAGTTTGCTTGCTTTAGGCATGGTAACACCTTTACGCAGTGATTGCTAATCTCTAACTGAACTAAAAACATTGGAATTACCATAGATCTAACAATTTATACCCCTGGTCTTATAATTTTGATCATGCGTAAATCGCCTCATTTTATAAAAATGTAAATTTCTAAATAAAATGTTTGGAATGTAGCTTTTTTGTTTCTATAACCTTTTAGATTGTAGTATTGGTAACATTAAGTTGGAGGAGTTTAAAATCTATCTGTAAAAAAAAAATTATTTTTAAAGATTTTTAAGTGGTCTTAAATTTTTGATCGGGAGTGTATGTCATCCGTTGGTTTCCCCTGTCTCTTTTTCCCGCTATCTTGCCTTTTAGTATCAGATTCTCCAAGCCCTCCTTCCTCATTGCGTGTCCCAGGAACTTCAACTGTCTCTTCCTGATGCTCAGTATTAATTTCCATTTTGTTTCCAAAACGCTTTTATAAGTTCTTAACCAGAAGTTCGAAGTAAGGGTGTGGTTTGTTATTGGGAACCCCTTCATCCGGGTTTGTACGGGCCTATAAAATATTTTCTGTGTCTACCTCCAGAAATTATTTCGGACTTTTCAGCTTTTGTCGTTCTGGAAATGATACAATAAACAAGTTTCCATCTTGGTACAATCGGCAGATATCAGCACCGTTGAAGGTTTTTTAAAAAGATTTGGCTAGTTTGGTGCTTTCTCTTTAATTTATTATAGTGGAACCTGTTGATAATGTTTGCCATACTTTATGGATATAGTGTATGCTCGCAGCACGTAATCTGTTCAATGAAACAACGTCAAAGATTAACACTCCCAAATCAGACACTTTTCTGAACCGGATTTGATCTGGAATACTCGGAAAAATACACGTCGCATTGAATATTTTGAGCTTCCTAATTGGTTAAGCTTTCTATTGGTGAACTATAAAATGGGTTGACTCATGGCTGTCAGCACAGTATACACAAAAGTACCAAAAAGTCCAACAATCACTTACTTGAAGTAATAATAATAATGTCAGATTAAAAATCACTTCATAAATTCTTTAAAAATATGTCAAACTTGAAATGAAACAAAAACGTCAAAACAAAACTTGAGTTAAAATTTAGGTAATTCAACGTGTTTTATTAAGTTTATCAGGTTAATTACAAAACTGCACTCTGAAGTTTTTAAGGAGATTAAATTGATATTAGTTTAATGCAGCGGGTATCTAATAAATACTAGTTTTTTTTTATTTAGTGAGGGAACGTCTAAATTGGAAATATCAAAGCAACTTCGCGAAGATCATCGACAGTTAAAAAAGACTGTTGGAAATCTAATTATAAGTAAAGGAAAAGACTTTAAGAAATTGTCTTCTCAAAGGGGACATAAAATAAAGCGAAAAAACACTTTTGATCAGAGGTCGAATCTTTGAGCAGACTGGAATTGAAGGAATAAAAAAGGACAAAATGTGTAGAATTCTTCGCAAATTGGTGTCTATTAATAAAATTCTGCGGCAAACACCACTATGCTGGAAGTTATATGAGTGTTTGTGTGCATCCATATACGGATGAATGGTTTTATGCACACACACACACACACACACACACATATATATATATATATATATATATACATGTATATGTGGATATATGTATATATATGTATGTGTGTGTCTCTTTATGTGTGTGTCAGTGTGTGTAAATAGTAAAACGTTTTTACAAACAAGATTTATTTATCCAAGAAACAGTTTTTTAAGTGCTTAATACACAATTCAGAAAATAATGTTATTTAGAAAATTAAAGTTTAGAGCTAGTTAATATATATTTCAAATATTAGGAAGCCACGTCACGCCGGTGAGAGAGTGACTGCAGCCGGTCTGCCAAGTCGGTATCGATCACATTACAGATTCTCCGTTGTATTTTGTCAAGAAGCCCGAGGCGAATAGCAGGGGCACCCGACCATATGTGACAGCAGTATTCAATACACGGGCAGATGGTATATATGTAAATCGAAAATGGCATTTAGGGAAAATTAACATTATTAACATTAATCACATTAATATTAAAAATGATTCAGGTAGAGTGCTCTATGTATGTAGTATTATCTATTCACAGAGACTATATATGTATATTTTCAAATAAAAAACTATATATGCCGTATGGCCATTTTAGCGAAAGAAATCCTCACTTCTTCAGCGGTAGAAATTATTTATTATGCAAATACAGAAAAAAATTAATTTACAAGAAGTATATTTTTAAAACAATCATTAAATTTACATGCAAGAAGGAAAAAAAAAAGATAATATCATAAAGAATAATGGGAGGGGTGTTAAAAGAGAGAGAGAGAGAGGGAAGGAACGAGAGAGTAGATTTTGTTAGAAGATATTTATAAGGAAGAAGGGGTAAAGAATAGAAAAGAGAGACAACGAAAAGGATTCAAGACACGATCATTGAAAATCATTTTTCGATTACGTCTATGTTAAGAAATCAAAAGTTAAAAGTTAGACATGTTACAGGAAAGTAAGTGGGGGAAATGGAAAACTTAAAGAAGGAGAAAAACAAAACAACGGGGTAGACGCGGAAAGAGTTAAAGGAGAAATTGGGGCGGGGAAAAAAAAAGAAAAAAATCAAGCCAGACAGCCGTCGAAAGAAACCCAGCTAAATGAGAGTGGGAAGAAAGAAATAGATACACAAAATAGAAAAAGAAGAAGAAATGGAGAAAGAAAAAAGAGGAAAAAGAAAATAGACAAAAAGTTAATATGGTGTAATAGTGGGCCCTGCCAAAAGGTTTTTCAAAAGTTTTCCGTTTAAAATAATATCGTTTTACTGTCATATGAATAACATTACTTTAAATTCTACCATGGGAATAAAATAGAAGGAGCAGAAAAGGAAATATTGTATTTTGTTCAAAATAAAAAATAAATATTTTTTCAAAATAAATAAAAACATTCTTTTAATAAAAATCTTATTTCACTTTTTATTTTAATAAAATGAAATAAAATAAAATATTTTTCAAAATAAAAAGGAAAATATAAAATAAGTCGGAAGTATTTTTTTCAAAATAAAAAGGAACTATTGTATTTTTCGTCTTACTATTGTAGGGATAAAATTACTTTAAACTCTACAATGGGAATAAAAGGGGAGGAGCAGAAAAAGAGCAGAAAAGGAAATACTGTATTTTTTCAAAATTAAAAAAATATTCATTAAAAATTAAAGTAAATAAAATAAAATATTTTCTATTTTAATAAAAATATTTCACTTTATTTTTAATTTTCATAAAAACAAAAATAAAACATTTTTTCAAAATAAAAATAATAAAATAAGATAAAAAGCAAATATTTTTTCAAAATAAAAAAAATATTGTATTTTTTCAAAAAATGTTTGTAGGGATAAAATTACTTTAAATTTTACTACTGAAATATAAGGGGAAGTGCCAAATATATTACTGGAGAGGATTTTGATAAATAATATGTACATATATATATATATATATACTATAGTCATCCGCAGACAGATCTGTTTCGCTGTATCACAGCTCATCAGTACGGCTTAGACTCCGATCGCTTCCAAACCCAGGATTGAAACCCGACCGAATCGGCGTCAGTCGGCGATTCCACCCCTTGGCCACGAGCGTCCGTTAGAAGAAGGCAGGATTTTTTTAGCGCATATAAACACGCCCAATAGCTAGAGTGCTCTAATTCATTATTGAATGAGCGATGCGTATACAAAGTCTCCCACTCTTCCAGGGTGCTCAATCAGGGTGTGAGAGCGTAAATACTATATAAATGTATATAAGCGTAAATATATATATATATATATATACAAACACACCTACAAGCATATATATGTATGCACAAACATTTTGTAAGAAAAATATGGATGCACAAAATTAGAAAGGAACTTACTTGATATGAAATGATTGCCAAAGGGAATGTTAAAGAAATACATATTTGTTGTGTAGATCATAGATTTTCTTAAGTTATCCCACTATATCAATAAATTAATTATTGATATGAATGAAACGCTAAAAGGATAAATGAAAAAGTTTAAAATGAAAATTTTAGGTAGGAGAAGTATTCAGGGATTGGGAAAATAAACCTAGAATTTGTATTTAGTTGCTATCTGAATTTTTGGGCTCGGAAAATGTAAGGGTTAGATCTCTATGGTCGTTTTAATTAATAGTCTAGTGATTAGGAACAGGGAAGAATAATTTTTATTAAAAATTAATTTAATTTTGGATTATTTTTTTAGGTTTTTTTTATAATTTATAATTTAAAAAGGTAAAAATTTAGATCTGTGGTGGCATTTACATTCCGTACCTATGTTTAAAAGTAAAGTTTGTCTAGAATACTTTATTATTTTAATTTTTTAACTAAACATAGGTTACATCTATCGTAAAGGTTTTTGGGAGTGCGGCTGAACCTATCAGTTTTCAGTATATTATGGGTTTAGTCCCTCTTTCCTAAAATCTTCGGTAAAGGGACGTTTGAAATCTTAGATTGCGATTAGAAAAGAAGTGTTTGGGATTCTATTAACGTTATTTAATTTCATCTGTGAAAATACCAATATAGGTTTGGTAATTCTTTCTGTTGTTGTTTGGGGAGATTTGGGCTTGGCAGATTACCTGGCTAGATCTACATTTGCCTTCCACTGGACAGTTCTTTACGGATCTACAATTACAAGAATTTAAAATTTATGTTTTTGTGTTGGTATTATCTAAATTTTTTAAAACTTGATTGCTAAGGGAATTGATAATATTGTCCATATCATGAGTGCAGGAGTATCTAATTTTGAGAGTGTTCTTTTGAAAATTTCGTGTAGTGGTTTGTGGGTTTTGAAATGTGTTGTGTCGTACCATGTGAGATCCTATCGACCGGATGTATAAAAAACAAAGTGCTCTTAGCACGGTGGGGGTTGTTGTCATTATCACAGACTTCGGGTAACAAGTTACACTTATTAATACGAGAGACTCTAAATATTGTATATACATCATGGTTGTATCACTCTCTTAATAAAGTAGTTTAGCTACATTTCCCTGTGTATCTCTTCATTCCACGATACAACAAAATGTTTAATTATTAGTTTAAGAAAATATTTTCCAATATTAATATTACATAGTTGACAGAATGTGGGGGTTAAACCATATTACTTTCCTTTTTTCTGCGAATATTTTTAGAATTAGATGATTCAGGTTGAATAATATGTTTTTCATATTCCAATTTATTCTTGAAATCTCTCCCCTGGAAGTCCCTGTTGTATACTTTCTTATTTTCATTGAAAATTTTGAGGTTGGACGATGATCAGTTAATCCTCGTGTTTACAATGTTGGGTATTTACTTTATAATAGCTTTTGGGTGACTGAAATGTATATTAAAATAACTGGGGTGTTATTGTCTTTGACATAAGGCTAGTAGGAGCAGTCATTCAGATTAAGGGTAATGTCTAAGTAGTTAACTATTTTTAGATTAGAGTAGGCTTCAATTTTAAAGTCAAGGAGTTTAAGAGCCTAATTTTTTTATGGATTCTATTTATTAAAGTTCCATTACTATCAGCGATAAACATAAGGCTATCATTTCGATATAATCCATTTTTTCGGTCTAAAAATCAACTTAAGTTATCTAATATATAGGTTCATACAAGATCAGCGATCTGGGCCGAATCATATGCTCCCATAGGCACATCAGAATTATCATAGAGATCTTTTGTTCAGGTAGAATAATCGAAGGTGAGAATTGAAAATAATTCCAATTTCTCTATCTCAGATTCCTACGCAATTTTTTAGCAAAGCTAATAAAATTATCTGGAAAATCTTTGAATATCGAAGAATAAAAATCTACGTTGTCAAATTTAAGGAAGGTGGATCTAGATTTATTTTTAATACTGTTGAACCAATTAATGCTATCAGTAGAGTCTTTCCAGAGATTGGGGTATAATTTGGATCATAATTTCTAAATTATTCTCTTTTTTTTAATTTCTCTAGAGACTATTCCTAAATGACTTTTAGTGGGAATAATTAATCTAGTATGTATTTTATTTTGAAAATTAGGTTTATGATTATTAGATAAAATGCATGAGTCTTTAGTGGAAATACTTTCCTATTTTATCTTCAATATTTAAATCTCATGGGCAAACTTGGCTTTATCATTGTCTATCTCAGATAATGTGCTATTAGCTCTATCTACTTTGTAATTGCTGGTAGAAGATTTAAGAAGATTAATGTAATGTGGGATGTGTGTTGTGGCGCAGTAGATATTGACTCGGAACGACAAATCGGGGAGCAGAGTTCGAATTCCATTTGAATTCCTTGCATTCACTTACGCACAAATACCCTTGGGAAAGGTATTAATCCGTCTCTTTATTCCAGTTATGGGTTGAATAATAGAACAGATTGGATTCTATAGCCTTGGTTGGCAGCCAGTCTACCGTAGAAAGCAATGGCAATCTGCTGCGGGATAATCTTCTGCCCAGTCAGTCATGTCTCTTTCGAGACATGATGGTCCAAAGCGTGTATCATGTATGGCACTCAAGTGACTGAATGTAGTGTGAAGGTTTGCACTAGTAGATGTTGTTTGACTTATCAAAATTAATCTAAATGTCCTTAGAAGTTCTAATGTCATTTTTGAGTTAATTTTGAAAGTGGTTGGAAGATTACCGTAATTTACTTTTTGAAATTAAACTGAAAAGGTCCTTCGAAAGGGTTCAGGAATTTACAAAAAAGGTGGTGTCCGTTGGGTATTAAGGTTATAATATTCTGCTGGATGGTCTGGAGATCCAGTCGATTGGAGGTAGAAGCATGCTTACCATTCGTAATCTCCTAAAAAAGCTTTTGATTTTGTTTCTGTGTGGGACATGATGACGGATGAAATGCTTGGGCATGGCATATTCTTCAAGGAATATTCCCAGGTGAATTTACCCACAATGAATCACAGGTTTTCAAAATTTTACCCGGGATTAGATCCGTGAGAGCTCAACTACATGAGATAACTCTTTCCATTAAAACCTCGTTTTTTTTTTTGTTTTTTCCACTTCTTTCCATTTTCCTCCCCCCCACTTACTTTCCTGTAACACGCTTACTTTTTACTTTTGATTACTTAACATAGATGTAATCCAAAAGTCATTTTCAATGATCGTGTCTTGAACCCTTTTCGCCCTCTCTCTTTTCTTTTCTATTCTTTTCCCCCTCTTCCCTACCCTCCGCAACAATGTCTTCTAATGTCACTACTCTCTCTCTCTCTCTCTCTCTCTCTCTCTCTCTAAACACCCCTCCCATTATTCTTTCTGGCATTATCTTATATTAAATTTTTTTGAGTTTACTTCCGGTAAAATGTATATATATATATAAATGCTAACCGTGGTATTGAGTATCGGAAAAGTTAGTATATATATATATATATATATATTATGAAATCTAACCGCTGTATCGGGACATATCACACACACACACACACACACACACACACACACACACACACACACACACACACACACACACACATATATATATATATATATATATTATGAAATCTAACCGCTGTTTCGCACATATTACACACACACACACGCACACACATATATATATATATATTATGAAATCTAACCGCTATATCGGGACATATTACACACACACACACACACACACACACATATATATATATATATATAAGTAATTATTACTTTAGAACATGTGCAAGCTACAAACTACTACAAAAATGTGCATTTTGTTTCGTCATTGAAAGAACAATGTCTCATCAAGTAGTTAATAATGATGGTAATAAACGTTTTATTGAAAAAGAAATTAAATTTTATGTATATTCAATGTTAAAAATTTCAGAATAATTACAACCTAAAAATATTATGGCTCAAAATCAAAAATGTCCACAACAATAATATTTTTGATGCAGGCATATATAAATATACTGTCGCAAATGTTCCCGGCTTATATATTGGGGCACTTACAGAAATTAAAAATGAAAATAAAACACATGAGATCTTACACACAACAATTTATCAAATGACCTCGTCATACACAGGTATAAATTCAAATACAAGTTAGATCTAAAGAATGATATACTTATAAAAAAAACGTAACTTACTTAATAATGAGCCGTATATGCAGGGCTAACAATATGTCAAAGAACAGGATGCACACCACTTCCTTGCTAGCTAGCTTTTGACCATGCTTGTCTCTTCAGGCAAAAGAAAAGACGGGTCTAAGCCTACTATTTACTAGGTAGCAAGTAAATGGTGTGTCTCCTGTTTTTTCACACACACACACACACACACACACACACACACACACACACACACACACATATATATATATATATAATATTTATTAATAAATTATAACATTGATATGTTATAATATCACTACAAAAGTAGCTATTTTGTTTCGACACTTTTTGTGTCTTATCAAGTGATGTGGTTATTTCAAAATGAATGGCTTTAAATGGTTAAGAACAAGCAAGACCTCTTTCATCAGGGAGGCATTATTGTATGTACAATGTGGACCAATCAGAGTAAAGCAACTTTTACTTTGGAGAATATGTGGGAAGACTTAAAATTAATCTTGGTGGGTATTGGTATTAAAATTTTATAAAATTAAGATCAGCATTATTAATTAACTATTATATCTACTAAATTTTTGTTGCTAAAAAAAACAAAACAAAAAAAAACATATATATATATATTTTAACAATTTCGTAGATTTAGAAAGTTATTAATATATTAGACGGGAGAGAGAAAAAGAACGCATACATGAATAAACCTACAAACATTCACATATGGAAAAATATTCACAAACATTAGTAAGAAAAAACATATACATAGTAACACACCCATGTATATATACATACACAAATATATATATATATATATATATATATATATATATATATATATATATATATAATAACAAAGTTAATATTTCGCAAAAATAATCAAAGTCATTGACTGGGTATTTCTTAGGGAAAAAGCATTAATAATGAGCAACGTTTTTTCTTTTTTTTTTTTTTACAATGATGTTTACTCTTTACAAAGTCCCGAGAACCATTTGAATTAAATTTTTACAGACTGAAATAAAGATTTAGTCATTTTGATATTTAACTTCTAAAAAGTAGGACATTTAAAAAATGTTTACGTAAGAATTCTTTGCATTTTCTTTAGGCATCGGAACCTGTCAGAATCGAACAATGATGATTTGTTATCGATTTAGAAGGGTCTTCTATTCATAGTATTGATACAGAATAAAATTGATCCCTGACTTTTAATGACGTATTGAAATAATTTGAAATTGTTACAATTGAAACTGTGCTTAGATCATTAGCATTTGCATAGAATAGACAAATATTTTGACAAAGAATTTTCTTCTAATTAAAAACTGACGGAATTATTATTAAGAATACACCTTTAAGTGCCGAATCTAGGTGCATCGTCAGTGTTGTTGCTCCTATGTCACTAGAAGTTTCGGGTCTAAATAAACAACAGACTTCTTCGATAGGCGACTCGACCGAATATGATCAGTATTCGGCCCGCACCCAGACTAAAAATTTGCTACTAGCTTTAGGACGTGCATGATATAAGTTCCCCTGGAAAACAGCAACCAATCAAGACTTCATTTGGGATATTCGATGTTATAGATCGGGTATGCTCGGTTGTACTGAACTTCCTACATTCAAGGCAGGGTATTTTTGGAGGAAGAAAAGAAAACAAACCAATAAATATATATATATACATATATACATTAATAAAATAATATAATAATGTATAAGATTTTATAGAAAAATATTATTTAATTAAAGAAAACACAAGAAAGCAAAAAGAACCAATTGTAAATGTTATGGAGTAGTTTTCGCACTGAAAGTTGTAATCGGGCTATGTCGGTTGCTAATCGAGTTAACGCACCCTAAATGTTAGGAACTTGGTAATCTTCCACTGAAAACCTGCCGACTAATATCAACTGCCTAGTAGTTCTACTGAACTCCAATAGAACTCTAAGTAACTCCTATGAACTTCCCAAGAACTTCCTCCGTTAACTTCCTGTTAACACTTATTAATATAGGAGGGAGAGTCCATTATCTGAGGAATAGGTATGTTTCACCATAACAGTATATTTTTATTGTTATTTTTTTACTTAGATTGTAGAGTCCAGTTCATTAATTTGGTCATTGTTGAAAGCATCATTGCATGAAAAGCAATAATACATAGGCAAAATTAACTCGTCCAAAAGGAGACGACCATTGAAAGAAGAACATCTTGCATGTATTGAAGTGAATTTTCAAATGTACATGAATTAATATATATATATATATATATATATATATATATATATATATATATATATATGTAAAAATATACTCAGTTATAATCTGAGATTAAGGACAGAATGGTTCCATAAAATAAAGACAAGAGGAAAACTGTATTTTACATCACCTACGCGTTTCGTCCTGTGATGGACTTTATCAAGGCAAAAAGTCAAAATGAGCTTTATTCTAAATTACGTATCTATAAACAAACAGTGTTGGCAACCACAAAGACGCTCACAAACCATTTCAAATGATTAACAGAATATTTTAGTTTTTCTTCATGTGTAGTGCAAAGTCACGAGATATTAAAATGAAGGGAATTTGACTGTTTTCTTTGAGAACTGTTTATTTCGTGTGTTAGTCTGTTTCAGAATTCCTTCATGTGTAGAACAAAGTCACAAGATGTTAAAATGAAGCGAATTTAACCGTTTTCTTTGAAATTTTTATTATGTATGTTAGTCGGCTTTAGTATAATTTCCATAAGTAAAGGTGAGATTGGGAAAAATCCGGGGTGCAAATTGATGTTTTGATAGTACTGGATAGCGGCGTTCTCGGGAACTTTTCTTCTGAATAAATTGTTTACTCATTTTATTAGTGTGGCATTTTTAAAATCGAAATTGTGGTTGAATTTATTTCTGCGAATCACTAATGCATCTGTAAGATTATTATTAGTGATGTCTCTTTTGTGTTCATAGATACGTTTTTTTAGATTTCTACTTGTTTCTCTGATGTAGATGGAGGAACAATCCCGGAAATTTATTCGGTATACACCTGCTTGTTCGTCATTTTGATTTCGGTTATTTTTTCTCTTGTCTTTATTTTATTTAACCATATATATATATATATATATATATATATATATATATATATATGTATATATATATATATATATATATATAACAGATTATTCTTTTGAAACTTTTGAAAATTCATAAAACAAAAAAACAAAACACAGATATCAACACAGTTTCAAATGTGACATTTGTAAAGGAACTGCTCAGTTAAATTAACTTTAAAAGTCAGAGGATGATTTCACACTGTACCGGTATTAAGAAAAGTACCCGCTTCTTAATCGATTAAAAATCACTACTGGTGTTGCAGCCTAAGGAATGTCTAAAGATTACTAATCTAATAAGATATTTGAAAACAACCCCCCTATTTTTTATTAGTAGACCAACAGTAGTTCCATAAGAAGTTAAAAAAAAAATACCTTCTCGATTTTAACTTCAACCCACTTAAAGGTTAAAGAATTTCATTAAATTTATTAACATATATTGTATTTGCCATCTCTAGAGCCAGAGTAGCTTCAATACTTGCATGATGCACATAAGTTTGGCCTTATGTCAGACTTGTGATATAAGGCCAAAGCTAATAAGTTGTTAATTCGATATGATGCATTTAATTTCGACCACTTACTCTTTTCGGCTAATTGCTTACTCATGATTAACAGGTTTAATTTATTCTATGTGCCGTGTCGTTTCAGGACGTCAATGATCATGGCTCTCCTCAATGTCCTATCCTTTGTGGCTCTAGGCAATATTTATTCTCTTACTATCTGTCCCAGCCAAACTTCTACCATGAATTTATACAAACTCATTACAGTTAATAACTGTTTCTGCCATACATTTGTATATATACGTTAATGGCATGTTTCTATCCTCTTAAATACGAGGACCCTATTAGAGAACAGGGAAGAGTTGCGCAATTATATTTGATCCATATTAATATATCAACAAATAAAAGTTCAACTCTCTACTTCCGAGCGGCATTGGACCCAAACAAGGCTTCGCCGAAGAGTAGAATCTCGTTTAGGGTGGAAAAACAAGAACCCGACCCGGCCTTAAGCTTGGCCTACCCGATATATTTGGCTGAGCTCAAGAGCTCAGAATCCCCACTTTAATAGAACTTGTATCGTATTCGACTTGGTGGAAAAATGTTAAATACTAAGTGTAATGCGATCATATTTGATCCATACTCTTTCTTGTTCAACTCTCTGTTTCCGAACGGACTGGGACCCAAACGCCGAAGAGTAGCGTCTCCTTTGGGGTGAATAAACAAGAGCCCATCTCAGCCTTACGCTGGATGTCCGGAATAATTTTAGCTGAGATTAAGAGCTCAGAATCCCCACTTTAATTAACCTTGTGTCGCATCCGCCTTGGTGGGAAAGGGATAAATACAAAGAGTAGAGTGATTATACTCACTAGCAATTTACTTGCAGTGTTTCGACTTCACGCAGCGTGAGTGTCTTGTATTTGTTGATATACTATTATTCCCAACGTCCATTTTAGGGATTACCCACGCAGTAACCTTTTAGGGTTACAACATATTTACAAAATCTCGTTAGTTAGGTTGATCATGGCTCTCTACGTCTTCCTATCCTTCATAGCACTAAACAATTTAACCTAGTCAAAAGAAAAAATAATTGTGTTTGCTTTTCAAATGTGAAAAGTTGCAACATTTATAAATTTCACTGTGTTCGGCTTTTAAAAGAAACTCCTTCGGGTTTTGTCGGATCCTGTGAAAACCACACTGTTATGGCTTGGACATGTGCAAAATCTGTCCTAAAATTATCGGAAAAATATTTGACTTTTTCATATTCAACATCAACAAAAGTTATGCTTCATGAATAAATTTGGTTAAAAATATATTTTGTAGCCGGCGTAAACATTTATTAACGTATCGGCAATTAAGTTTGTTTAGATGTTACAAAAAGGAAATTTGATTGGTGTAAAATCAAATTTGGCCTGATTAAATATATCGGTAAAATTCGTCCTCGATCTGAACGAATTCCATTTTCTATATATTCTGCAACTATGAAATTAAATTATAGAGGCTGGCAATGATGTTTGCCAGATTTGGCAAAGTTCGTACATCAAAAATCAAAAGAGAAACAATTCTTTATATATTTATAATTTTATTTAGACCAATGTTGTTAAAATTGACTTTAAAAACATTTGAAAAATTGATAGTTCACAATTCACAGACATTTCATGATAAAATCTATCATCAGAGGTTAGAATAAATATTAAAACAGTTCAACAATTTCAACAATTAAATTTTAGGCACAGACTACGATCACTAATCTCTCTAATGTGGTGTCGGTAGTCGATAATATATATATATATATATATATATATATATATATATAGTAGAGGCCATAATATCAGGAATGGAAATATCAAAGACATAAATATGTCTATTACTTAAAAATGAAATTTTTACCGAATAAAGATTATACAAAGTTATAAAAATTTACACAACAGCTTTTTTTTTTAAATCAAGATTAAATGGAACAAAGGAAATAAGCAACTGGACAAAAGTTAAAGAACGATTTTGTTAATACTTGATTGTGAACAAAATAACAACAAAAGTCAATATTTGGTAAGCATCGTCTTATTTTCAATGACTTCTCTGCATCGTCGAACACATGATCTAATTAACTTCTTGCAAAAATCAGTAGTAATTTCCTCCCATCCGTCTTCCAATAACTCCCATAGGTAATCCTGGTTTTGGGTTTTTTTTTTCTGAGCCCTTTCTCTTATTATCTTCCAGACATTTTCTATTGGATTCAGGTCGTGGCTGGTCACTTCATTAGGACGATACCTTCTTCAAATAAAACCATAACCTTCTGAGCCTTGTGTCAAGATGAATTATCCTGCATAGGAGATTCATAAAGATTATGGTGTAATCTAGATATCACATGCTGCTGAAGAAGCCTTTTGTAAATCTCAGCATTGATATTGCCATGTACGCGGATGATAGGGTCAACTCCTGCAGATTAAATCATTCCCCACACCATCACACTGCCGTCACTAAACTTAACGGTTTTCTTAACTCATTGAGAAGACAGTCTTTCACCTGTTCTACGGCGTACGTAAGTTTTGCCCTCAGAACCAAATATAGTAAACTTGGATTCGTCACTGAAATGAACTGTATCGCATTGTGTATCAGTCCAAACAATTTGTTCTCTCGCATACTCCAGGCGTACCCTTTGATTTCGCTTTGAAATGAGAGGCTTCGAAGCTAGAATACGGGCATGCAATCCTGTATTGTTTAACCTGCGAGCAGTCGTTTTCCTTGAGATCTTATTATCTGTGTCTTCATTAAATTTACGGGCAATTGATGTAGTTTCAAAATGTTTTTTTTTTCTAGATACTGTAACAATTCTTCGATCTTCTCTTTCGGATTTTTTTTGAGGTCTGCCAGTTTTTGGTTTTGCATCTAACGTTTTATCGGTTTTATACCTGCTAATTACACGATGAACGACACTTTTAGACCTTTGAACAATATCAGAAATTTCTGAAATTGATGTTTTTTCTTGATACTTACCGATAATGAATTTTTTTCTTAAAAAAAGAACGTTTTGCGTGTTGAATTTGCCATATTGCTTAAAAATAGTCCCAATGATAAATGAACTTTTACTTATTGTTGAAAAGCTCCATCGAGTTCTTTAACAATGTATTTAAATTTTATGTAAATTATTAACATCGTTCCTTAATTTTTGTTCAGCAGCTTATTTCCTTTGTTCCATTTAATCTTTATTTAAAAGAAAACTATTATGTAAATTTTTGTAACTTTGTATAATATTTATGCATTACACCTTAATCTTTATTTGGTAAAAATTTCATTGCGAATCGTGCATTACTTTTTAAATAATAAACATATTTATATCTTTGTTGTTTCCGTTTCTTATATTATGGCTTCTAATATATATATATATATATATATATATATAATGACACGTGATGTAAACAAACCCTCTCCACAGACGCTCACGCGAAATACGTTACTAATTTGAATTTTAAAATCATTTGTTTCTGATGAAGGACCGAGGACGGTCTGAAATATAAAATATAATAACAGAAATAAACAAATACTGTCAAAAAATTAATTTTTAAACTCACAACTTTTTAATAATTTTTCCTATATATATATATATATCACAGAACGGAACCCACTTCACTTACTTGCTACCTAGATTTCGACTACGCTGGTCTCCTCTTCAGGGAAAGAGGAGAACAGTGTATCAAGTAAGTGGTGTGTGTGTTCCGTTTTTTGTTATGTATTATTGTATATATATATATATATACATAACAAAAAACCGAATATATATATATATATATATATATATATATAAACGAAATATTCACCACACACTTACTACCTATGTTCACTCCATATAGAGGTTGATCAGGTGGTATGGACAAACTGTAACGGTTATTATTTCTTTAATTTATACACACGACCGCCGGAATTGTCACCGAAAGGGAGGAGTCAAGCCAAAGTGAGGGCAATCGGACGTGAAGGGGAAAAGAAGAAAAAAAAAAGAAAAACAAAACACATACACCCATATATTCACATATATCCACATATATTCACACACACACACACACACACACACATATATATATATATATATATATATATATATATATATATATATCATCAGTCGGTTCGTATAGGCCCAATACATACTTATTTTGCATGTCTGCATCCCGACATAACCTCAAACCTCTCATAAATTCTCCTGGATTTGTTACTATGCCCAGTTTTTCCGTCTACTACAACCTGTTAACATTGACCCTAATGCTGTAAAGTCTGACGTTCTTCAATAGACCCTATTTCACATTCGGGCTTCTATTGTTTTTGTTTTTAATTCCGACATATGTCTGGTGAGTCTAGCGCAATTTCTATGCGCCAGACTCACCGGACTAACTTGAATCTTTATTTATGATTGCTCCTTCTTTTGAAATTACCTTCGTGTCTCCCACATAAACCTTTTCTTGTCCATTCGAATCTTCCACTCCTGCTTTATAAACCACTCCCCGTTTTACACGCTCCATTCAGCAGACATTTACTATTGTCCTTGCAGTTACACGAATCATACTTGACACTATCATTTTCTTGATTATCTTTGAAATTCCTGACGTTTTGTTTCTGTTGTTCATTCAGGATGAGAAACCACTCAAAATAATAAATAACAAAAGCAGAGATGGCGATAGAAAATGTAAGTTATATTGAACAAAAATATACAAACTGTAACACGGGTTGGTCAATTCAGGAATACTAGGAATACTGTTAATAGGAATCAATATTTACAGTCTTGTAGTGAAGAAGTATGTCCGAGTAATGAGTCTATATCCAAAACAACTCCATCTTAGTATGCACCAACTTACTGACCAACTAAGCGGCTGTACAACTACTCAACTGTCCTTTACAACTACTACTCCCCGCCGTTCTCTGTTTAGGCAGGATTATATGTATACATCAGGCGAGTCCATTCTTATTTGCAAAAAGGGGTGGTCCCCAACAGTTACATTATAGTATTTTCTAATTTGACCGTACAGCCATAGTTTAATTTTATTGTGATCCTATTAAAGATTTTATGTCATTAAGGAAACTTAGGAAGTGTTTGTTCAACATTTAAAAAATATCTTCCCTTCATTAGTTATCACCTCCAAATTAAAAGTGAACCAAATAATATTTTTTATTTTATTTTCTGCTTTTTTTAGCTTCTTTTTTAATATTTTCGATGTAGAAAGATAGAGAATATCTGTAAAGGAACACAATAAATAAAAAGTTACAAGAGAAAAAACAATTCTTATTTGTTTCGGCCTCTGATGGACTTTATCAAGGCAAATGTAGCTTTTATTTTGCTGCAAATGTTTATATGCAAGAACAATGATATCAGTAGTTTATCAAAACTTTGATACACACACATATATTTACCTATATCTATCTCGGGGATGGGTACGTGTGTTTGTATGTGTGTGTGTGTGTGTTTGTTGGTGTATGTATGTGTATTAAAACACTTTACAAACTTTGAAGATTGGTTCTTCATAACAACACCAGTACAAAAGTCCATATAAAGTCATGTTTTCCATTTTTGAGGTTTTAAATTTAAAGTTTACGGTAGACGCAGTTAAATGTACAATCCATGATACAACACAAAGACACTTTTACAAACTTTGGAGAGCGTCCCCTATTCCTCTGTGAACATACTTTCTCTCTCTCTCTCTCTCTCTCTCTCTCTCTCTCTCTATATATATATATATATATATATATATATATATATTCGTCATTTACACATAAGCCTGTTTCGCTGCATCACAGCACATCAGTGTGGTTAGACATCCACTTGCTTCTGGCCGGGATATATATATATATATATATATATATATATATATATATATATGTGTGTGTGTGTGTGTGTGTGTGTGTGTGTGTGTGTGTGTGTGTTTACATGCAGGTACGCATCAATATATAAATATTAATCAGGTGTAAATGGAAGAGTGTTTAATGCGGTATAATAGAGCAAAAAGAGTATTTAATAGATATATATATTATTCTATGTTTAAGCACGACTCGAAATTTCATGTAATATACAATCACCAGGTGCCTATGATATTAACTGTAGGTTAGCTTTACCTATATATATATATATATATATAGCCAGGTAAAGAAAACCAACAGTTTTAGAATTCCGACTTCTATTAAAAATTGCTCAATACAACCAATATTGTAGAGCATAAAATAAGTAAATGTTTTTTTTATTTAGAATTAATTAAATCTAAATTAAAACAAGTTTAATTATATATATATATATATATATATATATATATATATATATATATATATATGAATGAATAAAAATAAACAAGAGGAAAAATCATAAAAAAATAGAACGAATCTTCACTTTGAAATGTCATCCGAAAATTTACAACTTCCGTTAACAGAAAACAAAAATTAAATTAATTATTTATGACGCAAAACTTAAAGCTGCTAACGTGATCGTTAAAAATAACACTTCATATACAAGATCTAAACAACAGGGAACTAATAAATTTAAAACTGCTAACATTATCGTAAAAAAAAACAATTTATCTGCAAGATCCAATCAACAGAGACCCAATAAAATTGAAACTATTAACGTTATCCTAAAAAATAACAATTCATTTGAAGATCCAAACAACAGAGAACCAATAAACTTAAAACTGCTGACGTTATCTTAAAAAATAACAATTCATCTGCAAGATCTAGACTACAGAAAACCAATATTATTTTCAAATGTATATGTTTTTGAAGATCTGTGATGTTGATCAATCCAAATCCCTAAACATTGGACACACCACTACAGGATTGCTTAGAAGACTAATGTTTCGCACCTCATTCCATAGTTCAATTCGATACATTTAAACACACACAGACCCCACCAAACAGTATCATGTTAATAATGCAAATAAAATAGCATCATCCTCATTCAAAAAAGACAAAAAATGGAAGCATTATCAATAAAAAAGAAATATTCAACACCTTATGATATCAACTATGAACACGGCAACAAAGTGCTAACCGTGTTCGCAACATAACGCACAATCAATACACATATTCAGTCACATGCAAAATAAATTTTATCCTCGATAATGACTTAAATGTATAGCCAAAAGCGTTTGAAAAAAATAAAACATTTGAACAATTTCTATGTCCCGAAAAAAAAAATCATAAGATTAAAAAAAAATGATAAAATTACGTAAGATATTTAACCACGATAAATTGTAGGTTATTTTTAATAAAACGAAAGGAAAAAAGGAAAAATGAAAAAGCGGGGAAGGGGTGGTTGACAGGGAAGTGACCTAAGAAAAGGAAAACGAAAAAAAATTTCCCATAGAAACAAAGTAAACTGCTATCGTCAGTGTAGAAAAAACATTGAAAAATTTACCAAAGCGATTTTAGTTTTTTTGCACTTACGAACTTCCGGTAGCTTCCGAAATCAACGTGCATTCTTGACCACGGATCTGTCCTTGGAAAAGGTTGTAATTTTGTGGTAGGTTTTGCTGTCAAGCCACAACCTCGACACAGTTTTTTACTGCTTTTTAATTTTTCGATCCATTTTTGTCTCATAGTCTTGAGCTTCTCATAAGAGATTTTCTCCTCTAAGGTCTATGAAAGTATTTTAATATCTGTATGTCGTAATATACGCTATATTACTCTTCTCTGTTCGATCATCATTACTCCGTAATACGGTAATTAAGAGTTCAAGTGTTGATTGCGTTGTTTCTTCCTTTTTTTGTTATTTCCGCAATAAACATGTTTTGTTGTGCGTTTACTTTTATTTCTGCCAGAGTAACAAGTAAAATTGCTATGTGATGTCAGTTCTTCAATATGGCAGTGAATGTTGAACGATATCATCAAAGATGAAGGAAAAACTTGAAGCAACTGAAATGTGGTTCTACAGAAGGATGCTGAGGATATCGAGCATGTGAGCAATGATGAGGTCTTAGAAATGATGGAAACAAAAAGGAAATTAATACTGAACATCAGAGAAAAACAGCTGAAATTCTTGGGACATGCAATGAGGAAGGAGGGCTTGGAGAACCTGATACTAACAGGCCAGATAGAAGGGAAAAGAGACAGTGAAAAACAGCGGATAACATGTTTGAAGGGCCTAATCAGGTGGATGATGGAACGAGGGTGCGTGGTGTAACAGGAAAAAGCGTGCTAAGAGCCACCAGGGATTGGGAGACGTGGAAAGCCATGATCGCCTACGTCCTGAAGGGACAGGGGCATATAGAAGAAGATATATGCCAACTGTTTATAAGAAATTATAATGTGGGTATAAAGTGGGGGATCAAATCTATATAATAATCAATATATAAACTGATCCCTTATTTTGTGGCCATGCTAGTTTCTATACATTTATATTCTAGATTTATGGGCATGAGTTAGTGGATGGCAGAGCAGCGTTTGGGTGGTGTAACAGGAAAAAGTGTGCTAAGAGCCACCAGGGATTGGGAGACGTGGAAAGCCATGATCGCCTACGTCCTGAAGGGACAGGGGCATATAGAAGAAGATATATGCCAACTGTTTATAAGAAATTATAATGTGGGTATAAAGTGGGGGATCAAATCTATATAATAATCAATATATAAACTGATCCCTTATTTTGTGGCCATGCTAGTTTATATACATTTATATTCTAGATTTATGGGCATGAGCTAGTGGATGGCAGAGCAGCGTTTGGGTGGTGTAACAGGAAAAAGCGTGCTAAGAGCCACCAGGGATTGGGAGACATGGAAAGCCATGATCGCCTACGTCCTGAAAGGAGAGGGCACATAGAAGAAAAAGAACCAGTAATTCGCGGACTACATTGCATAATCTTTTCCATTTCCCTTTTTAATTTTGCAATAACATTGTTCTCAAACGGTTCAGTATTTTTTGCTATCAATATTGATAACCCATCCGCGGATTCTAATTTTTTTACACAGCTGGTATCCTATCATAGAATAAAAACGTAATAAGTATTGTAATCAATTCGCGAGATGCATAGGAAATATTCTTTTCTAACCACAAATTGATACTAGAGATCTGTGGTCTCTCTGCAACCGAAAATTTCTGTGTAGAAATTTGTGCAATTTTTTACTCCTAAACCATAACCACTAACATCTAAAGTCAATCCCACAGCTCAAATAATTTCATCCAGTCAGTCAGTCAGTTAAGTGCCATACGTGATACACGCTTGGGCGATCATGTCTCGAAAAAGACATGACTGACTGGGCAGAAGATTATCCCGCAGTAGGTTGCCATTGCTTTCTGCGGTAGACTGGTTGCCGAACCAAGGCTATAGAACCCAATCTGTCCTGTTATTTAACCCATAACTGGAAGGAAGAGACGGATTAATACCTTTCCCAAGGGTATTTGCGTGTAAGTGAATACAATGGATTCAACTGGAATTCGAACTCGGCTCCCCGGCTTCTCGTTCTGAGCCGATATCCACTGCGCCACAACCAGTCAGTACCGAACTAATTTGTAGTATTTTTAACACATGAGTCTTAACTTTTACACACTTGTTACGGAATGAGACATTACATGTTATATCGACAATAAAAACAATTTCGCTCCTGAAACGTTGCCATGCGACTTTAGAAGTCTTTTTAATATAAGCTTTTCGTTTACTTTACATATGGATTCTTTGATAACACTTCCGTTGTCTCATTGCATTTTTGCATCCACATTATTAATTTTTATATACACAATTTTTATTTGATATTCTATTTATTTTTATTGTTGCAACACTACGATTTTTTTCCGTGACAATTTTTTCTTGCTTTAGTTTTACAGTGTGAAGTTTTATGTCCTACTTTCTCACACTTGTAGCATTTCGAATTCGTAAAGGGATAGTCGTCTCTGAGATGTAACCTTTCGATATTGTACCTTTTTTTCACATATGAAACATAGATACATTTTCTTTTCACCACATTTTTTTTCGCTTGTATGTATGCACATTGTTTTTTCCTCAATTTTTTCGGCATCGTGTTTCAGATTTCGGATTCTCTGATATTCGTCCGATATTTCTTGTGGTGTAAATTTAATATTCTGTTTAGGTTTCGTTAGAATTCTCGCCTGTATTTCTGCGTCTTTTTTGCCGTTAACACACGTTAGCAAAAATTAATCCTTTGAACTTATCCGAAGTCAGCTCGTTTAATCTGAATTATTTACACACCTTGTTAACGATGCCAGCATATGTGACAAAATCTTCGTTTTTTTTTCGTCAGATTTTTAAATAACGAGCTAAAAAATATTTGTCAGAATATTTACCGTTTCTTCAAAATTAATTTCACCTTTTTTTTTTCGGTCTTATAAAATGAAGAATTTTCATTTCGTACGGTACTAACTTTCTCAACTCAACAAAATCTTGTTTTTTTTTTTCTCGTCTTTTCTTATGACTGAATTCTTCTCTGAAAATTTGCTCGTCGGGAAGGAAAGAACCATTTTCCATTTTCTTCTGTATTACTTCAATCAACTTCTGTTGTTGTTTCTACAGGTTTAACAATTTATGTTGCAAATGTTGCTGCTGCTGAATTTTTAACACCTGAGATGATATTCATGCCATACTTAAAGAATATGTGTTTTCTCTTTTTTTACTCACACTGAACAGAAAAAAAAACTAACGGTTAAAAAATCTCGTTGATCCTGTTATCGTGTTGCCCGAAGCAAACAGATTTTTCCTAATTGTTATAAACGCATAATGTGTTTCGATCTTCTTGTCAGTCCTGTTATTAATCGTATGAGTTTCGATTCATCGACTCTATTGTTATAACTCGCTTTCTAGCAGTTATACTACTGAGCCTTGCTTAGGTTTCTCGCCGTGACGCCATTAAGAAATACTCTAACGTGTTTCAGACTTCAGACTCACTTGGAGGTCTTTAATTAAGTGTCTGGATTAGTTCCTTTGTGTCACCGAGGGTGTATTATTCATTTCAAAACAGTTTGGTTGTTTGTACTGGTTTTCTTCAGTATGGCAGTGAATGCTGGACAATACCATCAAAGATGAAGGAAAAACTTAAAACAACTGAAATGTGGTTCTACAGAAGGATGCTGCAAATATCATGGATCGAGCATGTGAGCAATGATGAGGTTTTGGAAATGATGGAAACGAAAAGGAAATTAATACTGAGCATCAGAGAAAAACAGCTGAAGTTTCTGAGACATGCAATGAGGAAGGAGGGCTTGGAGAACCTGATACTAACAGGCCAGATATATGGAAAAAGAGACAGGGGAATGCTTTATAGGATAACATATTTGAAGGATCTAATCAGGTGGATGATGGAATAAGGGTTGCATGGTGTAACAGGAGAGGGCGTGCTAAGAGCCAGCAGGGATAGGGAGATGTGGAAGGCCATGATCACATACGTCCTGAGAGGACAGGGCACATAGAAGAAGAATCTATTTTTTGCTGAACTCTTTCAGTTGGCATAAGCCATTAGGAAAGCGGTAATTTTTGTGTAAGGTTTCTGTCTGTATGCCTTTATTGGTTTTTTTTTTTTTTTTTTTTGGTAATTATTATTTTCCAGTCTTAGGTCTTCGTCATACTCTTCTTTTTCTTTTATGTGTCTTCTCTCTTCGGGACGAGGGCTCTCCACAATTACGTACCCCCCGTATCAACCTTTGCATTTACGCAACTCCTCCAACTTCCTATTCTGTCATCCATTCACAAAAGTTAGTCAGCTAGTTGTCCCGCTCTCTTCTCCAATCACTTTTTTCCTTGACATGTCCTGTGAGTGTCTTCGTTGCTTAACGCTTGATTCAAAGTATTCTCAGTATCCTTCTGTAGAACTACATTTCTCTTACCGCCATTCCTCTTCTCATCTATGAGGAAATTATCAAGTATTCACTGGTATATAGGAGGATTGTTAGTTCATTAAAGTTCAGTATACTTTGTCTTTCATCTTGGCTTTCTGAACGCTAATATGCGAGTCCAATCGCTGACCTATATACTTTTTTATGGAAGGTGCACGAAACATCAAGCTGCATTGGTAGGCAGTGTTGTTTCTATGATGTCGTTTGTCGCTAATGAAACTTACATTTGAAAATCAAGCACGCCATCATTCATCACACGAAAAGGATTTTGTTGTTCATGTTTCAGAGTGTTGGCTAATATCTTCCATGAATTACCAGCTCGTTTCAGCGTAGACAACTGGCTTGTTTATCTCTCCGCTACCTTAATACGCATGCATACATTTTCTATAAACAAATTTATTTTTCCCTTAAAAAAATTCAGCTCAGATGTTTTGGTAAATGTTAATTATCCAAACTTTTTTTTAATTTCCTTTTCAGCCTTTCATTCTTATTAAAGTTATTACTGTTTTAATTGTTCCATTTATATAAAAAATTAAAATTTAATTTTTTTCTTATTAAGAATAGGTTATAGGTCATTGAGTTCTGTAGAAATTTTAGGCATTCCACATATGAGAGTGATTTGTACCTAAAAAATTCTTCGAATCCCTAAATCTATTCAGTTAAGTGCCACACGTGAAACACGTTTGGGCGATCATGTCTCGAAAGAGACATGACTGACTGGGCAGAAAATTATGCCACAGTAGGTTGCCGTTGCTTTCTGCGGTAGACTGGTTGCCAGCCAAGGCTATAGAACCCAATCTGTCCTGTTATTTAACCCATAACTGGAAGGAAGAGACGGATTAATACCTTTCCCAAGGGTATTTGCGCGTAAGTGAATGCAATTAATTCAACTGGATTTAAAATTTAATTTTTTTCTTATTAAGAATAGGTTGTAAGTCATTGAGTTCTGTAGAAATTTTAGGCATTCCACATATGAGAATGATTTGGACCTAAAAAATTCTTCGAATCCGTAAATCTATTCAGTCAAGTGCCATACGTGATATACGCTTGGGCGACCATGTCTCGAAAGAGACATGACTGACTGAGCAGAAGATTATGTCACAGTAGGTTGCCATTGCTTTCTGCGGTAGACTGGTTGCCGAACCAAGGCTATAGAACCCAATCTGTCCTGCTATTTAACCCATAACTGGAAGGAAGAGACGGATTAATACCTTTCCCAAGGGTATTTGCGTGTAAGTGAATGCAATTAATTCAACTGGAATTCGAACTCGGCTTCCCGATTTCTCGATCTGAGCCGATATCCACTGTACCACAACGCACATTCTAAATTCAGCTCGAAATATTCAGCTTTTTCAGGTAGTCTGATATTATCGTATTTATTTTTCTTTACTTTTTATATAGCGCACTATCTCATCGATTCATTTTCGGTTTGATAGTCCCGATGACCAGAATGATCGTTTTGTTGCAGTTGATATCAAAACGAGAAATCGGTAAGCCGAGTTTGAATTTCATTTGAATTCGTTGCATTCACCTACGCGCAATTTTTTTTTTTTTAATCATTTCACCCCAAGCAAGGCATTCCATTGCCACTATTGCGCACGGGGCTACATAGGGGAAGGTGAAGAGAAAGAGTGGTTAGATATAGGAAATGTTAGAAGGAGTGTGATAGATGGGTAAGTATACCGAGGATGAGGGTTGGGCAGATGGGAAGAGTGTTTGAAAGAATGGGAGCGAGTTAGTGTGTTAGGAGGTGTCTATTGACCTTACATTTAAACTCCTGGAGATTGTAGCCGTCGGGGAATCAATCATGTGGAAGGGAATTCCACAGTCCGGAAGTGCGAGAAAAGAAACTGTTGGAGTAGAAGTACGGTTGTATTTTATCGGTTTCACTGTAAAAGGGTGGGATCGAGTTGCTAAGGAAAGTTATTAATCCGTTGCCTCTCACTCCAGCTATGTGTTAAATAGCAGAAAAGATCGGGTTCTATAGCTTTAATTGACCACCAGTCTACCGGAGAAAGTAATGGCAACCTACCGCTGGAAAATTTTCTACCCAATATCTCATGTCTTTTTCGAGACACGATCGCTTAAAAGTATATAACTGTACGTTACTGACTCATCTTCATCATCATCATCATCATTTATCCATCACACCAAATGTGCTGTTTCTGTAACAAACTGCTTTTTACGGGGCAGGGTTGTTAGCACTGCACCCAACCCCCAAACCTGGAGGACCGGCGAACCATTCTTGGTCCTTACGTCTACAGTACCTGGTATTCCCAAATGGTCACCCATTTAAGTACTGACCAGGCTCGATTTTGCTAACTTCGGTGATCAGACGGGAACCATTGTTTTCAACACGATATAGCCGTAGACGCGTAACTGACTCAGTCCCTATTAAAGTAAATAGTAGTCACACTATTAAAAATGGAAGAGGTCTCCCATTTTATGATGAAAAGTTTTCAAAACGATAAAAAAGTAACTAAAAAAACATTTTGGATAATTCATATTCAACCGTTTACAGAACTGTCTATCGGAATGAAGAAAAAATCAACTGCAGCTATACAAAAACATGGAATTCTTCTTCTGTTAATTCAAAAGACAAATGATGACTAAGAAACTTAGCCTTTACTGGCAAGGAAGCAGTCAAATTTCGTTAAGGGTTTCTTGTAGAAACACTAAAGTACTCGTAAAAGCCAAATTGTTTTAGAAACGTGAAAGCAATTTTTCCTTCTTCTGAAGTAATCATTTAGACAATTCTTTATTTGAAGCTATTTATTCAAATTACAAAAATAAAAGTTAAGGTCACCACATAAATTTAACAATAATTGTCAATTCATATTGAACCATTTTTTAAAAGGAGAATCTTCGCTTATCTTTTATTGACACGCATTTAATATTCTCCATTTTTGATGAATTATAGAATGCAGATTGTGAAAACCGCAGGAACATGATTTATAGTGTGTTTATTCCAGCCATTATTAGCGTTTTGGAACAAATGACCAATGGCCGAATTCTTCCCTCTTGGCTTTCTGTTAATTTGGAAACATATAAAGACCTTCTGCTTTCATTAATAAATCATTATTTCTTTTCTTTCTCCTTCTGTTTCTCTTTCTTCTTCTTCTTCTTCTTCAGTTTTTTCTTCTGCTTCTCCTTCTTTCTCTTCCTCTTCTTTTTTTTCTGTTCCTCCTTTTTATTCTGTTTTACTTCTATTTCTCATCCTTCTTCTGTTTCTCCTTACCGTTCTCCTTCTGTGTCTCATCCTTTGTCTTCTGTTCCTCCTTCGGCTTCCCCTCCTTCTTTCCCTGTTTCTCCTTTCTGTTGTCCGCCTTTTTCTGTTTCCTCTCCTGTTTCTTCTTCTTCTGCCTCTCCTGCTTATCTTTCTCTTTCTGTTTTTCTTTCTTCTTTTGTTTCTCTCTCTGCTTCTCCTTTTTCTGTTTCTCGTTCTGCTCCTCCTTCTTCTTCTGTTTCTTTTGCTTCTCTTTCTTTTTTATCTGTTTTTCCTTCTGTTTCTCATTCTTCTTCTCTTTCTCCTTTTGCTTCTTCTTCTTCTTCTTTAGTTTCTCCTTCTTCTTTTCTTTCTGTTTTTTCTGCTTCTCTTTCTTTTTCTGTTTCTTTTTTTCTTCTGTTTCTTCTTTTGCTTCTCTTTCTTTTTTATCTGTTTCTCCTTCTGTTTCTCATTCTTCTTCTTCTTCTTCTTCTTCTTCTTCTTCTGTATCTAATTCTTCTTCTGTTTCTCCTTCTGCTTCCCCTTCTTCTTCTGTTTGTCTTTCTGCTTCTCTTTCTTCTTCTGTTTTTCCTTCTGCTTCTCCTTCTTCTTCTATTTCTCTTTCTGCTGCTCATTCTTCTTCTGTTTCCTCTTCTGCTTCTCTTTCTTCTTCTTCTGTTTCTCTTCCTGCTTCTCCTTCTTCTTTTGTTTCTCCTTCTGCTTCTCCTTCTTCTGTTTCTCTTTCTGCTTCTGCTTCTTATTCTGTTTTCCTTCCGCTTTCTCTCCTTCTCTCTTTCCTGTTTCAATGTCACATTTCCTATTTTAATTCTCTTTTCTTTTTCTGCTCGTATTACTATAACTATTATTATTTTCATTCCCCAGAATTGATCGAATTCTTGCATAGTAACCAATTGATAAATTGGCACCTTTACGTTAACTTCTTAACACATTGGCTAGACTCATAAATCTGCCATCTAGCACTGACATAGTGCGTGACTTCGTCAGGAAATGGCTGAATGTTACTTAAAACAACAGACGGTTGGATATTTGTCACGAAGTCGCTCTTTCTCGTTGTGATAATTCGTTAATTTTATTTTCACCCTATTTGCTTGCTATAATAATATTTGCACTGATTCATAGAATCTGTTTTCTAAGATGATAAAGTATCCGGAAATATGTTTTATTTGTAATAATTATTCATATTCAGTGACAAATGAACGGAATGTCGTATGCATGTACAATGGATCAAGGACATGCAACACGAAGTTTTGAACTTTATGATCGCCTAAAGGTATCAATCCATCTCTTCTTCCATGTATAGGCTGAGTAGCAGGACAGTTTCGGTTCTATAGCCTTGGATGGTAACTGGCCTACCGTATAAAATAAAGACAAGCTACAATGGAAAAACCTGCCTGGTCAGAAGATTTTCACGTGATGTCAATTGACTAATCTAAACTTATTTATAAATGGAACTTTGTGTGTGTGTCTCTTTGTGTGTGTGTGTGTCCGTTACCTATAGACTCCGAAACGGCTAAACCGATTTTCTTGAAAATTTACACAGTTGTACTATAAGCATCTGCGTGTGTTCTTAGCTAGGTTTTGTGTAATATCGAAAATCGAAAAAATCGGGTTATAGAAGGAGTGGTCCGATTTTAATCAAAGTTGATACACTCATAGACAAAGACATAAGAAACGATATTCAGAAGTTTCAATGTTGCAGTTTTTACAATAGTGCAGAAAATCGATAATATCCATATATAAAAGGCAAGATGTTTGTGTGTGTGTCTGTTTATCTGCCTGTATGTCTGTATTTTTTTCAGCTCTTTTATTTTAGTTTTTGCTTCGGGTTTGGCTCTAAATAGGTATAATTGTAGTTCTTAGTCTCAACTATGATACCATTTACTCAGAGGACTTATTTAGCCTTCAATGTTCAGTTTACGACAAAAAAACTTATTTGATATCGATACCAGGAAATCAAAATCTGACTTACATCCATTCATTTTTCTTTCAATCTACGGTTTCGCTTTAACTGGAAACAACTATTGCTGTTTAGTCTTTCGTGCCAACGTCCAAAGTGTCTGAGCTCCAGGACCATGGATTAGTTTTAAAGTTTTCATTACACTCGAGAAACGCCGGGCTAAACTGCTAGTTAGTTAGTTATACAGTTGTCTCCCTTTTATTTTTCTCACTCTTTCTTTCTTCTCTACGTGATTCCTAGCCAATTTAACAACTCAGTGAAGAACAGCAAGACTCGGTCAGTGGTTTTAGATACCTCGAAGACGTTTAATAGAGCTTTTCCTTGCTATTATTCTTTACAAGCTCAAGTGCTATGATGTCTCTAGTCTGCTATTTGACTTAATCTCGGTACCTTCACGTTTCAGTATAAATTATCGATACCTGATTTTAAAATAAAATTTCTAAAATGAAAAAACATTCTTGAAGATTTCATTTTAAATTTAATTAAAAGCTTAATGATTAAATTTATTTGCATTAAGTAAAAATTTCTGGTGTATTTCAGATAGAAGTTATATAGATTTGAAGTCACATTTAATTTCGATTTCTTAAATTTTCTTTAAGAAATTTGTAAACAAACAAAAATTTATCAATTTTAAAAATATTTCAAAAGATTTCTGACACTTTATTTTAGTAAAATTAGAAAATTGAAAGTTAAATGAAGCTGATTAAAATATTACTTACTTATAGCATAAAAAGGTAATGCACAACAAATTATTAACGATTGGTCGTGTTTATCTGATCGAAAGTTTGACGGATTCTTGACTGATTTGGCGATGACAGGTTGTACGCATGCCCAAAAACGACAATTTTCATAAATCTAAGTGAAGGGACAAAACTCTTAAATTACGTCACCGTTTGAAAATAATGGCAATTTCAGTCTACCATACATGAAAATAAGGTAAAAATATAATAAATTAAAAATTATTTTAAAAATAGGGTGGTGTAACTACGTTTATTAATCTTTGCAGTTTTGGACTCGTAAATGTTCGTTTCCAGTTAATTATTTATCACATCCCATAAACGTGCCAATACAGAATTTTACACGATTTTAAACTATTATAAATTATTATAATTAAAATGTAAAAAAAAAAATGAACAAATTCTTGTAAAAATTCATTATTCATCAGAAAAAAATTTATTTCTTCAGACAATAATGTCCTTGATATTACTTATTACCAAAAACAATTAAAAGCTTTTCTAATTAAGTAATGTCATAGTTTTATTGAATTCATTATTTTTCAATTTAGAGCAGATTTTCAGTTAAATAGTACAAATTTGAAAAAAAAAAAGGAGGTGATTTACAATCTCTAATGACTCCGACTTTTAACAAAAAAATAATTTCAATAAACCTGAAGGTTCTGTGCGAAATTTAATGAAATCAAGTTGGGGGCGGGTCAGTCAGTCAGTTAAGTGCCATACGTGATACACGTTTGGGCGATCATGTCTCTTTCGAGACATGACTGACTGGGCAGAAGATTATCCCGCAGTAGGTTTCCATTGCTTTCTGCGGTAGACTGGTTGCCAGCCAAGGCTATAGAACCCAATCTGTCCTGCTATTTAACCCATAACTGGAAGGAAGAGACGGATTAATACCTTTCCCAAGGGTATTTGCGCGTAAGTGAATACAATGGATTCAACTGGAATTCGAACTCGGCTCCCCGGTTTCTCGTTCCGAGCAGATATCCACTGTACCACAACGCACATCCTGGGGGCGGGTAACACATTAAAAAAAAATTACCAATATTTTCTAAAAAATACATTTCAAAAATAATTTCATTTGTTTGTGAATAAATTCTGAAAATTTCATTAAAATCGGACAATTATTTAATTTGTACAAGAATCTTCAAATTAATGTGTTTTCAACGGAAAAAAATGCGCAAAAAATCAATGTTAAACTTTGTAAAAAGCGATGACGTAAACAAAACAAGCATTTTAATACAAATGTTGAACGTGTTAGAAAAGATTAAAAAAATAAAAAAATAATTAAAAAATTCTTTGATCTTTCCTCTTAAAAATAATATCAATATTTTGACGATAAACTAAATTTTATTTATTTATTGCTGGTAATACCTTTTTCTTTCAACAATAAATTGTTGTTTTTATATAAGTTTTGTGTCTAGTAATACTTTTTTTCTTTTCTAGTATCAAAATTCATTGGGATTTGTTTTATTTTAAAGGGCAGGGTCCCCAAGTCCTACCCTTATTATTTAACCCATAACTGGAAGGAAGGGACGGATTAATACCTTTTCCAAGCGTACCAGTGCTTAAGTGAATGCAGAGTATTCAACTAGATTTCGAACTCGGCTCACCGATTTCTCTCTCCGAGTTGATATCCATTGCACCACAAGGCACATTCGTCACTAAACGCTTACAGCACTTAGTATTCCCAAGCGGTCACCCATCTAAGTACTGACAAGACTCAACCTTGCTTAACTTCGGTGATTGAGCGAGAACCGGTGTATTCAACGTGATATGGCCGTAAGCCAGTCTAATAGTTCTGACAAAGTAAAAACTGATTTAATTTCATTTGTTAGTTTAACGACATATCAACTTCTTATGATCAATTAATGCTGAAATTTAATTTAATTTTAATTTTCTTTAAATTTACTTTTCTTGGAAGTTTTGAAGTAATAAATATTTTCACAATTGAATGCATGGATAATATACATGTTTGCGTGGACGTGGCTGCTAGTGGTGGTGATAATTGTTTTGTTGAAATTATATTTTGGAATACGATTTGATCAAAGAAAATGTTAGATATTGTGTTTTGACGTAATAGAAATATATGTTATTCTGCTTTCGCATTTGAGTACATGGTAGATGATACTCAGCTTTTGTGCATATACATGTTTGCGTGGACATGGCTGCTAGTGGTGATGATAATTGTTTTGTTGAAATTATATTTTGGAATACAATTGATTAAAGAAATTGTTAGATATTATGTTTTGACGTAATAGAAATATGTGTTATTCTGAGTTCACATTTGACTACATGGTAGATGATACTCAGTTTTTGTGCATGTACATGTTTGCGTAGATATAATTATTAGAGACGGTGATGTTTGTTTTATGTAGTTTACTTCGAGTTATATTTTGGAATACAGTTTGATTTCTCTATATTTCTGAGATGAGGTAGTATTTACAGTATTTACATTATTCGGACTGTTGTCCTCATCTTTGTTGCCATTTGTACGACCTTTAATAAATCATTCTATTTGTCTATATTTCTGAGATGAGGTAGTATTTATAGTATTTACATAATTCGGACTATTGTCCTCATCTTTGTTGCCATTTGTACGACGTTTAATAATAGATAATTCTATTTGTCTATATTTCTGAGATGAGGTAGTATTTACAGTATTTACATTATTCGGACTATTGTCCTCATCTTTGTTGCCATTTGTACGAACTTTAATAATAGATAATTCTATTTGTCTATATTTCTGAGATGAGGTAGTATTTACAGTATTTACATAATTCGGACTATTGTCCTCATCTTTGTTGCCATTTGTACGAACTTTAATAATAGATCATTCTATTTGTCTATATTTCTGAGATGAAGTAGTATTTACAGTGTTTACATAATTCGGACTGTTGTCCTCATTTATTTGACGTTTCGGCGGTTGTACGCTCCGGCCTTCTTAAGGTGCTAAGAATTTCGAAACGAAATTAAAATCACTGAGGTATATGAACACTATACCTTGCGTAAAGCCTTGATTGGAAGTCACGAGTTATCTCCCTCTAACGCTGAAAGCTACTTGTTCACCACGGTATTGAACTCACAACTCTAAGAGTCAAGTCAGGAACTAACCAACGTCTATATCCACTGGGCCATGTTTCCTTAGGGACAAGAATTTTTGGGACTTATAAACCTAATGGATATATACGTTGATTAGTTTCTGACTTGGCTCTTAGAGTTGTGAGTTCAATACCAGGCTACAGCAATGGCGAACAAGTAACTTGCAGGGTTAGAAGGAGATAACTCATCACTTCCAATCGAAACTTTACGCAAATAATGGAGTTTATATACCCCAGTGATTGTAATAAAGGGTCCGTTTCGAAATTTCTAGCATCTAAAGATGGCCGGAGCGTACAACGGCCGAAACATTGTACAAATAGCAACAAAGATTAGGAAAATAGTCCGAATAAGGTAAATACTGTACCCCAAAATAGATTCATATTGCTGCACACGACTTCCGACGACCAAATCTAAGGAAAAAATAGAAATTGATTACACCCTCTCACTTCAATGGACCGGATGGTGAAAGAAAGAACAAAACGTCGTACAAATGGCAACAAAGATGAGTCCAATATTCCGAATTATGTTAATACAGTTTGATTTCGTTAAAATATTGTAGGATATTAAATGAATTAATGTGACAAAAGAGTTTTTTCACGTTTGTTGTTTGATTGATTTTGTCCATACTTCTGATTTTGTGAGTCAAGTTAAAGGGAGATAACTACATGGCAACCAGAAGTAGCATTGCACTTGGAATGAGAATAATATACTCCAGTGATCGTAATAAAGGGTTCGGTTCGAAGTTCCTAGCACCTGAAGAAGGCCGAAGCGTACAACGACCGAAACATGACAGTAAAGATGAGGACAATAGTCCGAACAATGTAAATAATGTTATGTAAAAAATGTTGGCTGATTTTTTTTAGTGCAGTATCAATCTAAGGGAGTTATTTAAATTAACATAATTTTGTGAATTCAGATACATATATTTTAAACGTAATTGCACGCCTTAAACTCCAGATAAATGTATTGTTGGTGAATTTGTTATAAAATGTATTATTGGTAATTGTATGAAATTGTATTGATGGTCTTTTTGCTTTAGAATTATATTACTGTTAATTTTACTATATTTGTTATTTGTTTGACGAGCGATAACAAGTGTACGTGATCAACGCTACTGTTTGTTTTAAGAAAGGATTTCTCTGTTATTGTAAGCTTAAAGTAAATACTAATTTTTTAAAACCAAATCAATTATACTTTAAATCAACTAATATTCTTCAAATAAAGTTTTAGAAAAGTATATTTATTTTTGGAAGATTTTTAAAACCGAGAATTAACTTTTGTTTACGAATGTGTCAAACTGAGTGAAAATGGCCGATATCTAATGAAAACAACCAAAAAAATCGATTTCAATCACTATGAGTTCTATTTGAAATACAACAGTGTATTTTTCTTACTATAAATAGTAAATTTAATTATTTAGCTTTCAATTAAAACTAAAAAGAAAGCTTTAAGAATAATTTTTCATTTTTAAAAATTCTTTTTAATCTTCAGTCATTTAAGTGCCATACACGCTTGGGTGATCATGTCTCGAAAGAGACATGACTGACTGGACAGAAAATTTTCTCGTAGTAGTTTGTCATTACTATTTTGCGGTAGACTGGTTGCCAACGAAAGCTATAGAACCTATTCTGTTCTGTTATTTGATCCATCACTGGAGGGAGAAATGACGGATACCTTTCTCAAGGGTGTTTACACGTAAGTGAATGCAAGAAATCCGACCGGAATTCGAACTCGGTTCTCTGATTTCTCGTTCCCAGCCTATATCCACTGTACCAGAAAATATCGAACATTATCGAAGGTACTTAATCTTTTCTTATAATATTTTCAATTATAAAATATTACGGATGCATACGATAGTTAAGAATCCGTGTTTGTTCGGTGACGTTTCGTTATAGACTAGGAGAAAAAACCGGCGTTGCTCGGGTGTAATGAAAGTTTTAAACTAATCCATGGTCTTACTCTTTGGACGTTGGCACGATAGATAAAAAAGAAATAGTTGTTTCCAGTCAAAGTGAAACCGTAGATTAAAAGAAAAATGAATGGATGTAAGTCAAATTTTGATTTCCGGTATCGATGTCAATTACGTTTTCCGTCACATACTTAATTTTGAAGGCTAAATAAATTTTAATCATACCAGATAGGATATCGGGATATCGATTTCCAATATCGGAGTCAAATAAGTCATCCAATGATAAACTAACCTAAGTAAGTCCACGAAAACTTTTCGTACCCATCGGGAGTAGAATTGGAGAAAATGAGCCATATTGATGGCTGAATATCGCTTTTTGATCAGATTCGATATAATATCGGGGGTATTGATTTCCGATATCGGGGAAAATGAGTCGTCTGAGAAGATCTACTAATGTTTGAGATTAAAAACTATAATTTTCCCAAGTTAGAGCAAATTCTGCAGCAAGGACCACGATAAATAGGGCTGAAATGCTGATCTTGATCAGACCTGATTGGATATCTGGGTATAAGTTTCCGATATCGGAGAGAAATCGGAAAAATACGTAGCCCATGACCTGAGCGGAAGCCTAAAGAATATTTGTGTGAAGTTTGATGAGAATTGGATAAAAATTGTGGACTTATATATAGGACAGACATACAGACAGATATACATACAGACAGACAGACAGACAAATATCTTGCCTTTTATATATATAGATGCATCGCTATAACGACATCAGCAATTGCGTTGCTAACGAGCATAAAATGGTAATTCTGTACTCATAAGCGTTGGCTTTTGTCAAGCGTGGAATAATCTCCGTGTGCGGTCAGTGTGTTAGATAAAACGTTTGATGAAATATTTAATTACTCATTTCGTCAGAATTAATTGCACGTAAAATAAGAAATCGTTTTGATTGTTATTAAACATCAATTTCATGGAACGTCAACAACAAAGAGGATTTTTTAAATATATGTGTCAGTCGAATATCATTTCCAATTTCTCGTCGGTCAAAAATTTTTGATTCGGAGAGTTTATATTTTTCTCCACAGACTATTTGTGTTTTCATATTTTTAATTTAGAAACGCTTACAACAATAATACAAACACTTTTTAATCCTGATCATGCTACAGAGTAATAGAATTTGAAAGTATACAGAAATAATTTGGTATTATATATAAATACACTTGGATGTGATAAGATTTTAACCGCCTTTGATTACAGCAATTTTGGCTTGTCTAATACATGGTCATCAGCAAAAAGAGCAACCCAAAGTGCCAAACACAGGTGGTGGGTGTTAAAACCAAGCAGCTACGAAAATCCAAATATCTGGGAAGTGTTCTAAATGAAGACGGAAAGTGCAACACAGAGATCCGAAGGCGAATTGGCATTGCGAAAGACGCGTTCCAGAAGCTGAGTAAAGTATTAAGACACAGGAAACTTTCACTAGAAACAAAGAAGAGAATACTGGATTGCTATGTGATGTCAGTTCTTCAATATGGCAGTGAATGTTGGACAATATCAACAAAGATGAAGGAAAAACTTGAAGCAACTGAAATGTGCTTCTACAGAAGGATGTTGCGAATATCATGGACCGAGCATGTGAACAATGACGAGGTTTTGAAAATGATGGAAACGAAAAGGAAATTAATATTGAGCATCAGGAAGAGACAACTAAAGTTCCTGGGACATGCAGTGAGGAAGGATGGCTTGGAGAACCTGATACTAACAGGCTAGATAGAGGGAAAAAGAGACGGAGGAAAGCAGCAGATAATATATTTGAAGGGCCTGAGCAGGTGGATGACAGAACGGGGGCTGAGAGACGTTACAGGAGAATACGTGCTAAGAGCCACCAGGTCTAGGGAGACGTGGAAGGCCATGATCGCCTACGTCCTGAAGGGACAAGTTACATAAAAGAAGAAAGAAGAATAACGTCTCTTCTTTTTTTCAGGCAATATCGTGCATGAAGTTACTCTCATTTATGAACGATAGTTGGCTTATATTTTGCGATGAAAGTTCGCGAAGGTAGGGAAACTGGGAATTTCAACGAGGGCAAATGATTGAATGGCATCAGTGTGGCAAGTCAAATAGAGAAATCGCTAGGTTTTTACAGGTTAATCATCAAACGGTTAATAATATTGTCAACATATTTAGTGAGAAATGCCATTGTCGTGTGTAACAACGTTTTGGAAGACATCTGAGCGAACCAAAAGTGCTCTCAAGAGGGAAGTCATCAGAAACCGTCGTCAGAGTGTCAAAGATATCGCCAACAGCAAGGAAATGTCGTCATATGCCGTAAGAAATACTCTGAAAGAGACTATCAAAAAAGAATTGCAAGAAAGAAGCCCTTGATTTCAAAGGGTAACAAAAAGAGGCGTATGGAGTTTTTTTTTTTAATCATCTCACCCCAAGCAAGGCATTCCACTGCCACTATTGCACATGGGGCTACACAGGGGAAGGTAAAGAGAAGGAGTGGTTAGACATAGGTAATGTCAGGAGGAATGAATGTTAGACATAGGGAATGTCAGGAGGAATGGGATCAGGTTAGTGTGTTAGGAGGTGTCTATTGACCTTATATTTAAGCTCCTGGAGAATGTATCCATCGGGGAAGCAATCGTGTGGAAGGGAATTCCACAGTCGGGAAGTGCGAGAAAAGAAACTGTTGGAATAGAAGTTGCGGTTGCGGTTGCATTTTATCGGTTTCACTGTAAAATGGTGGGATCTAGTTGCTAATCTAGTATCTCGAGCAAATTCGTATTTAGGGGTCACCAGTGATCTAAGTTCATCGGAGCAGAAGCCGTGAAAGTATTTATAGAAGAGACACAGGGAAGCCACGTCGAACCGGTGGGAGAGAGACTGCAGGCGGTCTGCCAAGTCGGTATCTATCACATTACAGACCCTCCTCTGAACCTTATCGAGAAGTCCGAGGAGAATAGCAGGGGCACCCGACCAGAGCAGTATTCAATGCACGGGCGGATGGTAGATTTATATATGTGCAGGATAGATTTAGACGGAAAAAACTTCCGGGCCCTACACAGAGAACCGACTTTCATAGCAGCGGATTTTGGGCGAGAGAATTCGAGATAAAAGATTATGAATTTTGGCAGTATGTAATTCGGTCAGATAAAAGTAAAAGGATTGAGATGCACTAGTTTCTTTCTCCTTCATTTCATTTAATCGTTCAGTAACCTATATATAGAGTCTGCAAAATTAGTTGTGTCAGAAGAACGCTTGACGGTCACCATATAAAGTTAATGCTTGTGTTTATACCGTGTATACAAACGCTTTTTCTTCGAGACTGAACACACTTTCCCATTTAAAGTACTGAGTTTTTTTTATGTCTTATTGCTTCGTTTATTTTCCCTCGTCTACACAATTTGTCTTTTTTTTCCTTTTCCCCCCACCACTTCTTATTCCTGTGACACGTTTAAATTTTGAATCTTTATTCTTTAATAGAAAAATAATCAAACAGTCTTCTTCTAATATTAACTCATGACTTTCTGTCTCTAGACGAGAAATTAATTTTTTTTTCTTTCTTAATCTCCCGAATTTTTTTTAACTTCTTGTGTATGGATATGAATTTTGGCTCCTTCCGGTATGTTGAATTTTTGGAACATATTTGAATTAATAAATTTTTGTTTTGGATCGTTGCTGATGAAGCGAGGGTTTTCTCGCTGAAATAGCTATTCAACGAAATATAATTTTCGGAATTTATTGATACAATATATATATATATATATATATATATATATATATATCCGCAGGTAGATCAGTTTCGCTGTATAACAGCTTATCAGTACAGAAAGACATCCGATTGTTTTTTACCCAGGACTGAAACCCGACCGAATTGGCGTCAGTCGGCGATTCTACGTCTGAGCTCGGTAGAAGGAGGCAGACTTTTAGCGTGTGATATATCATATATTCATACGCCAGTAGTGATTCTGTTCTAATTCATTACTGAATGAACGATGCGTAGATGCTAGATTGCCTTAAACAATATATATATATATATATATATATATATATATATATATATATATATATATATATATATTTGCAATGGATTGACTCCGATATATTTTTAATTTATTTCTTTAACCATATTTTTAATGGCTACTCGTATTTATGTATTTACTTTGCTTTTTTTAAAATAATTAAACAATATATTTATTTAATGATTAAATCTTGTTAAGATGATATGAGTCCTACGGCAGGATTCGAACCTGCGTACCCTAAAGAAAAACCATCAATTGATCTGACGTGTCTTAGACCATTCTAACACGAAGGACTTGCAGTTAGACAATCTCCGAAATTATGCCTTGAAACACAGATTTTCCTGATTTTTCGTAATATTCTTATTTGGTCTGGTTTCGTATCCTAATGTATTCTTCTCTGTGCACTGTCTCATCAGACGTAGGCGATCATGGCTTTCCACGTCTCCCTATCCCTGGTGGTTCTTAGCACGCCTTCTCTTGTTACACCATGCAACCCTCGTTCTACCATCCACTTGATTAGATCCTTCAAATATGTTATCCGCTGCCTTCCTCTATCTCTTTTTCCTTCTATCTGGCTTGTTAGTATCATGTTCTCCAAGCCCTCCTTCCTCATTGCATGTCCCAGAAACTTCAGCTGTCTCTTCCTGATGTTCAGTTATTAATTTACTTTTTGTTTTCATCATTTCCAAGACCTCACCATTGTTCACATGCTTGATCCATGATATTCGCACCATCCTTCTGTAGAACCACATTTCAGTTGCTTCAAGTTTTTCCTTCACCTTCGAAGATATTGTCTAACATTTACAGCCATATTGAAGAACTGACATTACACAGCAATCCAGTAATCTCTTCTTTGTTTCCAGCGAAAATGTCCTGTTACTTAATACTTTATTCAACTTCTGGAATTCTTTCTTCGCCATGCCAATTCGCCTTCGGATCTCTGTGTCGCACTTTCCATCTTCTGTTATAACACCTTCCAGGTATTTAAATATTTGTACCTGCTTGATTCTAGTACCCCCGACCTGTATTTGGCATATTGGGCTGCCCTTTTTACTGATGACCATGCATTCGGTTTTCTTGCAGTTTATTTGTAGTCCTTTCTTGTCACTCTCTTCAGCAACCTTCTATAGGATATTTTGTACTTTCCTTTCTGTGTCTACTATCAGCACTGTATCTTCTGCGTACCTTAAGTTATTTAAATTGTGGCCTCCGATGACAAATCCGGGCATAACTTCTAGGGTCCTCAAAATATTCTCGCTGTACAAGTTGAACAGGTCCGGTGAAAAGACACATCTTTGTCTTACGCTCCTTTCTATCTTTGTATTTCTGCTAAATTTGTTACCTCTCCGTATACAAGCGGTTTGTTACCAGTAAAGATTCTTGATTACTCTTAAGTCTTTTTCAAATATGTCCAGGCTGTCGAGCATCTCCATCAATTCTTTGTGGCGTATTTTGTCAAACGCCTTCGCATAATCAATAAAGCACAGGTATAAGTCCTTCTTCATTTGTATTGCCCTTTGATCAACCTAATCATAAACATGGCATTTCTTGTTCCAGTGTCTTTGACGAAACCGCACTGTTCTTGGCCTATCTTTGGCCTGATTCTGCTTCTCGCTCTATTCATCAGGTTTCGGACAATCAGTTTTGTTATATGGCTCATTAAACTGATAGTTCTGTGGAGTTCGCATTCATTTGCTCCTGGTTTCTTAGGTAGTGTAATGAAAATCGACTTGCTGAGGTCATCTGGTATTACACCACTACTATAAATTTCATTTATTATTTTTATAATTTTCTCTATACCAAATACTTCCAGGGCTATCAGCAGCTCTATGACTAGGCCGTCTGGTCCATCTGCTTTGTTTCTATTCAGTTTGGCCACTGCAGATTCCACTTCGCACTTTAGTATTTCCGGTCCGTCCTCATCTTTGCGTATTATCGGTTCCTCTCTCTTGTCGTGGAAAAGATTTTTTATATATTCTTCCTATCGTTGGAGTATTTCCTCTTTCTCTAAAATGATTGTTCCATCCTTGGATTTTATACATCCTGTTAAAGAGCGGGTTTTTTGTCCCTTCAGTTCTTTTATTTCCTTATACGTGTCTGCTTTATTATTCCTGCTCAATCTCTCTACTTCTGCACATTTGTCATTGAGCCATTCCTCTTTAGCCTGTCTGCATTTTCTTCTTATTTCCTTGTGTAGTTCCCTGTACTCCATTCCATGTCTTGATATCATTTTCTGCGTCCTTTGCATCATGTCCAGAATCTCTTCAGTCATTCACTCGTTTTTCTTTCTGCCTAATAGCCTAATATATACTAAGTAAAAATAATGTTTAAACAAATGAATTAAAAATATGTCGGAGTTCATCCATTTCCTAACGGATTTAATAAAATTTTGTAAATTGTTTTCGTTTACATTTGTTTACATTAGAATACAAAACCATCGATCCCTTATCTTTTCTTCGACATTCCATGCACCTTGTTTTTCTCTCACTGTAATCCCCTGTGTACCAATGGCTGTCCTACGTTGCTAGGAGTAAAATGATTGGATAAAATACGAGTATTCATTAAAAATAATGTTTAAACAAATATATCTATACTAGCATCATAGCCCGGCGTTGTCCGTGCAACTCAGAAAATTTTAGTAGTAGAAGATGCCAATGAGAAGAGTAGATGGAAATCATTTATTCAAAGCTTGAAAGAAAATTTAATTTTAGACGAAAAAGTTACATTAATGCCACACGAATTACAGACAGTTGATTTCCTGCATGAAATATTTAGCGAAAAAAAAACTTTATTTATTTATTTTTTTTTTTGTAAATTTTATTTTCTGAAGTATGAAGTATTAAATCTGAAAAAAAAAAGACTTAAATAATTAAATTAACCATTGGCACTCTTTTTACATATTTTGTTTTGTTTGAGAAAACACTTTTTTTTATAAAAATATTTCTTTTGTTTCAAAATTACGGTGAAAAATTTTCACATTTTTTTTTTCGCTGACCAAATGATTTTTTCTTAAAACGTCGGAATAAAAATTAAATATAAAGGCCCATTTTTTTAAATAAAAAATATTATAGTCGCGTTTGACACGTGTGATTTGATTTCTGTGACGTAATTTAGCAACCATCTTACATCTTAGATGTTGTACACGAGCAAATGTAAATAATCGGCTCCATTGGCCAAAAAGAGCGAAAGGGAAAATTGCTGAACTTAAACTAAAGAAATATGTGTCGGCCTGGCTTCCCTGTAGATATGTGTCCCTAGAAAGTTTGAATGGCGTAGCTTAAAAAATGTAGGCGTGCATAGGGAACAGTCACACACAGACTCACAGATTGCCTTTTATATATATAGATATATATAACCCGTGATATAAGATGTAGAATTGATAAAGTTATGAATCCTTTAGTTCATTCTAACGAGTAAATGTGGATGGCGGTTGCATAATGGATAGGGGAAATTGAGAAATTGGAAAAATGATTTCGAACTTGAATGGAAACTGTAACATTCACTTGCAAATAAAATAGATTTGGAAAATTTATGCATCTATCTCTTAATTTTTTGCACAACTATTTGTAAATAGCAGAGTAGTATGTCTACTGTCTTATTTGCAACTAGTCTAGGAGAAAATGTCATAATCAAACCAGCCCAGACATTATCTTGTCACTCGACAGGCTCCAAAGGAGAGTCTGTAGAGATCTGGCGGCTCGACTGCAGCCACTTCCCCACCGTCGAAATGTGGCATCCCTTTGTCTGTTCTATAAATACTTTCATGGCTTCTGCTCGGACGAACTTAAGACACTGGTGCCTCCTCAACGGGTGTTTACTCGTGCAACCAGACTGGCAACTGGGTCCCACACATTCACAGTCAGGTTAGCCAAATGCAGACGACAATTCTACTCCTGCAGCTTCTTCTCTCGCACTTCCCGCCTGTGGAACTTGCTTCCATATTCTTGCTTTCCTGACGGCTACAACCTCCAGAAATTTAAATGCAATGTCAATACTCATCTATTAACCACTGGACTGTAGCTCCCTCCCCACCCCTGTATAACCTTCCCTTTCTATCCACCTATGTATCTGTCATCGCACCTGCATTCTCAGCTTTCTATTGCTCCTTTCTAACTAGTTTGTACTCCTCACTCTTTTCTAATTAATCTTTTTACAGTAATGTAGCCCCCAGCTCATCAGTGGCATTTCTGCCTTGCTCGGGGTGAAATGATAAAAAAAAAAGACTCACCAATCATTCTAAGGCTGAAGTGCATGTCTTACCCGTACGATCATGTGTAATTACGGGACTCGTGATATTGATACTGATTGATTAATTATACAACAAATACTAAAAACATATATAGAATGTAGAAAGCTAGAAACATCTCCACAGCATATTTGCGTGTAAGTAACTAGACTGAATATAATACTCATTAAAATATTGGATCATTTAAGACATTATTTTATAGCTAGAAAAGTCACGAAAGATTTTAGATTCAAAGACCAGCCTGCAGCGTATAAATTAACCCGCCTCATAAAAGAACATTTATCACGTTGTTCAGCAAAAGTCAAGTTAAAATATCTGACTTCAAACGTTAAATTTATATAAGCCAATTTAACTAATAAAGATTTTATGTGTTGATTTATAGCTTGAACTAAAAGTCTTAATAATGTTTTCATACTAAAAATATCGTAAAGAATAAACCCGATGTTCGCGTTCGAAGTTGAAAATGAAATTTACCAAACGCGATATAACTTGAGGTTGGCACGAGATAACAGTTAATAAATCTTTTTTAATTTTTTTTAAAAAAATCATTTCACCCCGAGCAAGGCGGAAACGCCACTGATGTGCAGGGGGCTACATAAATGTAAAAAGATTAATTAGAAAAGAGTGAGGAGTACAAACTAGTTAGAAAGGAACAATAGAAAGCAGGTGCGATGACAGATACATAGGTGGAGAGAAAGGGAAGGTTATACAGGGGAGGGGAGAGAGCTAGAGTCCAGTGGTTAGTAGATGAGTATTGACTTTGCATTTAAATTTCTGGGGGTTGTAGCCGTCAGGAAAGCAAGAATACGGGAGCGAGTTCCACAGGCAGGAAGTGCGAGAGAAGAAGCTGCAGGAGTAGAATTGTCGTCTGCATTTGGCTAACCTGACTGTGAATGGGTGGGACCCAGTTGCCAGTCTGGTTGCACGAGTAAACACCTGTTGAGGAGGCATCAGTGACTTAAGCTCGTCCGAGCAGAAGCCATGAAAGTATTTATAGAACAGACAAAGGGATGCCACATTTCGACGATGGGGAAGTGGCTGCAGTCGAGTCGCCAGATCAGTACCTATCACTTTACAGACTCTCCTTTGGAGCCTGTCAAGAACACTGAGGAGAACGGCAGGGGCACCTGACCATAAATGGCATCAGTAGTCCATGCACGGACGGATGAATGCAATAAGAAGCAGAAGTTTCTTATTATGACGTTAGATATTACATTTATGGATAGATGTATTTAAGTAAACACACTATTTTGTCTTATTTAATCACTGTAAACTATCTCTACTGTGAAATTGAGAGATTTAATTAAAAAAATGTGGCTTCTAGCAGGTTTCGAATAGGCGTTCAAATTTATCAGAGAAAGCACTGTCTGATCTGACATGGTTTAGACCAGAGGTTCCCAACCAGCGGGGCGCGATCCCCTGAGGGTCGCGAAGCCGTGTAGCCTTGTTAGAAATAGCTTGGGATAACATTAAGTGTATTTCATCAATTACATTTTTCAAGCTTTTAAATTGTTTTTTGGTTTAGGCGATCATGGACTTTGACATGGCCCTGTTTCTTGTCGCTCTCAATATTTTTCTCTTGGTATCTCTTCTAAGCCTTGCTCCGCCATCCGTTTGCTCAGACCTGACAAGTACGTCTCGCACTGCTTTCTCCTGTTTCTCCTTCCCTTTATCCGACCTGTGGGAATTAAGTTCTCCGGGCCGTCCTTCCTCAGTACGTGTCACAGGAACCTTATATCTCTCTTCCTGAAATTTAGTGTGAGTTTTCTCCTTGTTTGCATCCTTTCTAACACCTCATCGTTGCACAAGTGCTCCGTCTATGGAATCCTCATCATCCTTCTGTAAAACCATATTTCTGCTACCTCAAGCCTATTCTTCATCTTTGATGAGATTGTTCAGCATCCACTTCCATACAAAAGGACAGATATCAAGTAGCAATCCATCACTCTTTTCTTTGTTTCTAATGAGATTTTCCTGCCTTTCAGTACTCTGGTTAGCTTCTGAAATGCCTCTTTGGCCATGCCAATGTGTCTTTGGATCTCCATGTCGCACTTTCCATCCTCTATCAAAATACTTCCCAGGTATTTGAATTTTTTTTTATCATCATTATCTTTAAAAGGTTTTACAACCTAAAAATATTTTCTAGTTGTAAAGGGTTAATAAGGCGTAAAAAGCAAGTCAATCAGTCAGTCATCTTTCAACTCATTTAATTAACATAAAGGTCAGTCAGTCAGTTAAGTGCCATACGTGAAACACGCTTGGGCGATCATGTCTCGAAAGAGACATGACTGACTGGGCATAAGATTATCCCGCAGTAGGTTTCCATTACTTTCTGTGGTAGACTGGCTGCCAGCCAAGGCTATAGAACTCAATCTGTCCTGTTATTTAACCCATAACTGGAAGGAAAAGACGGATTAATACCTTTCTTAAGGGTATTTGAGCGTAAGTGAATGCAATGAATTCAGCTGGAATTCGAACTCGGTCCCCTGATTTCTCATTCCGAGCTGATATCCAGTGCACCACAACGCACATCCAAGCATAAAGGTATATCGCCAAAAAATTAAGTGGATTTAGATAATAGAAATCCAGTGCATGTGATTTTAAATTTTCAAACAATTAAACTTTTCACATTTCTGGAATTCATATAAACTTTCAAAAGTATTATAAATAATAATAATTATAATAGTTTTTACAATTCCACAAATGAGCACATTACTGTTAAGTAAGTCCAGGGTAAATAAAGAGGAAAGAAAGCTTGTGATTTTGATGCTCACAGGACCGATAGAAAGCAAGAGGGAAAGAGGACACAGTGCATAACTTACTTGTCAAAATTAAAGGCAGAAGTTTTGAGATGTAGCAAAAAGACAACATTTACTTAATTATTTATTTATCTTTTTATGATCATATCGCCCAAGAAAGGCATTTTCCTGCCACTGTTTTGCAGGGGGTTACATAGGAGGAAAGTTATGAGAAAGAGTGACGGGTTATAGTAGGTGTCAGGAAGTGGGTAAGAGAAGGATGAGAATTCTGACGAGAGTGGAGTGGACGGAAAAAGGATCAAGAGAGAGAAAGAGAGAGAGAGGATGCAGGTTAGTGAGATAAAAAATGACTATTGACTTTACATTTAAATTTGTCTTAATTATGTCGAGAGATAGATAATAACAGATTGTAGATAGATAGATAGATAGATAGATAGATAGATAGATAGATAGATAGATATGATCAGACTGAGATAGATAGATAGATAGATAGATAGATAGATAGATATGAGCTGACTGAGATAGATGATAGATGGACAGATATAAGCAGACTGAGATAGATAGATAGATAGATAGATAGATATGATCAGACTGAGATAGATAGATAGATAGATAGATAGATAGATAGATAGATAGATAGATATGAGCTGACTGAGATAGATGATAGATGGACAGATATAAGCAGACTGAGATAGAGAGATAGATAGATAGATAGATAGATAGATAGATAGATAAAAACAGACTAAGATAGATAGATAGATAGATAGATAGATAGATAGATAGATAGATACGAACAGACTAAGATAGATAGATAGATAGATAGATAGATAGATAGATAGATAGATAGATAGATAGATAGATAGATAGATATTTTTTTGTATAATCATATCGCCCCAAGCAAGGCATTTTTACTGCCACTGTTTTGCAGGGAGTTACATAGGAGGAAAGTTATGAGAAAGAGTGACAGGTTATAAGGGTTGTCAGGAAGTGGGTAAGAGACGGATGATGAGAATACTGACGAGGGTGTAGTGGACAGAGACAAGAGCATGAGAGAGAAGATGCAGGTTAGTGAGATAGGAGATGATTATTGACTTTACATTTAAATTCTTGGAGATTGTAGCTGTCGGGAAAGCAAGTAAATGGAAGGGAATTACACAGTGCGAGAAAGAGCTACAAAGACAGGAAATAGTGGAGAGCCACAGAGCATAGAATAAGTATAGCTTAGTCCTGAGATCAAAATAATGTGGCCATTAAGGAAAATAGAACTTAAGACACTAGAATTTCATAACCATCTCCCAATAGAAGTGGTGGCTTACGAAACTTAGCTTAGATGGTTAAGGAGGACGATTAATGGTAGACCTAATAGAAATGGGTCACCTGCTTAGTTCATTAATCGTTATTCAACAGGAAAACGCCCCTAGGACTGAACCCAACTTCGACTATCGTTAGACCATGTGTGGAGAAGCCAGTCAGAATCGAACTCCTGACAAAGTAATAAATGTTATTCCGAATAGTGTGCGAGGAAACATACAATTATTAAATGCATAGGAAGGGAAAAGAAACAACAAAAATTTCGAAGGAAGCGTTTTCCCCGAAGGTCGACCCTTCAAAGCTTTATGTAAAATTAGGTGATGCAATCAAAGGCCTTAGATGAGACGTTAGCTTTAATGTAACGTTCCCCCCTTAGCGATTTCAAAAGGAAATAACTGGGAAACGCTTCTGAAAAATAGTTCATTGATTATGTATTTTGACAAAAGCGATGTGAGGGCTTTAACTGTCTGAATGAGAATTACCAACATTCTTTGTTCATCCATTTCATCATCTGACCTCTTAACGTTTCAAGATATTTTTTGTCTTGTTTTTAATTTTTTTATTTCTTTGATCGCTAGTCGATTATAGATTTCGTTTGTTCAGCAAAGCGTGTTTTGTTGTAAGCATTAAAAGCAAATAAATGGGGCTTGACGTCCGTGGTTTTCCAGACACGTTATAGCGTTAAATCACGAAGCGGTTTGTAATTTGCACAGTCGCGCACGCACGCACATACACACAAACACTTGCACAGGCACACACACAGGCACACACACACACACACACACACACACACACACACACACACACACACACATGTGCGCATCTATGTATGTGCTTATGAAGAAATTAAGACAACACGAGATAAAGTTTAAAATCTACGCAAGTGAAATAAACAAAGATTAGAATAAAAAATAATTATCCCACTAAAAGATAGACACACATATACATACATACATACATACATGCATACATACATACATAAGCATATCTATCTATCTATTTATATATTTATCTATATCTATATCTATATATATATGTTGTATGTGTTATATATATATATATATATATATATATATATATCAGTTTGTTCGTATCTATCTATCTATCTATCTATCTTAGTCTGTTCTTATCTATCCGTTTGTATCTATCTATCTATCTATCTATCTATCTATCTATCTATCTATCTATCTATCTATCTATCTTAGTCTGTTCTTATTTATCTCAGTCTGTTCGTATCTATCTATCTATCTATCTATCTATCTATCTATCTCAGTTTGTTCGTATCTATCTGTTGTCTCAATCTCTTCTAATTTATTTTATGTTACATTTTTGGACATGAAACATACACAGAGAAACACACACACACACACATATATATATATATATATAAAGAAAAACAAAAGGATTTGATTTAATGTTATATATATATGTGTGTGTGGTGGGGTAATACGATAAAATATAGTTTTAAGATATGCTATCTGTATGAAGTAATGTACTCTGTGTTAGGGAGAGAAATGGACGTTTCATTTAAAAACCCGACAGAGTCTATCTGTTTCATGGTTAAACGTAATCGTCAGATCATATATATCATCAATGTCCACTTTATATATTTAATCCTTGATAATGGGTAATAGTATGGCCGAAACCGCTCGGAAAAACAAAATATTTCTACAATTTTTATATAATTTATGTCCTGAAAATAAAAGAAACTCATAAAATCACATTAAAAATTAAATATAAGAAAGAGATTGCTGGCCAAATACACAATATATATATATATATATATATATATATATATATATAAGAAGAAAATAAGACAGACACGTTATTTCGTGGTAAATCGGAATTATAGGCCTATTTCAGATGAACCATCGTCAGCTTCCGTCTTTATTGTAAAGAAGTATTTACGCGAATGAAATTCACAAACAACGACCACAAAAAAAAAAAAAAACGGAATAAAAATAAAGATCGCTCCCATAAAAAAAATTTAAGAAAGAATACATCATTACATTAGTTTGGCGAATTCACACAAATTCATACATAAGCACATACATACGCAACATATAATCCAAGAGAACGTGTAAGAACGGATGTCAACTTAATGATACATTACGCAAGCCAGTTAGTATATATATATATATATATATATATATATATATATATATATATATATATATATAATTATTATTATTATAGTAAAACGTACCAAGAAAACAGTATAACTAATGATTAAAATCATAAAGTCTTGCCGTTAACAAAACGTTAAATTAAGTCGTCAGATCCAAAAGGTAACACCAAATTGGTAAAGGAGGATCAAAAAAGAAAAAGAAACAAACAAAGCAAAAGCTGTGTTTGAAAGAAAAAAAAACCCAAGACGAAAACCTTAACAATAAAGAGCTCGATACCAAAGTACGAAAGTAGAGCAAAGACACGAAATATATATATATATATATATATATATATATATATATATATATATAATTAGTTAGGTTTCTTTCCTATTTAAATTAAACCAATATTAATTGTATTAAAAGTGTTTAATATATTTATATCGCAACCTAGATTTCAAACTTTCGGTATTTTCAGTCGATTTATAATTACTGATTCTTTTAACCTTAAAAACTGAAAAATGGAAAATACCCTGATAACAAACAAAAAACAAAAACAAAAAACAAAAACAAAAACAAAAACAAAAACCAAAAAACCAAAACAAAAACAAAACAAAAAAACAAACAACAGTGGTAATGTTTTCAGATTGTGCCAGATGAAAAAGTTAGCCTCCATGTTGTTTCCAGAATTAAAAAAAATTACTGAATGAAAGACCAGAAGTAACGCCTAGATGTAATCGCATTTATAAATACATATTAAATTTTACAAACATGGACGAAATTGCTTTAAGATCCTTAAGTTATTCCTCTCTAATTTTGAACATTTTCTGTTCTTTAAAATACCAGTCTTGCGTTCGTAAAAAATCGCTGTTTTTACGTTTGAAAAACGGAAAATCAGTTATAGCCTGAAGATACTGAAAGGTTGAAACCTAGGTTGCGGAAATAACTCATTTCTAAATAAAAAAACAAATATTTATATATTAAATATATTAATCAAAATCCGACAAGATGATTGATATTTCCCGGAAATGGATATATATATTATTCTACATAGCTAAGTGGTTTTGGCAAATGTAACCGGGTAGGACACTCTAGCAAGTAGCCGTAAGGACTGGTACTCGTCGTAGTTGTATGCAGTATGCTTAAAAGTAGGCTTATGCAATAGGTGTAGTCAATAGGCGTTCCAATAGGCGTAGTCCCCGCCTTAGTCTGTATTTATGGCTGACACCAACCAATCATATTACTGTGAGGGGGAACCAAGGTGTATGCATATTCATTACATAATGATAAAAAAGGAAACGTATGTCAAGCTAACATGTTTCACTTTTATTAAAGCTTCTTCAGAGATAAATGAAAAAAAAACGCAACATACTGGTATGTTGTGATTATGGGTTACTTCTCATTGGTTAAATACGGGTCACGTGTATTAAAACAATAGATATATTTTTAAAAAAATATGTTTGAAGATGGTTTTGGAAGGTAAAGTGTGTAATAGTGTATGTGTATTTGTGAAGAGATATTTGTCTGTCTAGGTGTATGTTGATCGGCAACGTTCGTTTTATGTGTGTGTGTGTGTTAAGTATGTCTTTAGCCGTAATTCTCGTGTAGGTCACTGAAATGCAGCGACATGTTGCTATAATGTTGTATTTGGTTGGAATTTTTATAATAATAATAGCACTTATAAATATAACAGTTCAGAAATGTCTAAATTTATTGATGTAGCAACTTGTAAAATAAAAAGAAAAATGAAAAAATATCGTACGAATCGGCTATAATTTCTACATTCAATGATTATCTATGCAAAAATTTCAGCTTATATAGATTCTCCTGCCAGCAATGTACTAGACGCCCGTTCTTTTTCTTATTCTTAAAATTCAGCCCATTTCAAAACTTAATCTATGTACCGTGTCCTTTCTGGACGTTGGTTTTCCAGTATTTCGTATCCTTTGTATATCTTAATAAATGTTGTCTTTTTATTAACTCTCCTGAATCATGTTCCGCCAGCCATTTACTCAAGATCATTCTTCTTCTTGTATGTGCCGGGTTCCTTCTGAACGTTGACGACCATGGCTCTCCACAATTTCCTATCCTTTTTATCTCTTAATATATGTTTACCTTTTGTTATTTCACCTAAACCTCGTTCCATCATTCATTTACTCAAGCTCATTCTTCTTCCTCTACCTGTCGTGTTCGTCAACACATTGGTGATCATGGCTCTCCACAATTTCCTGTTCTTTGCAGCTCTCAATATATGTTGTCTTTTTGTTATCTCTTCTAAAGCTTGTTCCATCATCCATTCGTTCACTTGTTAAGTGATATGTTGTTATCCTTTGTCTATCATGCCTGTAATCTGACCTGTGAGTAACAGTATTTCCAGCTCCCTTTCCTTGTTATATGCCCTAGAAATTTCAAATATCTTTTGTTGATAACTATAAATTTCCTTTTTGTTTCCATTTTCTCTACAACTTCGTTGTTGTTGACATATTTTTTTTATAATCGTGTCGCTCCATTTTACTGCCACTGTTGAACAGGGGCTTACATAGGAGGTAAGTTATGAGAAAGAGTGACAGGTTACAGGGGGTGTCAGGAAGAGGGTAGGAGAAGGATGAGAATACTGATGAGAGTGGAGTGGACGAAGAACGGTGCATGAGAGAGAGAGAGAGAGAGAGAGAGAGAGAGAGAGGGATGGAAGTTAGTGAGATAGGAAATGACTATTTGAACCATGGTACCCTCAGCATTAAAAAGATCGTCCAGCATTCAGTGTTATATGGGAGGACCGATATTACGTAGCGGCTCATTACTCTTTTCTTTGTTTCTAACAAGACTGCTCTACTTCTTAATACTTTGCTTAGCTATTAGAAGGCATCTTTCACTATTTCAATGCGCCTTCGTATTGCGATGTCACTTTCCAGATATGTAAATTATTATGCCTGTTTGATTTTGATTTTCTCCAATTTGTCATTTGCATGTTAGGCAGCCTCTTTTGCTGAAACCCTTCCCAAAAAGTATATTTTATCTATAAAGTTTCGCTATAATACATACAAATAGATCAAATATGGCTACAGTATGTATGCCAGTCTAAAAAGGCGGCTAGCTAATTCCTTTTGCAGACGCTTGCTCAGGCACAATTTCGTTTGATCAACACCCACAGTGCCCACTTGTGGTTTATACTGCAACTATGCTGTGCGGACCCTAGTGCGTGTAATCAGGCATGAACAACAATCTAAACTAGACCAGGACGCCAAAACCATAAGTCACGATGGTTCGTGAGCTAGCACAAATCGACGGCTTCTCTAAGGTATCCGTCTACCCAATTTAACTCACAAGGCCTGGGTCAATGCTTGTGTTTAATTTTAGCTCCGTCTAAAAAGTGCGGCACGCTGGGATCGCCCCCTTTCGGTTCGATAACATGAAGAAGTCACCTTCTATTGACTATGCTGAGATTCGAACTCGGTCTTCATGGTCATAAAGTGAATGTTCCAACTACTAAATATGACTACGAGAATGATAATAACTTAAGTAATACATAATAATACCTTACAAATCCCTTGGTCTAAATAAAGCAATATTGAACCTATAATGCATGTATAAAAACGAAAACAACACCACGTTCTCATATGCGCAGTAGCCTTTTAGGATATCGGCGAACATGGTTCTCCATCATTTCTAACTCTTACTATTTGTATTTATATGATCCCACTTGCTACACCATTGGCATAAGCACGGGAAATAGATGCCTCATTGATTCCCGCTGTCCATGCTAGATCCATTAAAAAAATGCTGTTTATATTTCGGTCATGAAACTGAATATAGTAGAACATTTTGGTTTTGTTTACAGATATTTTATTTCAAATAAATTCATTTCGTTTTTGACTTGATGAATTCCCTCAGTTAACAAAACGCGTTGGTTAAAACTAAATACAGCATTCGTCTTATCTCTTTGTTTTAATCACATTGCTCCTCTCTACAGATTGTATCTGTGAACACACACAGGCACACACACACACACACACACACACACACACACACACACACACACATATATATATATATATATATTAACAACATAATCATCATCATCATCTCACCCTTTATACACCCAATGGTGTGTCGGGCAGTAACATTTTGTTACTGTTTTCATAACAAACTGTTTTTTTATGGGGCAGGATTGTTAGCCTGCGTCTAACCCCCAAAACTTGAGGACCGGTAGACCATTCTTGGTCCTTACGTTTACAGCACCTGGTATTCCCAAACGGTCACCCATCTAAGTACTGACCAGGCTTGATGTCGCTTAACTTCGGTGATCGAGCGAGAACCGGTGCATTCAACACGATATATATATATATATAGTCATTCGCAGACAGATCTGTTTCGCTGTATCACAGCTCATCAGTACGGTTAGACTCCGATTGCTTTTTAACCCTGGATTGAAACCCGTCAGTCGGCGATTCTACCTTTGAGCTATAGGCGCTCGGTAGAAGAAGGTAGACTTTTTAGCGTGTATATTATCATTATACACGCCCATATATATATATATATATATATATATATATATATATATATGACTGACGCTAATTCGGTCGGGTTTCAATCCTGGGTTAAAAAGCAATCGGAGTCTAACCGTACTGATGAGCTGTGATACAGCGAAACAGATCTGTCTGCGGATGACTATATATATATATATATATATATGTGTGTGTGTGTGTGTGTGTGTGTTAATTACCAATGTTTCGTATGGATATAAACATATAATTTAAACATTTATCTTCGATTACGTTTGACAAAGAAAAGATTTCGTATGATTTAAACATCGGAGTGTCTTTCTTTTAACCAATCAATACATGTAATGAAATAAACTTGTTATTTTTTCAATTTTATTTTAGCAGCTTTTAAAAGAAGTAAAAAAAAATAGTCATTGACATTCTGTTACTGCAATCATTCTATCTTTTGTAAAGTTTATAATAGGCATATAATCTAAAAATTTTATGATACCTGTTTCGTTTTTTTTTATGCTGTCTTTAAATTTTGTTTTACTTGTCCATTACGACACTCCTTGGCGAAGCAATTTCGGATTGATATTGTTCGGAAGAGTTATGAGAAAGAGAAAATAGAAAAGGAAGGAGAAGAATGAATTTTGTGGCAAGAATTATTAAAACCTACCCATCACAACAGTGAGCGCTGAGTTCTTTTTAATTGGCGTCATTGATCACGACTGCAACTTATTAAACTCGGCCCAAGGACAGTGTAAACGCGAATGACAGCAAATATCCGCTCATTTCAATGTCTGCCTTCCATTCCACACGAATGAAACGATCGACAATTTCCAATTTCGCATTTTATCTTCACTTTTCTCCTCCTTTCAGTCTTTCCCACACATTTCTTGTTTTCCATGAATCCCTTTACGATCTCACTTTTTTTCCCCAGATTTCCATCCATTTCCTACTCTGCTCTTTTGAATTCCTTTTCCCTCTTCTTAACAGACCTCCATTTTCGTTTAAACTCGCCTTTCTCTTTTACCTCGTTTCTGTGAATCATTTTCACACTCCTCCTTTACGGATACTTATTATTATTATTATTATTATTATTATTATTATTATTATTTGTTTTTGTTTTTTTCAGCCTTTCTATAAACATTTTATCGGATGTGCGTTGTGGTACAGTGGATATCGGCTCAGAACGAGAAATCGGGGAACCGAGTTCACATAACAGTTGAATTCATTGCATTCACTTACGCGCAAATACCCTCGGGTAAAGGTATTAATCCGTCTCTTCCTTCCAGTTATGGGTTCAATAACAGGACAGATTGGGTTCTATAGCCTTGGCTGGTAACCAATCTACCGCTGAAAGCAATGGCAACCTACTGCGGGATAATCTTCTGCCCAGTAAGTCATATCTCTTTCGAGACATGATCGCCCAAGCGTGTTTCACGTATGGCACTTAACTGGCAGATACACATTTTAGGCTTTCCTTCAGATTTTTTAGCACCCTCACACTTCAGACTTTCCGTCTCTTTCAAACTTTCTTGGCTATTTCTCCTTTTTTCTGTAAATCGCTTTTCCCTTCTCTTTAGTTCGAGATCGTTATCTTATTTCAACCTTTCACAATTCTTTCTCTTTCTTCTGATGAATCACTTTTCAAACGCCATCTTTCCGGATTAACATCCTTTTTCTTCTTTTCCCTCATCTTTCTTCTCGCAAATCCTTTTTCCCTCCCTTTTCCCAGCACTTTTTCTCCTCCTTTTGGACTCCATTTTCACTCTTCTTCTTTACTAATTTGCATTCTTTTTCGTTTTATCCTTCCTCTTTCAACTTGGAATTTTTTTTATTTCCTTCCACTTTTTGGTTTCCTGTATCTTTTAACATTTTCCTCCACTCTCTCTCCTTCGGATGTGCGTTGTGGTGCAGTGGATATCGACTCGGAATAACAAATCGGGGTGCCGAGATCGAATTCCAGTTGAATTCCTTGCATTCACTTACGCACAAATACTCTTGGGAAAGCTATTTATCCGTCTCTGTTTTCCATTGATGGATTAAATAAAAGGACAGATTGGGTTCTATAACCTTGGTCGGCAACCAGTCTACCGCAGAAAGCAATGGCAACATACTACGGGATAATCTTCTGCTCAGTCAGTCATGTCTCTTTCGAGACATGATCGCCCAAAGCGTGTATCACCTTATGGCACCTGACTGACTGAGTTTCTCTTTCTTTGAATCATACTTTTTTTTCTGACATTCGTTTTTCCCTCGTTTTTTTTCTTCTTTTTCTTTATTATTTCCTTTCTTTCTTCTACATATTTCTTCTTTCTCTTTATGAACTTTCCATTTTCCTGTTTGTTTTAAACTTTTTATATAGTCTTTTCGTCTTTTTTCACTTATAGCCTCTTATGATTCAAATACTTTCCACATATTTCTCCTGTTTCCTGTGAATCCTTTTACGCTCTCTTTCTTTTCGGATTTTCATTTATTTTCAACTTTTTCCTACTCTTTGTCTTTGTAAACTCCTTTTCCCTCTTCTTCCTGGATCTTCCTTCTCTTTCCGCAATTCTTCCTTCTTCTTCCTTGGAATCCCCTTTCACTCTTTTTCTTTACGGATTTTCATCATCTTATCCATCCTCTTCTTCTTTTAAATAAATTTCTCTCTTCTTTCCGCACCTTTCTTTTCTTTTCATCTTTCTCTGGGTTTTTCTTCATCTTCTTCTTTCTATGAATCTCTTTTTCGTCTCCTTCTTTCCGGATTTTTATCTTTTTTCTTCTTTTCCCTCAATTTCTCTTTGTTAATTCCTTTTCTCTCTCTTATTAACGGATCTTGAGTCTCTTTTAACCTTTCCCTATTCTTTCTTACCTCTTTTTCCTTTCCTTCTTTCCGGATTTGCGTCCTTTTATTCTTTTCCCTCCTCTTTCTCCTTGTAAACCCCATTTTCTCTCGTCTTTCCGGACCTTCCTTTTTTTTTCAGCATTCCAACATCCTTTCTCCCCTTCTCCCCCCCCTTCCTGTGAATCTCTTTTCACTTTTCTCTTTTGTGGATTTTCATTCTGTTTCTCTTCCTTTCCCTTTTCTCCTTGCAAATCCCATTTTCCTCTTCTTTCCGGCCCCCTTATTTTTTAACCTTCCCACATTTTTGGTCCACTTTCTTTGGAATCTCTTTTGCCTTCATTTCTGTACGGTTCTTCGTTCTTTTTAAATCTTGTCTTTCTCTTTTCTTTTCCTCCTTTCTTTGTTCATCCTCTCACGGACTCCCTCTCTTTAAATCTTCTATCAATATTAATTTAGCTTAGAATTACACAATCTTAAATTGGATGTTTGGCAGAAACAGTGTTACGCCAAACTTCTAAGTCGTGAAAAAATGATTTCAGAAGAAGCCTTAACAAGTTTCTTGCATCTGCTTAATTTTTCTTTCAACTCAGATCCGTTTTTTCTTTTCTGTTTTTATTTTGTTTTTCTATTTTCCTTTTCTGTTTTTTCTTGTTTTTCATTTCTGTTTTTCCTTTTTTGTTTTTCTTTTTTGTTCTCCTTTTCTGTTTTCTGTTTTTTGTTTTCTTTCCTGTTTTTCATTTCGGTTTTTCTTTTCTTTTTTCTTCATGGTTTTTCTTTTTTACTTTTCTGTTTTCTTTTCTGTTTTTCCTTTTTCTGTTTTTCTTTTCTGTTTCTCTTTTCTGTTCTCTCTTTTATGTTCTTTATGTTTTTCTTTTATTTCTCCTTCTGTTTTTTCTTTTATGTTTATTTCTTTTTTGTTTTTCCTTTTCTTTTTTCTTTTCTGTTTTTCTTTTCTGTTTTTCTCTTCTTTTCACATGTTATCTTTCTAATTTCTCAATATATCTTTTCTAATCACCTTGAATCACACTTTTTTACATTCCCCAAATCACACTTATTTTCCCACCTGGAATCTCTCTTATTTTCCCACCTGGAATCTCTCTTATTTTCCCACCTGGAATCTCTCTTATTTTCCCACCTGGAATCTCTCTTATTTTCTCACCTGGAATCTCTCTTATTTTCCCACCTGGAATCTCTCTTATTTTCTCACCTGGAATCTCTCTTATTTTCCCACCTGGAATCTCTCTTATTTTCCCACCTGGAATCTCTCTTATTTTCCCACCTGGAATCTCTCTTATTTTCTCACCTGGAATCTCTCTTATTTTCCCACCTGGAATCTCTCTTATTTTCCCACCTGGAATCTCTCTTATTTTCCCACCTGGAATCTCTCTTATTTTCTCACCTGGAATCTCTCTTATTTTCCCACCTGGAATCTCTCTTATTTTCCCACCTGGAATCTCTCTTATTTTCTCACCTGGAATCTCTCTTATTTTCCCACCTGGAATCTCTCTTATTTTCTCACCTGGAATCTCTCTTATTTTCCCACCTGGAATCTCTCTTATTTTCCCACCTGGAATCTCTCTTATTTTCTCACCTGGAATCTCTCTTATTTTCCCACCTGGAATCTCTCTTATTTTCCCACCTGGAATCTCTCTTATTTTCTCACCTGGAATCTCTCTTATTTTCCCACCTGGAATCTCTCTTATTTTCTCACCTGGAATCTCTCTTATTTTCATATATAGTCTCTTTTTGATTTACTCGGAATTTTTCTTCTTTCCCCTCTTAAGTCTTTCTACTTCTCGTCTAAAATATTCCATCTTTCTCTTCTGGAATTATTAATTTTCTCGCCAAAAATCTCTTTTTATTTTCTTCTTGAATCTTTTGTTTCTCACTTTCATATCCTCTCTTTTCTTCTAATCTAGAATCTCTTTTTTTTGTTTTTGATTTTTATCCTTGCTCACATTGTCTACCATTTCATTCTTTTTCTATGTGCCCTGTCCCTTCAGGACGTAGGCGATCATGGCTTTCCACGTTTCCCTATCCCTGGTGGCTCTTAGCACGTCTTCTCCTGTTACACCGTGCAATCCTCGTTCCGTCTTCCCCATGATTAGGTCCTTCAAAGATGTTATCCATTGCTTTCCCCTGTCTCTTTCCTTCTATCTGGCCTGCTAGCATCAGATTCTCCAAGCCGTCCTTCCTCATTGCGTGTCCCAAGAACTTCAGCTGTCTCTTCCTGATGCTCAGTATTAATTTCCTTTTCGTTTCCATTCTTTCCAAGACCTCATCATTGCTCACATGCTCGATGCATGATATTCGCAGCATTCTTCTGTAGAATCACATTTCAGTTGCTTCATGTTTTCTTTCATCTTTGATGATACTGTCCAGCATTCACTGCCATATTGAAGCATTCACTGCCATATTGACAGCACGTAGCAATCCAGTACTCTCTTCCTAGTTTCTAGCGAAATTGTCCTGTTTCTTAATACTTTACTCAACTTCTGGAATGTATCCTTGTGCTTTTGGATCTCAGGAATATAAATGTATAGAAGTTACTGTGATCACAAAGTGAGGGGTCAGCTTATATATTGATTGTAATATGGAATTGATCCCCCAATTTATATCCAGCATACTTCTGTAGAAACACATTTCAGTTGCTTCAAGGTTTTCCTTCATCTTTGATGATATTGTCCAGCATTCACTGCCATATTGTTGCACAGACGTCACATAACAATCCAGTAGACTCTTCTTTGTTTCTAGTGAAATTGTCCTGTTTCTTAATACTTTACTCAACTTCTGGATTGCATCCTTGTGCTTTTGGATCTCAGGAATATAAATGTATACAAACTACTGTGACCACAAAATGAGGGGTCAGTTTAGTTATTGATTGTAATATGGAATTGATCCCCCACTTTATATCCAGTATGCTTCTGTAGAAACACATTTCAGTTGCTTCAAGTTTTCCTTCATCTTTGATGATATTGTCCAGCATTCACTGCCATATTGAAGGACGGACAGCACGTAGCAATCCAGTACTCCCTTCCTTGTTTCTAACGAAATTGTCCTGTTTCTTAATACTTTACTCAACTTCTGGAATGCTTTTCATTATTCCTTTTAAAAACTTTTTTCTTACATTCGTTTTTCTCTCGTTTTTTTCTTCTTTTTCTTTATTATTCCTTTTTTTCTTCTACATATTTCTTCTTTCTCTTTATGAACTTTCCATTTTCCTGTTTGTTTTAAACTTTTTATATCGTCTTTTCGTCTTTTTTCACTCATAGCCTCTTATGATTTTAACCTTTTTCTTTCATTCTTTCTTTCTTTCTTTCTTTCTTTCTTTCTTCCTTCCTTTCTTTCTTTCTTTAGATCTTTTCCCTTCATGTTGTCCTTTGATAGACCTCTTCCTTTCCTTCTCATCCTTTCATCTTCTCTTTGTCTTCACATAACTTGTGCCATCTCAAATTCTCCCTTTTCTTGTAGTTATTTCTCCTCTCTTTCAATTTCCCATTTCTTTCTTCTCGAATTTCTATCTCTTTTTTTAACTTTCTTTTCCTTCATTAATTTAAATTTGTCATATCTGCCTACTTTCTTCAGTCTTGCCCTTTCTTTCCCCGAGGAGAAAATATGATCGCCAGAATAGAACCAATTCTAATTACGATGATGCAACCTTGTCCAAAAGCTGCTTCTCTTGGTGGTAAGGAACCTATGTATTGCTTAAAAACCACTCCGGACCGTAATTAGATATGGGGTCATCTTGATCTAAGCGCCACTTTGAGGCTTTTAATTAATACGAACGAAAATGTTCCTTTCTATTCCCAAGGTGACTTGATGACCTGAAGCGAAATAATATTCGCAGCAGCATTAAGATATACGAAACATCACGAAAAACTTGGAAAACTTCAAAATAAATATTCTTGAACTCAACACCTACTTTCCATTGTCTCCATCGAAATAGTTACCTTCATTACTTATACATCAAACCCTTAAAGTGCACTGTTCACAGAAAGCCAGCGGGGTAAATGTGTCTGCTCCGTTTTATCCGCAGATATAGTAGAAAATCCGTTAATATTTTGATAACACTTTACATATATATCTAATTTGACTTATTCTTTGTTGGTTATAGATGTTATTATCGACAAGACGTTTCGACCAAGTACGATCTCGTTGACATCAGGTGTTCATTATTTTGACTATATATGATAACTCATATGTTGATTATTGCGGTATTGTCAGTTCGGTTAAAAAAGATCATAATTAAAGCATGTCATTTATTTAAAACGGCAAGGCCGGATATAAGTGAAACACACACACACACACACACACACACACACACACACACACACACACACACACAAACACAAAGCAACACAACGATACTGCGATTCTAACAGTCTCCGGTTTACGGTCATATCACGTTGAATACACCGGTTCTCGTTCGATCACAGTAGTTAAACAACATTGAGCCTGGTCAGTACTTAGATGGGTGACCGCTTGGGAATACCAGGTGCTGTAAGCGTTTATTGACGGATGTGCGTTGTGGTGCAGTGGAGTCGGCTTGAAAAGAGAAATCGGTGACTCGATTTCGAATTCCAGTTGAATTCCCTGCATTCATTTACGCGCAAATGCCCTTGGGAAATGTATTAATCCGTCCCTTCCCTCTAGTTATGGGTTAAATAACAGGGTAGGATAAGGGATCCTGCCCTTAAACAAACTGTCATGGAGGAGGCTGGCTCAAACCACCTAGGGTGCATGCGACTTGTACAGTCTCCGGCTTCCTTGGCTTATAATTTTTAGAAATTGGACTGGCTCTCAAAGAATTCTACAGCATTGACAGCTGCTATCTATATCCCATCTATTGTTCTGTTTCAGGCTGTCAATGGCGATTTATAATCCAAAATCAGCGAATCATTATTTTCTGTTTATCTTCACTCGGAATGCGCCATAGTAAAAATTGGCCTTGTTCCACATCCCGCCTTAAATACCCCGTCTTAATTTTTGTTCATTCATTTTCATCTCTCCTTAATACTATTTTCTCATATATAGCGTGAATGGGATCTCCGTGGAATTTTTGTCTGAGCGTAAGCACTTGAAATGCCCCAATGTAAAATCGGCAACATGCTATATTCGGCCTTTGTGGGGAGGCTCGGGTAACTTCCAAGTCCAACAAACCAATGTCATTGTCGAACTCCCTGGCTTCGACAAGTGAGGACCCCAGAGAAGGCTTTTCCGAGGGGAAGAATTTCATCTTGAGTAAGTAGACTAGATCCCGCCACACTTTCACAGGAACTACGATTAATTTTTGCCCGAGCGTTTGCTCTCAAAATCACCTAAGGTAAAATCAGCCTTGGGCCACATCCCGCTTTGTGCGAGGAGGCTCGGATCAATACCGAGGTCACCAAACCTCTGACTTCGGGCGGAGAGGAACCCAGTCGAGCCTATGCCGAAGGAAATGTCTCGTCTGGAGAAAGGAAACAACATTCCGGCCCTGCGTAAACGGGTTTATATTTCCCGAGTGTACACACCCATTATACCCCACGGTAAAAAAACGGCTTTGGGTTTAAATACCCTTTCTTAATTCTTGTACATTTATTGTCATCTCTCTTTAAAACTTTTTCCCCATATTTTCTAACACACAGTAACCTCTTATTTCTTAGAGACTTCGTTGCCTTTTTTCGAGTAATATTATTGAAATTATTAAAAAAAAGCAACCCAATGAAAAATATTTTAATTATAATATATATTTTTAACTGAAATTCTTATTTCGTTATTCTCAAAATGAAATTCTTATTTCGTTATTCTCAAAATGAAATTCTTATTTCGTTAAATTCTTTTTTTTTTTTTTAATTATTTTTCAAAACCATTGTTTCAGGGGAATTGTCATGATCCTTATTTGGGTTGTGACATTTGTTTTGAAAACAACTTACATTCTTATAATCTGGTTTCTGTTCGTATGGATGATTACCATTTTTGCCATAACACTGTAAATATAGATCATTGTATCTAGATTTTTGTTAAGGCATTATTGTTAAAATACTCTAGGAAGTATAAAACAAATTGCTATAGAATTCGAAACCCATGTCATAATAGTGCGTAGTTAACATTCGCGCTCATTCGTTAATAACGATCTGGATTTTGCATGTTTCGGCGTATTTGTTCAAAAAAGTCCAACAATCTAAACTTATTTATAAATGGAACTTTGTGTGTGTGTCTGTGTGTGTGTCTCCCCGTTACCTATAGACTCCAAAACGGCTGAACCGATTTTCTTGAAAATTTCCACAGTTGTACTATAAGCGTCTGCGAGTGTTCTTAGCTAGGTTGTGTGTCGAGGTACCCCCGATAAATATTGAAAATCGATAATCGAAAAAATCGGGTAATAGAAGGAGTGGTCCGATTTTAATCAAACTTAATACACCCATAGACAAAGACATAAGAAACGATATTCAGAAGTTTCAAGGTTGCAGTTCTTACAAGAGTGCAGAAAATCGATAATATATATATATATAAAAGGCAAGATGTTTGTGCGTGTATCTGCTTATCTGCCATTGTATGTCTGTATTTTTTCAGCTCTTTTATTTTAGTTTTTGCTTCGGGTTTGGCTCTAAGTAGGTATAATTGTAGTTCTTAGTCTCAGCCATGATACCATTTACTCAGAGGACTTATTTAGACTTCAAAATTCAGTTTACAACGAAAAAACTTATTTGGTATCGATACTAGGAAATCAAAATTTGACTTACATCCATTCATTTTTCATTCAGTCTACGGTTTCGCTTTAACTGGAAACAACTATTGCTTTTTAGTCTTTCGTGCCAACGTCCAAAGAGTCTGAGTTCCAGGACCATGGATTAGTTTTAAAGCTTTCATTACACCCGAGAAACGACGGGCTATACTGCTGGTAAAAGTATAAAAACACAACCGACAACTGACTTGATAGGGTATGACTGACAGATACATCCGGCCATAGATAAAAGTCAACCGCGGGTAAGGGTGGTTCAGAGACACATCCAGCCGTAGATAACATCAACAAAGCGACAACCCGAAGGAGTATTAAGTCTAAGTGTAGAACTTTGGCTGAAGAGACAGGGAATGGCTAATGACTCTCGACGACTCCTTCGTGTGCCCGACTCTTTCCAGCCGCCCTCCTGCTTCACGACCGTCGAAGAATAAAAATATATGGTCTAATCATTACATACGCGTGTTCCTCGTTGTCTGTCAAAATCCAGCGTAATATACAACCCAACCAAAGAGAAGCGATACCTAAGATTTAAAATACATTGTTTACATGAAAAACTTTTCTTAAAGTTTTTTTTAATTTAGATTTAATTTCAAGTAAATAGATTAAATTTAATATTTCCAATAAGCAAAACCTTTTACTGCATTTTAAACTAAATTTAAATTGATTAGAATTTTTTTTATTCATCCATAAAAACATTAAAATAACGCATATTAAAAAAATCTGTAAACACAATATATTTCTCTTTATTAAAAGACCCTTAAAAATAAAGCACTCTTTTCTGAAATTTTATTTGAAGAAGATTATTTGATTTAAAGTTTTAGTTTAAAATATCGCAAAAAAGCATCCTACCTCCGATGTAGGTGTTTTTATGAGGCTTTGACTACATTTTTGCTGTATAAAGTCTAGAGTTTTTGGCTGAAGAACGGAAAAGACTCCCGTTGGCTTCCGACTCCCAACAGCCTCTCTGTGTGCGTGAATCTCTCTGGCTACCCTCCGGCTCAACACAAGCGTTACCGACAAAGAATAAAAATATAAGACCATATTTTTATAAAAACGTGTTCCTCGTTGTGTCTATATCAAGAAGTGTAATATATAACACATTTATGAAAGGCTATGATTATATTCCTGAACAAATTTTTCGTGTTATTACGTTTGAAATTGGTAGTAGTAATATTTTAAAACAATGTGTTTAACGAAAACTGTTAAATGGTAAGCAAACTTTTCGTATATCATATCAACAATCGTACTTTCAATTTAACCACTTCTAAAACCAGAATTAAAAATACATCTCTGCATGCGTATTTCTTATCCAATCATACTAAAAAATCAATTCCAAGCCGTATTTTCTACCCTTTTCTTGAAACTTCTATAAAACACCATTTAATATGAAGTTGTGCAGACGTAGAAATGAAATACCTTTTGACTCATATGAATACACTTTCACAGGCAACCCATCCCTCCTCCCATAAGCATGGACCAAGCGAGTCTCCCTGAGAGCAATACTTTGCGCCTCCTCGGCCTTACCCTCTCTTCCGATCTCAAGTGGAACCATTACATCGAGTCAATAGCTAAATCCACTGCCAGGAAGGTTGGGTCACTGTGTCGGCCCAGAATAATTTTTCCGCCTGAATCCATCTTGCATATATACAAATCAACCATCGACCCGTGCATGGTTATTTATATAAATATAACAAAATGCATACTATAATGAAATGGTCTGTAGAAGTGGACACTTTGCAGGAAGATAAAGTTACAAATTTTTCTCGCTACTTCTACTGTTCGACCAGCATATTACATTTGTTGTGGAGTAGTTTTCGCACTGAAAATTATAATCGTTCTATGTCGGTTGCTAATCGACTTAACGCACCCAAAATGTTAAGAACTTGGTAATCTTCCACTGTAAGCTGACTCCTTAGTATTCAACTAACTGCCGACTAATATCAACTGCCTGGTAGTTCTACTGAACTCCAATAGAAGTCTAAAGAACTCTCTAGAACTTCTAAAAACTCCTATGAACTTCCCAAGGATTTCTCGAGTTAACTTCCTGTTAACTATTATTAATATAGGAAGGAGAGTCCATTATCTGAGGAAGAGGTGTGTTTCCCCATAACATTAATATAGGAGGGAGAGTCCATTATCTGAGGAAGAGGTGTATTTCAACATATTTAACTCCAGAGACTATAAAATTGTTAGTATCACGCACGGTCAGCTGCAGTTTGTTTCGCTATCTCCTTTGTACTCTCTTTGTTCTTATGAAAGTCTTCTGCACACTCGCACACACACGCACACATGCACACACGCACGAGCACGCATACACATACACATACATACATGCACACACACGCGCACACTCACACATACACACACATAGGCACACACACGCGCGCATACACACACATAGGCACACACACGCGCATACACACACATAGGCACACACAAGCGCGCATACACACACATAGGCACACACAAGCGCGCATACACACACATAGGCACACACACGCGCATACACACACATAGGCACACACACGCGCGCATACACACACATAGGCACACACAAGCGCGCACACACACATACACATACATCGACACACTCACACACGCGCGCACACACACATGCACACACATCGACATACACACATACATACACATCGACACACACGCGTGCGCACACACACATACACACACAGGCGTGTGCGCGCGCGCACACACACACACACATCAACCTTTATAACGAGGATTAGTCATAGATCAGCAAAAGAAATGCTGGGAAACCCTTTTTCTAATACACGTTCTTTCCCTTATTGAAAGCACAAAAAAATGTGTGCATTTACAAGTTTTGAATTAATCATGTGCAGAGATACCTTCAGCTTCTTTATACCATCGCCCACAAGGATGTAGGCGATCATGGTTTTCCATAACTTCTTGTCCTTTGTAGATCTTAACAATGTTTGTCTTTTTATTATCGCTCCTCATTTCTGTTATGCCAACCTGTTGCACACGATACTTAGGTAAGTAGTTCGCTGCTTTCATCTGTCTCTTTTGCCTTCAACATGTCCTGTGAGCGTTAAATTTTCAAAACACTCTTTCCTCATATGCCCTAAAATTTCAATGTTATTTATCTGATTCTGAATGTACGTGTCCGTTTTCTCTAAAATTTAGTCCTTACCCCTATACTCACTCCATGATATCCTCAAAATTCTTCTGTAAAACAATATTTTAGTTACCTCAAGTTTCTTCTGCATGTGTAGAAAATTATTCATTGCGATACAGAAATATTCGCATAACAGTTCAGTACTCTTTTCTTTGTTTCTAACAAAATGTTCCCGCTTCTTAATACTTTGCTTAACTTCCTGAAGACACTTTCGCTATTCCAATGCGCATTCGAATTTCGGTGCCACATTTTCCGTTCTCAGTTAAACACACATCTTTAATTGTGTATTTGCTTTTTTCTAGGATCTCTGTTTTGTCGTTCGCATCTTGAGCTGTTTCTTTTACTTACAACTACACATTCTGTCTACTTACAATTGATGATTAGTCCTTTCTTATCGCTTTCCTTTACTTCCTTCTGCAAAGTACCTGTAAATTAATTTTCGGTATCTGTGGAAATCGAATGTCAATTAGTTTCGAATACTGATTATCAAAATCTGAATTTGCGTGCTACACAATCTTCTTAAGCTATTAATTCTTCCCAGTATTAGTTTTGTAGCTAAGCTTTATAATATGTAAATCACAACAGGAAATACTTCATATTTTAATCGAATATATGACCAATTAATAACCTTTGAATAACAATCTGTGGTCACCCAATATGAAGCTGGTTAAACCTAAGAGATACCGATGTCAAGTTTGCACTCTTTATCATACCAGAGCGTCAAAAGAACTAGATGCCTCAGCTGGTTGACTTATTAAGCGCAAAATCGTGCATCAAAGAATGTCTTGAACTGCACCAAAATACACAGGAAATCAATCCATTTGAACCTAGGATACAAAGACATCTGGATGACAGGGAGTTATATAAATACCCGACCAAGGGAAAAGGAATGTCCCTCATCCTTAGCCGAGCACCCATAACTCAGAGGTAGAATCGCCGACTGATGTCAATTGGGGTTCAATCCTGGCTAGAAGAAATCGGATGTCTAACCGTATTGATGAGCTGTGATCCTGTACCTTTTAACATTTTCCTGAACTCTCTCTCCTTCGGATGTGCGTGTGGTGCAGTGGATATTGAATCAGAACGACAAATCGGGGAGCCGAGTTCAAATTTCATTTGAATTCCTTGCATTCACTTACCCGCAAATACCCTTTGGAAAGGCATTAATCCCTCTCTTCCCCCCAGTTATGGGCTAAATAACAGGACAGATTGGGTTCTAAAGCCTTGGCTGTCAAACAGTCTACCGCAGAAAGTAATAGCAACCTACTGCAGGATAATCTTTTGACCAGTTAGTCATGTCTCTTTCGAGAAATGATCGCCCAAAGCGTGTATCACATATGGTACTTAACTGACTGAATAGTCTTAACATTGCCTGTGTATTTTTCTCGGAGAAAGAATAATAATTTACACAGCGCGAATTTTGAATTCTTGTTTAAGATGCATTCAAGGGTAATGGTTACAAATATTTTGTCAGCAATATGAAAATCAAAATAACTTTGGCCTCCAGTGAACTTTATTAGCAGTAAATTATCTATTCGAGTTTAAATGCTGAATAGAATATATTTCAATCAATAATTCGGTTAAATGTCGCGGTGATCTTACGAAAGAGTAAAGTAAATAGAAGTTTTAATGTTTAGCAATAAATTTAGAGGGATGAAAGTTCAATATTTTTGTTAATGGCCTAGTTTATGTGATTGACCCAGATATGCCTCTATTGAAACTCTTGAAGCAGCGGGTATTTAAATGTGCATTAAATAAATCAAATTTTCCATGTTTTTGTTTCTCTTTTATTTGCGTATGGATGATACTTGAACCTTACTGATTGCCAATTAAAAACTTAAATTTTGTGTTTATTTCTGAATTAATACAAAATATGAAAAAGTAATCGGAAAAGATCACAGTTGGAAGAAAAGAAAATATTCGCTTATTTTTCTTTCTGAATAGAAAAATGCCATATTTTGACGAAAGGAATGAAAGATTAAGTAATAAAGATGTCAGCCGGAAGTTGGCAGACTCACCTGGGAATTATGGCGTCACTTCCACTTGAAAGCATTTCCTCTCGTTTCTACTTAAGTTGTTTCTTTCATCGCAGTCGCGTAATAAAGAAATTGTCAGAGCGCATCTTTTTAGATTTAAATTAAATTTTTTTTTGAAAGAAGTTGTGCGAAACGTTAAAAAAGTTATCGAGAGAAAATAAAAAAGGTGATGATGTTGTGGAAAACATAATTAACTGAAGAGTAAAAGAAAATGCATAAAAAAGTAGAAGGAAAGATCAAATGCAATTCAGAAAAGAGAGAGAGAGAGAGAGAGAGAGAGAGAGAGAGAGAGAGAAAGAGAGAGAGAAAGAGAGAGAGAAAGAGAGAGAAAGAGAATATAGATATGGAAAAAGAAAACAAGCCAAGGAAAAGTGAACCAAATTTAAATTGAAGGAAAAAGTTAAATTAAATAATTTAACAATAATAATATTGAATATGCAAATTGATAGAATAAGGAAAGAAGAACAAATGAAAGAAATGAAAATAGGGAAAATAAAAAGATTGATGGCGCAAATATGGAAGAATATAAACAGGTATCTCCACTTTTTGGGCATAAATTTTCGATACCTAAGTTTAAAATGAAACTTTTAAAATGAAAAAAAAAATTCTTAAAGATTTAATTTTAGATTTAATTAAAAGCTTAATGATTAAAATTTGGTAATTTGCTTGAAGCATTGTGTAAAATAGTTATATAGGTCATGTCTTGAAGGCTGTCACAATGCGTTGAGTAAAATAAAGGACGGTAAAGAGGTTTTTGGGTATTACCTATTTATTATATATTAACATTTCGAGATCAAAATTTCATCTTCAGAATGGCAGAGAAGCGTGTGTCTGTCCGAGTGTGTTCCTTTTATACTTAATGATTAAATTTATTTTTTCCATTAAGTAAAAATTTCTAGTGTATTTCAAATATAAATTACATAGATTTGAAAGTCACATATAATTTCGATTTCTTAAATTTTCTTAAAAACGGCGATTTTCTTAATTTTAAGACATTTGCACACAAACAAAAATTCATCGATTTTTAAAATATTTCAAAAGAATTCTGACACTTTATTTTAGTAAAATTAGAAAATTGAAAGTTAAATTAATCTGATTTTAAAGAAATATTACTTATAGGATAAAAAAGTAATATACAACCAATTATTAACAATTTGTAATGTTCATCTGATCGAATGTTTGACGAATTTTTGAATGACGAGGCGATGACAGCTTTCTACGCATGAACATAAAAGCAATTTTCATAAATCTAAGAGAAGGGACAAAACTCTTAAATTACGTAACCTTTTCATAATAATGGAGTCAAAAATTGCAAAGATTATTAAACGTAGAGGTGCCGAACTATTTTTAAAATAATTTTTATTTACTTAATATATTCCTTATTTTCATGTATGGTTGACTAAAACAGTCAACCATACATGAAAATAAGGAACGTATTAAGTAAATAAAAATTATTTTAAAAATAGTTCGGCACCTCTACGTTTAATAATCTTTGCAATTTTTGACTCATAAATTTTGTTTCCACTTAATTCTTATATAACTTCCAGGGAACAAATAAATACAGAATTTTACGAGATTTTAAACTATTAAATCATTATAAATGAAATGTACAAAAACTTGAAAAAAATTCTTGTAAAAATTCCTTATTCATCCAAAAAATTATTTCTTCAGATAATAATGTCCTTAATATTACTTATTTACAAAAGCAATTAGAAGCTTTTTTAATTAAGTAATGTCATAGTTTTATTGAATTTATTATTACGTAATTCAGAGGAGTTTTTCATTTATTTGGGCACTAATTTGTAAATCACCTACTTTCTTTTTTCTATCTCCAAAGATTCTTAAAAAAACACAAAAAATTGTCAGGGAACAAAAAGGTTATGTGCAAAATTTCATTAAATTAAGTAAGTGAGGGGAGGTTAACACATTTAAACAAAAAATATTTACCAATAATTTCTAAAAAAATGATTTTTTTTAAATGATTTCATTCATTTGTGAATTAGTCCTGAAAATTTCATTAAAATCTGACAATTATTTGATTTTTACAAGAATTTCATAATAAATGTGTTTTCTACAGAAAAAAACACGCAAAAAATCAATGTTAATCGTTGGAGTAGGCGATGACGTAAACAAAACAAGATTTTAACCAAAATTTCAAACGTGTCAGAAATGATTAAAAAATTCTCCAAACATAATTAAAAAATACTTTGGTCTTTCTTCTAAATAATAACAGGAACATTTTGACGATAAAACTTGATTTTCGTTAAGTTTGTGGTATTTTTCATTACGCTATGCTGTTTTTTCCTGCGAATTACTGGAGGTACCTAGAAAAAAGAGTAGTACTTGATGTAATGGTTAGCATGCTCGTCTTGTTTCATAAATGACGACTGATTCACGACTGATTGTCCATATTTGAGGCTTTGTGTCATACTTAGTAAATTGCTATGAATAAAAAAAGAGCAATTTTCCATGGTGTGGTGTTTAACAAGTTAGTCCGGTTTGATCAATTGCGAGTAAGTAATGAATTCGACGCTCGCTACGTGCTCCATATTCGCAGCCGTGCATCACAACTAAGTAAGCTTAGTAAATCGATATATCGATACTTTTCGATGACGTGATAGTTAGCAGGAACGAGAAATCAGGAAGCCGAGTTCGAATTCCAGTTGAAATCCTTGCATTCACTTACGCACAAATACCATTGGCAAAGGTATTAATCCGTCTCTTCCCTCCAGTTATGGGTTAAATAACAGGACAGACTGGGTTCAATAGTGTTGGCTGACAACCAATCTACTGCAGAAAGCAATGGCAACCTACTGCGGGATAATCTTCTCCCCAGTCAGTTATGTCCCTTTCGAGACATGATCGCCCAAGCGTGTATCAAATGTGGTACATAATTGACTGACATGTTTAGCTTCTCTTGCTTGATTAATCACGACTGTGGAGTGTGTTCGATTTTTAATTACTGCTCTATACTCGCAGCCTTGTGCCTCATCTCAGCTACGCTTAGGAAATTACTATACTAAAAGATATTAAAGGGAGGACATGTCTAATGGTTAGCATAGTTTTAGCACTGAGCGATGGTGTCAATAATTGTGTACAGACAAACATCTCGAATTATAATTGCTATTTTACAAAACAGATCTTTGCCTTTTCAAATATTGGCGAAACACAATTTTCTTAATGTTGGGGTATCGCCCCTTTTTACACACTCTATGGACTCTTTGAAAGTATACAAATAATCCTGCCTACAGAGAACGGGAGTTGAGTTATCTGTTGTAGTTTTTGTTAGGGTTGGTCAGAGCAGTTGAACCACCACTCGTTGGTCGGCAAGAATATAGACTTATTACCCGGATTTACTTCTTTGTATATATTTTACTCCTACTAACAAGTATTCCTGAATCTACTAACCGTGTACAGGTTGTATATGTTTTGTTCAATATACTTACATTTTTCCTCTCATATCTGTTTTTGTTATTATTATATTGTGTGGTTTTCTAAACAAGAATCCGCAACACTTAATCACCTTTTACTTTTATTTCAACGTACGTTAAAGACGTAAAATAAAAAATGAAATAAAAATGTCAATTTTGTCTAATGATAAAGCCCGCTATACTAGTAAGAATGGCGCAACACGATATTAGGCGAAGTGGCGGTGAAGGAAGTCAAGCGTAGCAGCAAGGATGTGATTGCTGTAGTAGCAGGCAAGCATTATATTACGTTTACAGGAACCGCTCCGTCCAGAAGCCTGCCTTGGTGTGGACGTTTAAAGAAATAACAACGAAAGGTTCCCTATTTTACTGAAGGAATAACAGGATGCAAAATTCCTTACAATAAAAAAATGCAATTTGAAATGGTGAATTATTTGATAAGCAATGTGTTTCTATTTATTGTTCGACAACTTTACCTCAGGTGAAATATTTTTCGATGACAGGAGCAAAACATCATCCAGGTGTTCATCACCCAAACTTGTTATTAAACGTCTTATATTTCTTTTTCGAAAAAAAATGTTCTCAGGCATATGTTCTTCCAAATAATGATTCCATCATTTTCGCATTATTCAATAGGATTTTATTTTTTCTTGGTAAAACATATTTCTTGTAGAAGTCAGGAGTAAATTCGGTATTAAATGTTGATTTAAAGAAAATCGTCACGTTGTAAGTCGATTAATTTCAACTGGTATTTTTTCGTCTATATTTCTGAGATGAGGTAGTATTTACAGTATTTACATTATTCGGACTATTGTCCTCATCTTTGCTGCCATTTGTATGACGTTTAATAATAGATCATTCTATTTGTCTATATTTTTGAGATGAGTTAGTATTTACAGTATTTACATTATTCGGACTATTGTCCTCATCTTTGTTGCCATTTGTATGACGCTTCGACTGTTGTACGCTCCAATCTTCTTCAGGTGCTAGGAATTTTGAACCGAAACCTTATTACAAATATCCTGTGAAATCTATTATTGTTCTTTCATGTTGCAATTTGGTTCACCCCTACCAAGTCCAAGGATCAAGCTCATGAGCACTAGGTGATACTAACACGTATATAATCAACTACTATATCGACTACACTACCATCCCGAAGGACTTTAGTGTGTAGTTTTGGAGCCTTTTATATTCAGTGTCAGATGGATTTTGACAACTGGATTATGTTAGTGGGTTCGTGCCACTAACATAATAAAAATTATGACAAGTTCGCAATAATCAACGATATAATCCACATCAGTCAATCTGAGAACACCTGATGATGATCAGAGGGTACTTGGTCGAAATGTCGTGTCTATTATAACAACTATATCAACCAAGATGAGAACAAAAGTTCGAAATAATTTCAAGATTATTGATAAAGAAGCAGTTGTTTGCAAATATGTCTTAGAGACAATTGTCGAGTTTGATTCGCATTAGGCGCCCTGTATATACGGGCTTGGCAGTATTAGTCTTGCAAACTACGTAGGTTGGCTGAAAAGTTCATCGACTGACCAAGGTATAGATATAAGTAGACACAACAGTTTGTAGACTAAAAAATATACAAGTGTACCAGAATACAACGGATTGTTGGTTAGCTGTTTTTTCTGGTACACTTGCATGTATTTTAATCTACCGAAATGCTTCTACTCATATTTATATCTTGGCCAGTCTATAAACTTTTTAACTGCCCCTCGTATTAGAATACTGGCTATTCATTGAAAACCCCACCACTAAAGCAGGATATGACACAAGGTCGTTTTTTACGTGGGAATTCTGAACCCGTAAGCCCGGAGAAAACATTCTCGTCTGGGTCCTTCTTCCCCCCAAAACAGAGAGTCTGACAGGATTGTGTTCGGATGGAACACTGGCTCGTATTAGAATATTGTTGTTAATACAATTCTCACTAGGCTCTTTGCATTTTTAACTAAACAATTTTAAGTAAAGAATTAATTTTCTAAATCCTTACTACAGTAGTGAGCTCACTATTTACTGTGCTCAAAACAGTCGTGGCCATGTGTCAGACTAGCCGAAACGTCGTAAAGCGTTACGAGGAAAAATCAGAAAAAGTGTAAGTAAAGAGAAAGCCATTAACACAGAAAAATAAAATAGAAAAATAATTAAAAAATCAAAACTAAAGACAAAATAAAAGTGAGAAAGAAATAAAAGAATAAAATAATAATAACAATACATAAAAAAAATGATTGCCGACCAAAAGTAAAAACAGTTTAGAAGGGAAAATGAATTAAAAAAAGATAAATCGAGAAAAAATGTCGGAACGAAAAAAAGACAAAATGGCGAAAATAAAAGAGGAAAAAAGACACGAAAAAATATCGTCGAAAATAGATTTCAGCAAAAAATGAAAAAAGTAATTTCAGTCCAAATGAATAAAATCGTAGGGTAAAAAATGTAAGTTGGTGAAAAAATAATATGTAAAGCTAGTGTAATTCACCGATAAAAAAAACGCTCCATACTCTTAATAAAAAACAACAGGGCAAAATAAGCCGATGATTTAAGGTAACTGTCATATACTGAAGATATGTTTTTCGTAGATAGTCGATATTTTGAAGTGTCAATGTATGTTTGCAAATTAGATTTTGGAAATATTCAGTTGACAGAAAATAATTACCATGACAGAAATGGACGCAATTCAAACGGTTACGAAAAGAAAACCTGCGATAAAAACAATGAGAAGAATTTGTAAACGGAAAACGTGTTAATTAATCAAGAAAACTGAAGGTCAGATATAATGAATTTAAGGGAAAGGCCAGAAAAAAAGAAGGTAAGAGAAATACTGGGAAAAATTGTAAGAGAAACGCTGGAAAAAGAAAAATGCCAGATAAATGCCAGAAAAAAAGAAGGCAAAAGAAATGCTAACGAAAGGAGGTAAAATAAATGCCAGAAAAGGTGACGGAAACTCCAGAAAAAGAACTAAAGAGAAATACCAGAAAATATAAGGACAGAAAAATACCAGAAAATTGGTGGTAAGTTAAAACAGAAGGTAAGAGAAATACTAGAAACTATAAGGCCAATAAATGTAACAAAATAGAAGACAGGAGGTCGTGCCTGGGAAAAGGGATGTAAGATGAATGCCAGAAAAAAGAAGGTAAGAGAAATGCTAGAAAATACAAGGCCAAAGATATATCAGAAAATATAACGTAAGAAAAATGTTCAAACATTCAACCAAATAAAAACCGTGAAAACCGGATCTAATCAACCAATGAATAATTGCAGAAAATATATCTTCTGACTAAATTATACTGTCTGTATATTTTTTCAGGAAGAATTAAATTTTATCCTGGATTAATTGCTCGATAATCCTTGTCCAATGACTGATTCCAATTTACTCGGAGCTTTTCCTCTTTTAATAAATATAATCAACCACAATAAAAAGACAAGAATATTGAGAACGATTCTGATGATTTGAGAAGAGTTGCTGCCACTTGACTCCTAGCAATGATCGCAACTTCTTTTATATAAAAAAAGCTGGGTAACGGTTCTTAACAATTTTAGTTATTCGGACTATAATATTCTCGCTGTTTTTTTTTTACGTAGTGTGGCAGTAGTGGGCACTGATACGCAAATAACTGTATAATATTCTAAGAAATCGGTAGCGTTTGGGGCATTGTATTTGACCATTGATCGTGTAGCGGTGAGGAAACACGGCATTGCCGAAGCAGCTTGTTTTGCTTTAAGGTAGATTTATAAGCAGCAGCATCAAGTCGCTGAATACATCAAGCTTTGGGGATAATACTGTGAGTGAATACTCCAGATAGCATTTATTCAAGAACTAGCAGTATAGCCCGGCGTTGCTCGGGTGTAATGAAATCTTTAAAACTAATCCATGGTCCTGGAGCTCAAACTCTTTGGACGTTGGCACGAAAGACTAAAAAGCAATAGTTGTTTCCAGTTAAAGCATAACCGTAGACTGAAAGAAAAATGAATGGATGTAAGTCAAATTTTGATTTCCTGGTATCGATATCAAATGATTTTTTTTTGTCGTAAACTGAATGTTGAAGGCTAAATAAGTCCTCTGAGTAAATGGTATCATGGCTGAGACTTAGAACTACAATTATACCTACTTAGTGCCAAACACGAAGCAAAAACTAAAATAAAAGGACTGAAAAAAAATACAGATATACAAGCAGATTTACAGACACAAACACAAACATCTTGCCTTTTATATATATTATCAATTTTCTGCACTATTGTAAGAACTGCAACCTTGAAACTTCTGAATATTGTTTCTTGTGTCTTTGTCTATGAGTGTATCATATTTGATTAAAATTGTACCACTCCTTCTATAACCCGATTTTTTCGATTATCAATTTTTGATATTTATCGGAGGTACCTCTACACAAAACCTAGCTAGGAACACTCGAAGACGCTTATAGTACAACTATGTAAATTTTCAAGAAAATCAGTTAGGCCGTTTCGGATTCTATAGGTAACGGACACACACACACACACACACACACACACACACACACACACACACACACAAATTTGCATTTATAAATAAGTTTAGATTTAGATTTCAAGTCGAGAGTTCTGTCCTTTTGTGAGGATCTCTGCAGTGACCGGTTAAATGTCCTGGATGATGAGTCTCTAAAGGCTGAAATAAAAGAAGACAACGGCCAAACTGATGAGCTTGTTGAGCGCCTCCAGGTTTCTGATGAAACAGACTTCCCCTGCACCACATAGGAAACAAGTCGGTACTCCAAAACACTGTTGGAAGTCAACAAGCATCAATGAGTGTCAGCCCGTTTCCCGTTGTTTTCTCAACACCATAACATACTATTTGATCGAGTGCTCACCAGTAACGAAAAGTGGAACCTGTAGGACACTTCAAATCGTGCCATAGATTGGTTGTCATCACGAAATCCTGTAGCTCACGCCACAAGACCACTTCTATAACCACACAAAGATCATTATTTTTATATGATGAACTAGTCACCGAAGTGGTGAACCAGTAGTCGATTAGTTACCAATCAGCCAAACCATCACTACGAACCTGTACTTCAAGCAGTTGAAATGTGTGTAACAGGCACTGAAACAGAAAGAAACAACACAGTATTGGTTAATCCTAACAGCGTACTGTTTCTCCATCACTGTTCTAGGTTTTATTGTTGGTAAGAACATGTGAACCATTTACAAAAAGAAAAACAAAAGATATTTTGGTTTAAGTAATTTTTGTTTATAATTCATTAAGTTAACAGTTTCTGTCTTAACGATTAATTTTTTATTAAAAAAAAATGTTTAAATAATTTTCTTATCGTTTAACAACAGGTGTCATAAAATGGCGTTTATTGATTACCGGATAATAAAACAAATGAAAAAATATTTTTTTTTAGTTTTGGCGAAAACGTCAAAATTACAAATTTTTGCAGCCGTTGAAGTAGCAAGTAGTTTCTGACGAAATATTACGTTAGGCCGTGAATGACAAAATATTCGCGACTGCATGACCTGTATGGAAGTCATTCTTTGCCACCGGTCCTTTCAGTATTTAGTTAACAAATAACTACGACTGCATCGACTCTCTGCCCTCTAGATATCTGAAGAAAAGAAGAATGTACTTTTTCTGGTTTGTTGAATTTCCAAGATAAAGAATTGCCATTATTATACTCAGACCTTTTTTCGAGCTGTTGTTATACTCAATATTTCGTTTTTGATACGCTTCAGCCTTTCTCAAGTGCCCCGAATATTCGGTAAATTTGAAATTTCGAACCGAACCATTTGTTCAATCTACGAAGCACATTATTTTCATTCAGGGCACATGCTAGGTTGTGTAAAATTGCCAAAGAGACCCAGTATAAAATAATTCAATATATATTCAATATATATATATATATATATATATATATATATATATATATATATATATAGGACTGGTTTGTTAGTAAAGAAACAGTATTTTTTTTATTTATTTTATTTTTTTTTTTATAAGCGTTTCACCCCGAGCAAGGCATGTCACTGCCACTACTGTGCAGGGGGCTACGTAGAGTGGAGAAAGGCTGATTAAATATAGGAAATAACAGAGGGTGGGTGATAGGCGGGTGAGGATACCGAGAATGAGGGTTGGGTAGATGAGAGTGTTGTGAGAATAGTTGGGAGTTAGTGTGATAGGAGGTGTCTATTGACCCTACATTTAATCACCTGGAGATTGTAACTGTCGGGAAAGCAGACTTGTGGAAGGGAGTTCCACAGGCGGGAAGCGCGAGAAAAGAAACTGTTGGAGTAGAATTTACGGTTACATCTTATTTGTTTAACTGTAAAAGGGTGGGACCTAGTTGCTAATCTAGTATCTCGTGTAAATTCGTGCTTAGGCGGCACCAGTGATCTAAGCTCATCGGAGCAGAAGCCATGAAAGTACTTGTAGAAGAAGCACAGGGAAGCTACATCACGCCGGTGTGAGAGCGGCAGCAGCCGGTCTGCCAAGTCAGTCTCAACCACGTTACAGATCCTCCTTTGTATTTTGTCAAGAAGCCCAAAGAGAGCAGCAGGGGCACCCGACCAGATATGGCAGCAATATTAAGTGTAAAACATCAGAAATACAGTAACGGACAATGTAACAGTGAATAGAAGCTTCTATACACGTATGTAGTTAATTTGATGCTTCTGCTATCAGTTCTTGCGTCAATCGTTGTAAAACATTGATAACTTGCTCAGTAGACCCAGCACATATATAAAATCTTTGTTTTAACATTTCAAGGCTTGAAATTACAATAACTAGACAGTGAATAGAAGCGTTTGTTGCATGTATGCAGTTAACCACGTGATACTGAGTTCAATTCTCGTACCAGGCAGTAAAATCTATATACCCTGTTTTAGTAGACTTACACGCGAGACCTTACCAAAATAATCAATCAAAAAGAATTAATTAACACTAGATTGTCTCCTGTCTACGGCTATATCGTGTTGAATGCAACGGTTCCCGTCCGATCACTGAAGTTAAGCAACATCGAGCCTGGTCAGCACTAAAATGGGCGACTATTTGGGAATACCAGGTGCTGTAAACGTAAGGACCAAGAATGATCGACTGGTCCTTCAGGTTTGGGTGTTGGGAGCAGGGCTAACAACCCTGCTCCGTAAAAAAAATTTGTTACAGCAACAAAACGTTGCTGCCCTATGCACCATTAAGTGTGATGGATAAATAATGATGATGAGATTGTCTCCTAAAATAGACAGTGGATTGAAACCAGTCCTCCAGAATAAACAAATGCTAAAACCACCTGAAGAACGAAACAATGGCTAAAAAAAGGAACAACAGCTCGAGAAATAGCCCTGGTTTATTCCTCTTGCACTCAGCCTCCTGCTACAGAAAGTCTGGCCGTTCCTGTTCATGTTTTATCCCATTATTCACACTCGAGATAAAAGAAAATAAAAGATAAAGGACAATCGATGAAGCAAAGTTGTAAACGCCATTTGTAATCTAATTTGCAACATCTAAACATCAAAGATAGCAACGCCGTTGGCATGTCATCACTTTAATGTATTTTTCTCCTATGGTCATGTCTGCCGGGAGAATCAATGTTTTTCATTTTTTAAGCAAGGTCAATGTATCCGGAGAGATAAAAGCTCATCTAGCAAGATAAAAAAGTATTGCTTCAGAGTAAATTCAATTTAGGTTCTGCGAAATCCCCTGAACAAGGCTCAAAGTATCTATAACAAATCACGCCTGATTGGCTATTACCCTGTCATAGCATTTACCATTATTCAACCGATTAAAAAAAGAGAGTAAAAAACAGACGGCGACCTTAGATATGACCGAAATTTCTATTCTGTGATTTATGTAACAATCTTTTTACCGAGCAATAGTCTCTGACAAAAATGAAAGTATTCATATTTCAAACCTTAAGTAAAACAATCTGGGCCATTTACTTGAAACAAACCGCGCCTTCATACAGATGGAATATTAACTGATCAACTCTGGACCATATAATCAAAAACGAAAGACTTGAAGCAACTGAAATGTGGCTTTACAGAAGAAAAGGAATGAGAATGGGTTTGCTGCTGTGTATATGACATGGCTTAACTTGTACAGCGAGAATATTATTGAGAACCCGTAGATGTTATGCCAGGATTTGGCATCGGAGGCCACAATCTGAACAACATAAGATACGCAGACGACACAGTGTTGATTGCAGACACGGAAAGGAAACTGCAGGACCTCCTGCAGAAGACAGCTGAAGAGATTGACAAGAAGGGACTACAAATAAACTGCGAGAAAACCGAATGTATGGTCATCAGCAAAAAGAGCAGCCCAAAATGCCAAATACAGGTAGAAGATGTTCAAATCAAGCAAGTACGAAAATTTAATTATCTGGTAAGCCTTCTAACCAAAGACGGAAAGTGCGACACAGAGATCCAAAGGCAAATTGGCATGACGAAGGACGCGTTCCAGAAGCTGAGTAAAGAATTAAGAGACAGGAAAATTTCACTAGAAACAAAGAAGAGAGTACTAGATTTCTATGTGATGTCAGTTCTTCAAAATGGCAGTGAATGTTGAACAATATCAACAAAGATGAAAGAAAAATCTGAAGCAGCTGAAATGTGGTTCTACAGAAGGCTGCTGCGGATATCGTGGACTGAACATGCGAGCAATGATGAGGTGTTGGAAAGAATGGAAACAAAAAAGAAATTAATAATGAGCACCAGGAAGAGACAAGTGAAGTTCATGGGGCATGCAATGAGGGAGTAGGGTTTGGAGAACCTGATACTAACAGGCCAGATTGAGGGAAAAAGAGACAATCGAAAACAGCGAATAACATATTTGAAGGGCCTGAGCAGGTGGATCACAGAACAAGGGCTCTGAGATGTTACAAAAGAAAGCGTGCTAAGAGCCGCCATGGATAGGGAGACGTGGAAGGTCATGATCGCCTACGTTCTGAAAGGACAAGGCACATAGAAGAAGAAGAAGAAGAAGAAGAAGAAGAAGAAGAAGAAGAAGAAGAAGAAGAAACAGGAGACTTTCACTAGAAACAAAGAGGTGAGTTCTGGATTGCTAGGTGATGACAAGAAAGGATCTAAAACGGAAACTTTTGCCTCACATTAGATAAAGACATCTGGAGTTTCTGAGATATCTAATGAGAAAAGAGTGCTTGGAGAATCTGATACTCGCATGTCAGAGAAAAAGAGAGAAAGGAGAAAGCAAGGTATACTTGAGGGGTTTGAATAAATGGATAGCAGAACAGGGTTAGGGGTAACAAGAATGTTAAGAGCTACAAGGGATATAGAGGTGGAAGGACATGATAGTTTCCACTCTTTTTCGCATTTGGCTTGTGCTTTTCTTCCTTCTCTTCACGGATCATCACTCACTTTAATTTTATTCTTGTTTTGGGTGTTTTCAATTTATTTTGTTTAAGCCCACTGTTGCTCTCAATCTGCCATAACAGATTTTTCCTTCATCATAAATAGAAAAAATTTGGAGCAAGGGCGCCTATAGCTTGCATCAAATCAATTCAGCAAATAATTGGAGTAGATAGACTAAACTATCACCCAGTTCACACTCCACCCACGTCTATTGAACAGGTGAAGAGGCTCATGCCTTGTTCCCTGTTTAGGATGTGGTTTCCAGTTTTCTCTTTTCCAATCTTTTCACTCTTACGTAGCCTCGTGCACATCAGTGGCGTTACCGCCTTGCTCGGGGTGATATGATTAAAAAAAAATCTCTCTTCTTGGGCAGAAATATTTCAATTTTCACAGTTTGATATTTGGAGAAATCTGAGTATATTTTATTGAAATATAGATCTCAATACATATTTCCTCCTTTCTTCTTCTTTTTCATATTATTATAACAACAGATAATAGCATAATGTGCTTTGTGGTACAGTGGATATCGGCTCGGAACGAGAAATCGGGGAGCCGAGTTCAAATTCCAGTTAAATTCGTTGTTTTCATTTACGCGCAAATACCCTTGAGAAAGGTATTAATCCGTCTATTCCTTCCAGTTATGGGTTAAATAATAGGATAGATTGGGTTCTATAGCCTTGGCTGGCAACCAGTTTACCGCAGAAAGCAATGGCAACCTACTGCGGGATATTCTTCTACCTAGTCAGACATGTCTCTTTCGAGACATGATCGCCCAAACGTGTATCACGTATGGCACTTAACTGACTGAAAGAATATAATAGTTGAAAACAATTAAAACTTCTACTGGGCATAAAGTGGGGGATCGTTTTCTATTGTTATGAAGTAATAATCCGATCCCCCACTAATTACTACTTATTAATATAATGATATAATACACTTCATCTGTTCTCACTCTAGCTATGGGCTAAATGGCAGGATAGATTTGGTTCTATAGCCTTGGCTGGAAACCAGTCTACCGCAGAAAGCAATGGCAACCTACTGCGGGATAATCTTCTACCCAGTCAGTCATGTCTTTTTCGAGACATGATCTCCCAAACATGTATCATGTATGGCACTTAACTGACTGACTGAATAGTATAATAGAGCAACTTTTACGAGAAGGAAACTGCAAGAAGCTGACATGAACGTCACCCACACCCGCCTATAGAGTTAGGACTTGTAGCAATTTTATGAGATTCAGCAATACATACGAACAGAACGATCAAAGCTAATCATGTCCTGAAGGGACACAGCCCTTACAAGAAGAAGAAGTCAACAAACTGGAAAACGGCGTCAGATGTGGTAGTGTCGTTTTACGATTTATGGAGTACTGCTGCCATTTATGGTCAGGTGCCCCTGCCGTTCTCCTCAGTGTTCTTGACAAGCTCCAAAAGAGAGTCTGTAATGTGATAGGTACTGATCTGGCGACTCGTCTGCAGCCACTTTCCCATCGTCGAAATGTGGCCTCCCTCTGTCTCTTCTATAAATACTTTCATGGCTTCTGCTCGGATGAGCTTAAGTCACTGATGCCTCCTCAACAGGTGTTTACCCGTGCAACCAGACTGGCAACTGGGTCCCACCCATTTACAGTCAGGTTAGCCAAACGCAGACGACAATTCTACTCCTGCAGCTTCCTCTCTCGCACTTCCCGCCTGTGGAACTCACTCCCGTATTCTTGCTTCCCTGACGGCTACGACCTCCAGAAATTTAAAAGCAAAGTTAATACTCACCTACTAACCACTGGACTCTAGCTCTCTCCCCTCCCCTGTATAATCTTCACGTTCTCTCCGCCCATGTATCTGTCATTGCACCTGCTTTCTCAGCTTTCTATTGTTCCTTTCTAACTAGCTTGTACTCCTCACTCTTTTCTAATTAATCCTTCTACATTTATGTAACCCCCTGCACATCAGTGACGTTTCTGCCTTGCTTGGGGTGAAATGATTAAAAAAAAAAAAAAATATAGTGAGGCGAGCCGAAGAAAACTAGCATTCAGATCAGAATTTTTTATCACATTTTCTTTTTTATCCCCTCCCTAAACCCTGCTCTGTCATCCACTTGCTCAAGCTCATCAAGTATGTCATGCGTTTCTTTTTCCTGTTTCTCTTTCCCTCAATCTTTCCTGTGTGCATCATATTCTACAAGCCCTCCTTCCTCCTTATATGTCATAGAAACTTCAGTTATCTTTTCCTGATGCTAAATATATTTCCTTTTTGTTTTCATCATCTCGAAAATATTGTTGTTAACATGTTCGGTCTATGATATTCTCAGCATTCTTCTGTAGAACAATATTTCGGTTGTTTCTTTGATGAGATTGTTCAGCATTCGCAGCCATATTACAGGACAGACATCACATAACAATCTAGTACTCATTTATTTTCCAGTGAAATTTTCCTGTCTCATAATACAGCTTTTAGAATGCACCTTGACAATACCAATACGCCTCCGTATCTCAGTTTCGCACTTTCCGTCCTATGCTAGAAAACCTCCTGTGTATACTCTGTACCTGCTCGATTTCAGTATCCCCCTCCTGTAGTTAGCATTTTGTGCTCCTCTTTTGACTGATGACCTTATATTCAGTTTTCTTGTAGTTTATATTTCGTCTTTTCTTTCCTTTTTCTTTAACTACTTCCTTTAGGAGGTTTGTACTTTCCTTTCAGCGTCTGCTATCAGCACTGTATCATCCGCGTGCTTTAAATTGTTCAAATCACTCTTATATCCGTTTTTCTCTTATATGCAGGTCTCTTATATCCGGGTTATTAAGAAAAAAGGACCCAAACTTAATAAAAAAGAAGTGTTTCCATTAAAATATTTGTTATTATAAAGAATAAAGATCAAACTATTTATTTTAATTATTTTTTAAAGTTTTTGAAATTTTGTTTAAAAATATTTGTTTGCTTTTAACATTCAATTATTGTTTTCTGTACCTGAGAATTTTTTAAAATATGGTATTTTCTGTGATACATTAATTTCACGGTTTGTTCCCCTTACACAAAAGAAATTGGACAATTATGTCAATTGTCGTTAACCATACTGAGCTTATCTTGACATCTGATTGTCATCACACGTCAATCACTTACGGAAAAGGTCAAAAATATCAACGCTCCGTGATTAAGAAACGGTTTTATTTTAAATTTCAAGCTATAAATATATAATACTTGTGTAAATCAAATTAATTTACTTTTAAATTTATTTTTTTAAATTGGGTGTCACAGATGTATATTTTATTTTTGCAAAATTTTTAAAACCGAGAATTAACTTTTGTTTACAAATGTGTTGATCACTAAAAATGGGCGAAGAATTGAATCAAAATATTTTGCTTACGGGAAATAGTAAATTTAATCAATTAGCTTTCAATTAAAACTAAAATAAAAGTTTAAAAACAACTTTTTTTTAATTTTAAAAATTTAATTTAAAAGTTAGGTATCGAAAATGAGTGGAGGTACGTAAACTAAAAAAAAGAAATACACCAATATGTTTTTTTCTACAACTAATTTCGTGTTCTGGTTCATATTCATTTTTGAAAATTTGGTGGCCTTACGCAATTAAGTCTAGCAGGGTTAGGGTTAGATAGGCTGGAGCTGCACAATTCTTTTTTCAGCCTTGACACGGCCTTGTAGTCGATGAATTTTCTCCCGCTCTACAACCCCTCTTCCACAGATGCGTCGTCGCAAGCCTTATATTTTTTATGGAAAATCTTCTGACGAGCTGCATGCCTTAGCTTCACTAGATCATGCCTTAGCTTCACTAGATCATGCCTTAGTTTCACTAAGCTTTACAGCTTAGACCTGCCATGTCATATCTTCTACTTCTTCTTTTATGTGCCTTGTCCTTTCAGGACGTAGGCAATCATGGCCTTCCACGTCTCCCTATCCCTGGTGGCTCTTAGCACGCTTTCTCCTGTAACATCTCACAGCCCCCGTTCTGCCATCCACCTGTTCAGGCCCTTCAAATATGTTATCCGCTGTTTTCTTCTGTCTCTTTTAACCTCTATCTGGCCTATTAGTATCAGGTTCTCCAAGCCCTTCTCCTTATTGCATATCTCAGGAACTTCAGTTGTCTCTTCCTGATGCTCAATATCAATCTCCTTTTTGCTTCCATTCTTTCCAACACCTCATCATTGCTCCCATGCTCGGTGCACGATATCCGCAGCATCCTTCTGTAGAACCACATTTCAGCTGCTTCAAGTTTTCCCTTCATCTTTGTTGATATTGTCCAACATTCACTACCATATTGAAGAAGTGACATCACATAGAAATCTAGTACTCTCTTCTTTGTTTCCAGTGAAAGTTTTCTTGTGTATTAATACTTTACTCAGCTTCTGGAACGCGTCCTTCGCCATGCCAATTTGCCTTTGGATCTCTGTGTCGCACTTTCCGTCTTCTGTTAGAACATTTCCCAAATATTTAAATTTTTGTAGCTGCTTGATTTTAACACTCCCCATCTTTATTTGGCACGTTGGGCTGCTCTTTTTGCTGATGACCATGCATTCGGTTTTCTCGCAGTTTATTTCTTTTCTTGTCACTCTCTTCAGCTATCTTCTGCAGGAGGTCCTGCAGTTTCTTTTCGTGTCTGCAATCAGCACTGTGTCGTCTGCGTATCTTATGTTGCTCAGATTGTGGCCTCCGATGCCAAATCCTGGCATAACATCTAAGGGTCCTAAAATTATTCTCGCTGTACAAGTTAAGCCATGCCATATACACAGAGGCAAAACCATCCTCATTCCTTTGGTAAGAAGGAAGTTTAATTTGACCAGTTTTTTTCTAAGAGCAACTATTTTATGGAAGGATCTTAAAAATTTTCGCCTTTTCAAGCCAACCGTTACCTAGAGTACGTGACCTCATAATCATCAACTTTTCTCTTCTTCCTGCTTGTATGTCTATACAACAATACTCGTTCAGTAATGCTCGACCTTGAGTTATGCTTTAGTACAAAATGTACTTCTAAAATCTATAAACTATCCATTTCTTTCGACATATTTCTTTGCGTAGACTTGAATATATAAAGCCAAATCTATTCAAAGGCCTCAATCTTCATATGCAACAGAACTTACCATCCCAGCCTCTCCGATACTTTCTCTCTAGATTGCTTCGTCTATGACCTTCCCAAACTCTGCCCCACCGTCCATCTACCCGGCCATTGAAGCAGAAGTGACATGAAAGAAAGATGGGTGGGAAAATCATGTAGAGTGCATTGTCACTTTCCTTTCATGTTTACGTCGACTTTATTGTTCCTCGTAGACATCAAAGGCGGCGAAGATAACAAAGGATTTTTCTTTTCGCTTCAGAATAACGACAGCGCTTAACATCTGTGTCAGCTCACAATAAGTACTTAGAATTATAGACTGGTTATTTTTATTCCACTGCCAGGCCGGTGGCAATCGTTACAATATTTTTCGTATTCAAAGATATATTCGTTATATTCTTTTGCGTGTTTTATTTTTATATTTTTGACAAATGAAACCACGAGTGTACCTTTCGAAAGCTATTTAGAATTACCATATTTAGAAGACTGTTTCCTGTAATTTATTTTAGGTATCACCACTGAATGGCAAAAAAAAAAAAAAAAAACAAAAAACAAAAAAAAAACTGCATGGTTACTTTTAAACTAAATTTTTAAAAATAAAAAGTTTTCTTGAAACTTTTATTTTAGTTTTAATTGAAAGCTAAATGATTAAATTTAATATTTCTTGTAAGTAAAATACTTTGGTTTATTTCACACAGAAATTATATTGATTGGAATGTAAAAGTTCGAGATTTTTTAAATTTTTGAATTTTGCCGCGATTTTTGAGCGATCGACACATTTGTAAACAAAAGTTAATTCTCGCTTTTAAAAAAATCTTGCAAAAATAAAATATACATCTGTGATGTATTATTTTTGAAAAATCTATTCATAGCGTGAAATTTAGAACAAAATTATTTCTTAATCACCGATTTGAACTTTTTGACCTGTCCGCGTGGTAAATCACGAAGCTGTTGAGTGGTTCTTGATTAGAGATAAAAATGTATGTCGTTTTATAAGTTCAAAATTGTACCAATTTTTTTCGGGTAATAATTTGATTCATTTGTAAATGAGTACTGAAAGTTTCATTAAAATGCGATACTTATTTGATTTTTTCGAGAAATTCCAAATTAATGTGTTTGTCAACGAAAAAAAGTGGGTGATGTAATCATTACATTTTCCATTGTAAACAATCGTATCGTTTTGGTTACCTGCTAACTAAAAATGTTAAAAGGGATTAAAAAATTAAAAAAAAAATAATTAAAAATTACTTTGATATTTCCTTTTAATATTAATACAAACATTTTGCTGAAAAAATTGTTTTATTTATGCTGTTTTTTTAGCAAGTTAGTGGAGGTACATAATTTATTTAGATTTTATATTCTTCTTCCATGTGTCGGGTCCCTTCAAGAAATTTCTTCTTTAATCATTTTGTCATTTCTCCCAAACTCTGTTCGGCATGTTAGGCGTTGCTTTCGGTTTGATTTGGTTTATTTTATTTTATAGTATATAAAACTCAAAAGGTTATTTAATGCTGTCAAAACTTTTAATAAATTCGAATGAATGAAATATATTTTCTTTGTAAGAAGTCAGATTGTAGATCAGGTTTTAATGACGTATCTTTGTAAAGAGGATTTTTGTAGAACGCTGAAAGTATTGCTCGGAAGCAGAGAGCGCCCTCTACCCGAAGACAGAGGGCTGACAGTGTCATATTTGCAGAGGCAAATGCCAGCGCAGAGTCTCCGCAACACACCGAGCGTTAATAACCCTCGGCTACATATAGTCCTGTGACGAGTCCATTATCTTATGTAGGTAATACCCTACAACATCCCTTTCCAAGAATTTTCCCCCCTGGAAAACTGTTCCATACTTCTTTCTCTTGGGCTCAATACACAGGGGATCGGTAAACTTCCCTTTCCTGTTGGACCTCCCTTTTTCAGGTGAAACCGGGGGGGCTTCAAGATCAAAGTTCTCATAAACAACGTCAGTTGGTTCTTCGATGACAGGTGGTGATTCCTCTGTGTCGTTTACAAGACATTTCCTCATCTGGTTTTGATGGGGTTTATGTACGTTTTTTGGTCCTTGAATTATATACACCACGTCTCTGATTCTCTGCTTCACAAATCCCACCTCCCAAAATGTCATATTGTTCTTGTAGAGTTTGAAGAGCACCTTCTCTCCGCAAACATAACGTTTCCTGGAAAGCGCGATGGTCTTTTTAAACTTTGCCTGCTTCGGGATAAGTTTGTCGAATGCCGAACTTATCCTCTGGCAAACATTACTTCAGCAGGTGAGCGTCCTGTGGGTGTATTAGGTTTGGTGTAATCCGATACACTTGGAGGAACTGTTGCAACGCCTTGTCTGTTGGGGTGCCTTGCGCTATTTTAAGGGCTCGCTTGAGGGTATCTACAAATCTCTCTGCTTGACTGTTTGACTTCGGATGGTACTGGGGCGTTCGTTATATGGTTAACCTGGAATGATTCGCAGAACTGTTTCAATTCACCAGACGTGAACTGTGTCTCATTGTCTGTGACTATCGTGTCCACTACCCTAAACCGCGCGAAGAGTTCATGGATGAATGCTATAGTACATTCCGTCGTCGGCCTTTTGCAACTTAGGACCTCCGGCTATTTTGTGTAGCTATCGACTACTATGAGATAGTACTGCTCTTCAACCGGACCCGCAAAGTCAATGTGAATCCGTTGCCAAGGTTGATCTGTTTTAGGCCAAGGTTTGCACGTTAATGGTGGGGTTTTCGCGGCGAATGCGCACCCTTTACACGAGTCGATCGTGTCGGTAATATCATTTTTCATGTTGGTCCAGTAGACGTACCCTCGCATCATATTTTCATTCTATTTTTCCCTGGGTATCCCGAACGAAAATGTCGTAAAATTTTTTCTGCAAAGTTTTGGGTATCACCACTTGCTCATTATAAAGTAACACTTCGTCGCACAGAGAAAAAAACTTCAGGCACACTTGAATTTTTCATATTAATTTATTTTTGATGTGATAAATTCATCCTTGAGAGCTTCCCTTTTTATATCCGTCAGTGAGAATGGTAGCTCTCTTACCGTATTTACGATCATGCTCTTAATTTCACAGTCTGTTATAAGTGTTGCTATGATTGAATCTTCAAAAACTTCTTTGTTTGTGGGGACCAGCCTCAACAAACCCTCTGCGTGGCAAATATTTTTTGATGAAAGGTATTCTATTTCAAAATTATACTTTAATAGAGTCGTTCCCCAACGGATCAGTCGATTAGCGGTGTACACCGGTAAGCCTTTCTTGTTACCATATATCGCTAACAGAGGTTTATGGTCCGTTTGTAAGACGAATTTTCTGCCCTGCAGATACCTGTGAAATTTCGTAATCGCAAAATTTATACTCAACGCTTCCTTCTCGATTGGAGAATATTGCTTCTTCGCGGGCAGCAGGGATCGAGACGCGTGGGCTATTGGCTTCCTTGTTCCATCCCGGAATTTGTGTAAAATGCAGGCGCCAATGCCATAGGAACTGGCATTGCTTGCTACTATTACGTCCAAGTTTATTTGTTTAGATTAAATTATTTGTTCTTTTTTATTATTTAATTATTCTTTTCAGTTTTCGATTTTTAAGTAAAAATTTGTTTTCATGTCTGCATTTTTGAGATGAGTTCAGATAGTTTCTTTAGTTGTTCACACATACGCACACACTCACCCACTCAAATAAATATATATATAGGTGATATGTTCCAGAATGGTATATATATCAATATGAACTTGTTAAGGGATTAAGGCAAATGTAATCAGGTAGAACAATCTAGGCCGTAGTTGTAATCGTCGTATTCGAGACGTAGGCGTAGTCAATTGTAGACCAATGGTGATAAATCTCTAGATCTCACTCACTCTGGAGAGAACGCCTTCGTCTGTATATATGGCGGATACCAGCCAAACCCATTAGAGTGAGAGGGAAACAAGAAGTGTCCATATTCATTACATCAACAGGTTTCATTAAAAATAACAGACAAGGTGTGGGGGTTAACATTTTTATATGTAATTTTCATGTTATCAGAATTATCCAAATGTTTTGTTTATCTGAGCGATTTCGGCTATACTTTTAGCCATTTTCCAGGATCAATGTTATTTTACGTGTAACAGAATGTATGTGGTGTTATATATAATGTGTAGTAGTGGTATGTGTTATGTACCGAACACGGCAAGTATGTTGTTAGCGTGTTCGTAGTTGAAGTTATTAAATGTTTTTTCCGTTTTATTAATTTTATCCATTATTTTTAGTCCTTTTTATTCTTGTTGATGATGCTATATTTGTGTTGTCAGTAAGTAGGGTTTGGTAGGTCTCCGTGTGTGTTTAAATGAGATGGAATTGAGCTCCGTTGAAGTGGGTGTAGTGGCAGTCTTCGTGTCAGTTTCGTCATCATATGGCCGATATAATTATTTACGAAATTAGTATCAAGAACGCAGTTCTCCAAAGACACGTGAATTCGTAAATAATATTGGTTCGTTGTAGTTTGGACTTCGCGGGTGAATTGTTTTTTTTTTATGTTGAGATTAGCCGTTTTAAAATAAGTATAATAGATGATTAATCTAAATTTTTTGATTAAGTCGACAGGAGTTGTCTGTCATTTATAATGAAACCTGCATAAAAGAGAGATTGCTGTCTTTATATATATATATATATATATATATATATATATATATTTTCTAAACATATACTATTAAATATAAGAGACAATGAATGTCTATTATGTTTAATCCTGAGCCGTTCTAAACGTCGTATTTTGGCTTTAATTTCAGTTGAAAATAAAGACAAAACCCCTCCAACATTTGGATATTTTTTTATTAATTTATTTCTAAGCTTTCGGCTCACATGAGCCATCTTCAGATAGGTTATTTAGACGATAATATAATAACATCCACCATCAGCGACGATTTTATTTTGTGTTGATATAAAACTCCGCTAGGCAACGGCGATAGTTACCAAAAATAACAAACGCAGTTCTCAAATTTGCAATGCGGTTCTATGTTGGGGGGTTTTTGTCTTTTGTTTTTGTCTTTTGTCCTGAGCCGTTCTAAACGTCGTATTTTGGCTTGGGGTTTTTGTCTTTATTTTCTACTGAAATTAAAGCCAAAATACGACGTTTAGAACGGCTCATGATTAAACATAATAGACATTCATTGTCTCGTATATTTAATAGTATATGTTTAGACAATTATTTGCTGCATCGATACAATATATATATATATATATATATATATATATATATATATATATATGATCATCTCACCCCAAGCAAGGCATTCTACTGCCACTGTTGCGCAGGGGGTTACATAGGGGAAAGTGATGAGAAAACGGGGTTAGTTATAGGAAATGTCAGGAGGAGAGTAATAGGCGGATGAGGATACCGAGAATGGGGGGTGGGGTAGATGGGAAAAGAGCTTGAGAGAATGGTTGCGACTTAGTGAGATAGGAGATGTCTATTGACTTTACATTTAAATTCCTGGAGATTGTAGCTGTCGTAGAAGCAAGTATATACAAGGGAATTCCACAGGCGGTAAGTGCGAGGAAAGAAGCTATTAGAGTAGAAATTGCGGTTACATTTTATGTAAAAGGGTGGGACCTAGTTGCTAATCTAGTAGCTCGTGTAAATTCATTGGAGCAGAAGCTGTGAAAGTATTTATAGAACTGTTTACTGAAGTGGAAGGGACATGTACAGGAAAATATGGCTTTGTCATCGCCGTAACAACAATAGATAACATTGGCGCTGGGCATATACAACCCAGTCGTAGATTTGTAGTCTACCTAGTTAAATCCAAAGCCATTGTTTTCGGACCGTTTAAAGGTAAAAAAAAAAAAGAAAAGAAAAACCCACATTATTTGTTTTATTTAATTAATTACAAGTTATAACCTTAAACAAATAGCTTGCAAAATTTGCAGGTCTTCTTAATTGTTAAACATTCGGTAAAAGACTTGAATAAGTTTAGGCATTTGTACAATATAGGCACTACGACCAGAAATTAATTTTTTTTATTACACCCCACCACGTCTATTGAACAGGTGAAGATGCTCATCCCTTGTTCCCAGTTTAGGAGGTGGTTTCCGGTTTTCTCTCTTCCAAATTTCTCACTCTTTTTCTTCAATTGGAGTAGATAGACTAAACTATCACCCGGTTCACACTCCACCCTCGTCTATTGAACAGGTGAAGAGGCTCATCCCTTGTTCCCTGTTTAGGATGTGGCTTCCGGTTTTCTCTTTTTCAATCTCTTCACACTTACGTAGCCCCCTGCACATCAGTGGCGTTACCGCCTTGCTCGGGGTGATATGATTAAAAAAAAAGAAGAGGCAAGCCACGTCACGCCGGTGAGATAGTGACTGCGCCCGAGCTGCTAAGTCGGTATCGATCACATTACAGATTCTCAGTTGTATTTTGTCAAGAACCCCGTGGTAAATAGCAGGGGCACCGGACCAGATGTAACAGCAGTATTCAATATATATATATATATATATATATATATATATATATATAAAGGATTAATTCAAAGATGTTGAATGGCCATTTCGATATGAAGATCCCCACGGGGGATAACACATCACCTCAGCAACAGAAAAATCCTTTCAGAGTTTCTGAAAGGATTTTTCTGTTGCTGAGGTGATGTGTTATCCCCCGTGGGGATCTTCATATCGAAATGGCCATTCAACATCTTTGAATTAATCCTTTTTTAATATATATTTGCTCTGTAATATTTTATTACATGGAGCTCTCTTCCTGTATCATTTTTTAATATTAAAATAAAATTTTAAATATTAATTAGGATCGGGTTTTTGGAATTTACCTTCCTGCTTTTTTCCCTTGGATTGAAGTATCTGAATTAAAATAATATATATATATATATATATATTTGCGGATGACTACAGTATTTACGCTCTCCCACCCTTATTGAGCACTCTGGAAGAGTGGGAGACTTTGTAAACAGTAACTACTCCGGCATATACACATCGCTTATTAAATAATGAATTGGAGCACTCTAGCTCTTGGGTGTGTTTATACGCGCTAAAAAGCCTGCCTTCTACCAAACGCTCGTGGCCTAGGGGTAGAATCGCAAACTGACGCCGATTCGGTCGGGTTTCAATCCTGAGTAAGGAAGCGATCAGAATCTAAGCTGTACTGATGAGCTGTGATACAGCGAAACAGATCTGTCTGCGGATGACTACAGTATATATATATATATATATATATATATATATATATATATGTGTGTGTGTGTGTGTATATATATATGTATATATATATTTGTGTGTGTGTGTGCGTGTGTATATCTGATGATCATACATTCCAGGTTTGAGTGGTCTATCTCAATACCCCACTTGGGATATCAAAATTGTAATTTGTCGTGCAGACCTAAAGCACCAGAGGTATAGAGATATAAAACAACTAAACTTAAAACAAAAACAGAAAACATTTTGTCCCTTATATAAATAATATGTATGTATGTGTGTATATGTGTCTGTATGTGTTTGGGTGTGTGACAATTGTTCAGCCACTGAATTCCCAGAAGGCTATGTGCAAAAAAGGTACCCTAACTGGTCATTATTATCTTCAAAAAATATCTTCTGAGGATTTGCGCTTCGTGAGAGTGCAACGTCATTGTTGGAAACATTTTTTGTTTGGTTGTTTTTGTTTACCGGAATATTGACCTCAAGAGATTATATTTCTAAATAGTTTTTACGACACATTTTTTGGGAAATAATAATAGTTTAGTGATAGAAATATTACTAATTAACTCATTTGCAGGTAAGTGAATATAACGATCCCAACTTGAATTGTAATTCAGCTTTCCAATTAATAATTCCGTGCTATCATCCACTTCACTACCCGCCCACCCAAGCTCACAATACCTGATATTCCCAAGCAGTCACCCGTCTAAGTACTGATCAGGATCGGTGTTGTTTAATTTCGATGATCATACTGAAACCAGTGTGAAAAACATTCTTTGAACTTACTTTCCGGAATATATTTCAATAATAAAGTTATAAGATTAAAATCCCATATCATTCCAGCAAATATCTGAAACAAAGGAAAAGACTAAAGCAAATTTCGCGATCCTTGTGAAAAGGTTTAATAACCAATGAAAAGTAATCAATTTATAAAAAAACAACAAACGGAACTTTATGAACTCTGTCACATTTCTTACCACCTAAAAGAAGAAGTTTGCGATCGGAGCCGATGACGTGATCCGTGTTGACTACTTAATTGACGTTTCTCGACCGGTCATTCAGATAGGGACGAAGGTGACAGAGAACGTTCAACCAGATACGATGTAGCAAGAGAAATCTCAAGCCGCTGAACCGGACGCATGTCCCTGATACACACATACGCACTCCCCCAACTTCTCGCGTGCCGTTTTTCCTTTATCTCTTCAGCTTCATCTACTCGCCTATAAAAAAAGACAACAAAACACAACTGACTCCTAAAATCAACGTTGATAAGTACATTTTTCCTTAATCGCCTTTTTCTTCCTTTTCACCTACTCGCTGTCCACAGAAAGAAAGAAAGGAACAAAGACTTTACTACTACTCTGCTGATACACACAGCGAAAACGAAAATATCGGCTATTCGTAAGGTGCTAGGCATTTCGAGCCGAATTCTTTATTACAATCACTGGGGTATATCATTCTCATTGAAACATGAGCTCTTGTAACAAATGCTAGAGGAAACAAAAACATCAAAAATATTACAGAACACTATGAACATCAAAAATTGCAATATGAACACTGGTAAAAAAATTCTAGAGAAAACCATTATCATCAAAAATTACAATATGAAATCTGGTAAAAAATACTAAAGAAAACCATTAACATAAAAAATATTAGTGAAAACCATTACCATCAAAAGTTGCTATATGAACTCTGTTAAGAAATGGTGACTGAAAATTTGGTTTAAACGTCCCAGAAGTTACGTTGTTTTTGTCCGTAACCAACGTCTATATCCACTGGATATAGACTTTGGTTAGTTCCAGTGACTTGACCCAAAGAGTTATGAGTTCAATACCAGGCTACAGCAGTGGCGAACAAGTAACTTAGTGAGTCAGGTTAGAGGGAGATAACTCATGACTACTAAAAGATGCTTCGCACAAGGAATGTGAATGGTATACCCCAGTGATAGTAATAAAAGGTTCGGTTCGAAATTCCTCGCACCTGAAGAAGCCCGGAGCGTATAACAACTGAAACGTTGTACAAATTGCAACAAAGATGAGGACAATAGTCCGAATAATGTAAATAGTGTAAAAACCACCTCATCTCAGAAATGTAAACAAATAATGG
>JBBBDQ010002073.1:2002500-2142500 GCA_037127315.1 Ascarosepion bandense
CATTTGTACAACGTTTCAGCCGTTGTACACTCTGGAGTTTATGATCTTGCGTAGTGTTGCCACAATTGGAAGTAATGAGTTATCTCCCTCTGACCTTGCAAGTTACTTGTTCACCACTGCTGTAGCCTGGTATACCACGTCTCAGAAATTTCAGAGAAATCTGATTAATGTTTGGATTTCAGTGATCTATATTCCGTTCTCTGTTATTCAAATTTTTGTACTTGCTTGGCTTTAATATTTCCAATATAAACAAGGGTCATTCAATAAATAAGATGAATTTTTCGGTAAAAGGACTTCTACGAGGGTCATTCAATAAATATGGTGAATTTTTCGGTATAAGGACTTCTACGTGGGTCATTCAATAAATAAGGTGTATTTTTTGGTATAAAGACTTCTAAGAGGGTCATTCAATAAATAAGATGAATTTTTCGGTATAAGGACTTCTATGAGGATCATTCAATAAATAAGGTGAATTTTTCGGTATAAAGACTTCTACGAGGGTCATTCAAAAAATAAGGTGAATTTTTCGGTAAAAGGACTTCTACGAGGGTCATTCAATAAATAAGTTGAAATATTCGGTATAAAAACTTCTACGAGTGTCATTCAATAAATAAGTTGAATTTTTCGGTATAAGGACTTCTACGAGGGTCATTCAATAAATATGGTGAATTTTTCGGTATAAGGACTTCTACGAGGGTCATTCAATAAATAAGGTGAATTTTTCGGTATAAGGACTTCTAAGAGGGTCATTCAATAAATAAGATGAATTTTTCGGTATAAGGACTTCTATGAGGATCATTCAATAAATAAGGTGAATTTTTCGGTATAAAGACTTCTACGAGGGTCATTCAAAAAATAAGGTGAATTTTTCGGTAAAAGGACTTCTACGAGGGTCATTCAATAAATAAGTTGAAATATTCGGTATAAAAACTTCTACGAGTGTCATTCAATAAATAAGGTGAATTTTTCGGTATAAGGACATCTACGAGGGTCAATCAATAAATAATGTGAATCTTTCGGTATAAAGACTGCTACGAGGGTCATTCAATAAATAAGGTGATTTTTTCGGTTTAAGGACGTCTACGGGGGTTATTCAATACTATTCAATCGGGGAGCCGAGTTCAAATTCCAGTTGAATTCATTGCATTCACTTACGCGCAAATACCCTTGGGAAAGGTATTAATCCGTCTCTTCCTTCCAGTTATGGGTTAAATAACAAGAAGGATTGGGTTCTATAGCCTTGGCTGGCAAGCAATCTAACGCAGAAAGCAATGGCAACCTACTGCTGGATAATCTTCTGCCCAGTCAGTCATGTCTCTTTCGAGACATGATCGCCCAAGCGTGTATCACGTATGGCACTTAACTGACTGACTGACTTTACCGAATCAATTGACTGGTTACATAGCCACAGCTTATCGTACAGAATTGTTTTCTAATCCCACTAGATGCATAGCACAATTTTCTTCTGATGAAGACCTGCATTTGAGGTGGCCTATTTTTGTATAATGTCTTTTCTTATGCCTTATGTGAAGTAAAATATTCATGTTTAGGTTTTGATCTTAAATAAATTAATTAATTTTATTCAGTTATAAAAATTTGTTTTTCTCTAGTGCTGAGTTTTCCCGGTATTGAGTTGTCCTGGTGTGGAGCTATCTCAGCGTTCAGTTGGCAGTGTTGAGTCGGCGGTGTTGAGTTGTCTCGGCGCTCAGTTGGTGGTGTCGACTTAGTGGTGCTGAGTTGCCTTGCACCCTTAAGAAAAGATCTTCATTGTGATCCTAATATCAATCTTGCTACTTTGGAGATAGAAATTTCGACCTGGAGACATGCTTTTCCCCACTTCAAATATAAGCAAAATCTAAACCGTTCCCTTCGTGATAAACAATTCAACCCTGCATTTTTCAATGTTTTTTTTATTTTATTTCTCCATTTCCCTATATTTTCTATTGATTCTGCTGAAGATCCGTCTTCTTATGAAGAATATTGCTTCTTTCGTTGACAGGAGTGATACATTTGCATCGTGCATCTTCACACAATACTTTTTTCAACAAAATTATTCTCTTTCATTCGCATGTTCCTGTCACCCTTTGCAAATTGCAAACGTCTTTTTAGACTCAAAACCAGCCCTTTTCTAGATGTCTATCTTACTTCCATGTTTTTTAGCTCATTTTTGTGATGGATTTTTCTCTTTTTTCATTATCCAGCGTTATTTTTGTTCCTTCATATATTTTCTTTTACGTTATCCTTCATTTAAAGTATTCTTTATTTTTTCTTTTTGATTTCATTCTTTTTTCCTGTTTCTTCACTGTCAATTTTTTAAAAGTTTTTTTTAATTCTTTTCTTTTTTCGATTAATTTATCTTGTACAATTTCTTTCGACATTTTTTGTCGCCTGCTTTTTATGAGCCTCAAGCATCCATTAATCTTGGTCTCTAATATTTCCCCTTCGTCTAAATTTACCAGCTTCTTTTTTTAGTTAAATATCAATGGTTAAGGAGACTCTCTTGTAGATTGTTACTACCGCATAGGGAATTCACTCCTCAGTGAAGCATGAAGCTCCTTGAATTTATCTAAGCTTGGTAAATAGTGCTATTACAATATTAATACTGCAGTCAGTTTTATATCCCCCTGAGAACGCCATGTCTGCGGACTTGTGTCAGACTATTTAAAAAAAATACCTCACTCTTACTCATTACTGCTGTCAAGTGAGTTTGATAGCAAGTGTTAAAGCCTAACATACAAACTACGAATAGAAAATGTCAATATGAAACAAGTCAGTTAATTGCCATACGGGACACACGCTAGGGTGATCATGTCTCGAAAGAGACATGACTGACTAGACGGAAGATTTTCCTCGCAGTACGTTGCCGTTTTGTTTCTGAGGTATACTGGTTAGTAACCAAGTCTATAGAACTCAGATTGCTGTGTTCTTTAACCCATAGCTGGGAGGGAGAAGAATAGAGGGATTCATATTTTCCCTATGATCTTATTACATTAGTGAATGCAAGAAACTCTAGAACTCAGATTGCCGTGCTCTTTAACCCATAGCTGGAGGGAGAAGAATAGAGGGATTCAATATTTTCCCTACATTAGTGAATGCAAGAAACCCAACTGTAATTCGAAATTGACTCAGAACATAACACATATCCACTAAAAAATCCACTGAACAAGTAAAGAAGTTTAATTATCTGGGAAGTGTTATACCAGAAGCTGGAAAAAACTAAGTTAAGTATCAAGAAACAGGAAAATTTCGTTAGTAATAAAGAAAAGGGATCTGATTTGTTACGTAATATCAATCCTCCGTTATGGCAATGGATGCTGGACAAACTCATCACAAACTCATTACAAGCGAAAACTTGAGGCAAAAGATGTTTGGTTCTACAGAAGGATCCTGAGCATACTATAATGAAATGCATAAGCAACGAAGTTCTTAAAGAAAATGGAAACAAAAAACATAAAACGACAACTGAAATTTCCGTGTCGCATAACGAAGAAGGATGGCTTGGAGAATGTGCCATACGAGATACACTATTGGGCGATCATGTCTCGAAAGAGACATGACTAACTAGACGGAAGATTTTCCTTGCAGTACGTTGCCGTTTCTTTCTGAGGTATACTGGTTAGTAAACAAGTCTATAGATCTCAGATTGCTGTGTTCTTTAACCCATAGCTGGGAGGGAGAAGAATAGATGGATTCATATTTTCCCTATGATCTTAGTACATTAGTGAATGCAAGAAACTATAGAACTAAGATTGCCGTGCTCTTTAACTAAATGTGACAGTCACAAAATATATCAAGGACAAGTGCTTGGCGAAATCTTCGTCGCCAAGCTGTTGTGGAGTTTTTGCGACCTGTTAGGGCCCGGAAATAAGAGACGAAAACAAGAAGGTGGGTTCAAACAAGTTTATTAGAACAACAGAACCTATATACAATACTAAGTGTTAGTAATCAGCAAAATAGAAGTGTAAGTCCGAAGGGTAGAGTCTTGATTGTCACGAAACTGCTTCACAGCTGCGTCATTGCTGCGTCCCAGGAAGTCAGGTTATTATTTATTGACGGAGAAAGAGTCCATTCACTGTAGATATGGCGCCATAACAAGCAAAGGCAACTGGTCACCTAGTTGACTAGCATGTGTGAATGCATGGCGGAACCGGCGTGGGAGAAATATCAAAAACGTAGGTTTCTAAGAGTTAAAATGGATAAGAAGTAGTGGAGAGCTATGACTGAACACGTCTTGAAGGAACACGACAAACAAAAGAAATGTATTCGACTTTCACTTGTCCCATTATTTTATCTTATTTTTCTTTGTTTGTTTTTTTCATTTTTCATATTACGTATTTGCTGGCTATTCTTTTTTCTTTTTTTCATTCTTTTGCTTTGTTTTTTGTCAATAATTTTGTGCACACTTTTATGTTTAGGCTTCCTCCATCGATAGTTTTCATCTTCCAGGCCTTTTATTTGGGTTTTTACTCATTAACGCTCCCAGGAGACAGGAGAAAGCATAATGATCATTGGTGTAGAAAACGGAGTTTATATTTTGGCTGAGGCAGCACCATTTTGCAATGACGAATTAGAGAAGGGCACGAATGTAATTTGTTTCTTTGAGAAATCTTAACGTTAGATTTGTTGGCAAAATACCTCGTTACTGACATGCCACAACTTTTTTTTCAATCTTTCTTTCTTTCTTACTTTCTTTCTATCTCAGCTTTCTTTTTCTGTTATCTTTCTCACATTTTTTCTTTCATTTTTAGCTCTCTTTCTTTCTTTCATTCTTTCTTTCTTTCTTTCTTTCTTTCTTTTTTTCTTAGTTTGTCCAGTCTTTCTTTCTTTCTTTCTTTCTTTCAATTATATTTATCTCAGTCAATTATTTCTTTCCCCATAATCGCCATTTTTTCTTTTGTCATTCAATTTCCTTTCTTTCATTCGGATTACAATTTCATCTTATTATTTTTTCAATCGCCATCGCCATCAACAACAAAAAATATCGTCTTTGGATATTCATTTCGAAATCTCTCTCTCTCTCTCTCTCTCTCTCTTACTATGGACCCCCCCCTCTCTCTCTCCTCGTGTCGCACGTGTTATGTGAATCTCCTTCAGCTAAGTCGCCATGCATTTGAGGCAATACATGAACAAATCCAAACCTCACCTTGATTTGAATCTATTCTCTTCGTACGCCTGTCGTTTTAACCTCTTTTTCCAACATCTTTTTGCAATCTCTTTCCATTTGCCATTGAAAACAGTGCTACTTATTTAAAACGTCCTAAACTCTCCAGGACTTGAGAGATTTTTTTGTTCGTCCTCATTTTTATTTTGTTGCTTATCACTTGTATTCTGACTTTTGTAGCTTTTTTTTTTTATAAAAAAAAGATTTTCTCGGCACAATTCAACCGTTCTCATTTGGAGGCTTCTTATATTAGCCTTTATTACTCGCCTATTCACTATTTGTTCTTGTTGTCTGTAAAAAGAGATGCTATCATGAACTATTTCTTATGCTATTACAGAGACACAAGCTTACATTTATCTATCTATCTATCTATCTATCTATCTATCTATCTATCTATCTATCTATCTATCTATCTATCTATCTATTACAGTCTGTTCATCTATCTATCTATCTATCTATCTATCTATCTATCTATCTATCTATCTATCTATTACAGTCTGTTCATCTATCTATCTATCTATCTATCTATCTATCTATCTATCTATCTATCTATTTCAATATATTCATACATATCTATCTATCTATCTATCTATCTATCTATCTATCTATCTATTACAGTCTGTTCATCTATCTATCTATCTATCTATCTATCTATCTATCTATCTATTACAGTCTGTTCATCTATCTATCTATCTATCTATCTATCTATCTATCTATCTATCTATTTCAATATATTCATCCATATCTATCTATCTATCTATCTATCTATCTATCTATCTATCTATTACAGTCTGTTCATCTATCTATCTATCTATCTATCTATCTATCTATCTATCTATCTATCTATCTATCTATGTATCTATCTATCTACTAGCAGTATAGCCCAGCGTTGGTCGTCTGTAATGAAAGTTTTAAAACTAATCCATGGTCCTGAATCTCAGACTCTTTAGACGTTGTCACGAAAGACTAAAAAACAATAGTTGTTTCCAGTTTATGCGAAACCGCAGACTGAAAGAAAAATGAATGGATGTAAGTCAAATTATGATTTCTTGGTATCGATATCAAATAAGTTTTTTTCGTCGTAAACTGAATTTTGAAGGCTAAATAAGTCCTCTGAGTAAATGGTATCATGGCTGAGACTAAGAACTACAATTATACCTACTTAGAGCCAAACCCGAAGCAAAACCTAAAAATAAAAGGGCTGAAAAAATACAGACATACAGGCAGATAAACAGACACACGCAAAAACATCTTGCCTTTTATATATATATATATATATATATATATTATCGATTTTCTGCACTATTGTAAGAACTGCAACCTTGAAACTTCTGAATATCGTGCCTTATGTCTTTGTATATGAATGTATCAAATTTGATTAAAATCGAACCACTCCTTCTATAGCCCGATTTTTTCGATTATCGATTTTCGATATTTATCGGGGGTACCTCGACACAAAACCTAGCTAAGAACACTCGCAGACGCTTATAGTACAACTGTGTAAATTGTCAAGAAAATTGGTTCAGCCGTTTCGGAGTCTATAGGTAGCGAACACACAGACACGCAGACACACACACACACATACACACACAAAGTTCTATTTATAAATAAGTTTATATATATATATATATGTGTGTGTGTGTGTGTGTGTGTGTGTGTGTGTGTGTGTGTGTGTGTGTGTGTGTGTGCGCTGGTATCGCTAAAAATGACAGACAAGTTCCTGTGGTTAAGTTTTTATGTAATTTTTCATATGATTTTTTTCCTTTCAGAACATAAATTATAGAAATCAAAATTCATAAATAATTACATTCGATACAGTACTACATGTTTGGCAAGACGATTAACGTTACATCACTCTGACCATAGTTCTATTTGGTTTTATTAAAATACATATGGAAGAACTACCAAACTCTATTTGTTACGTACTTGTCAATAATACAAATATAATAAAATAACTCACGTGTAAAATAGCTAAAAATAATGGAAGTATTAATAAAAAAAGAAGGAAAAAAACACACTCAACCATATCAACTATGAACATGGCCACAATGTGCTGACCGTGTTTGAAAAATAAAACAATTCTTTAACTATAGTCAGTCAGTTAAGTACCAAACGTGATACACGCTTTGGGCGATCATGTCTCGAAAGAGACATGACTGACTTGGCAGAAGATTATGGCGCAGTAGTTGCCATTACTTTGAGCAGTAGACTGGTTGCCAACCAAGGCTATAGAATTTAATCTGTCCTGTTATTTGACTCATAGCTAGAGGAGGAAGAGATGTATTATATTATTAAGTGGTAATTAGTGGGGGAATCAGTTTATTACTTCATAACAATATAAAACTGATCCCACACTTTGTGACCAGTATAAGCTTTAATCATGATTCCAGCTATTATATTTAGTCAGTCAGTTAAGTGACATACGTGATACATGCTTTGGGCAATCATGTCTCGAAAGAAACATGGCTGACTGGGCAAAAGATTATCCGGCATTACGTTGCTATTGCTTTCTGCGGTAGACTGGTTGCCAGCGAAGGCTATAAAACACAATATGTCCTATTATTTAACCCATAACTAGATACATGCATAAAACAATCTATATATTCAGTTAAAAGTAAAGTAAAACTTATCCTTGATAATGGCTAAAAGTATAGCCTAGTTCAGACGAATGAATAAAACATGCGGACGATTTTTTTTTTTTAATCATATCACCCCAAGCAAGGCGGTAACGCCACTGATGTGCAGGGGGCTGTGTAATAGTGAGAAGATTGGAAAAGAAAAAGCCGGAAACTACATCCTAAACAGGGAACAAGGGATGAGCCTCTTAACCTGTTCAATAGATGTGGGTGGAGTGTGAACCGGGCGATAGATAGATCTATCTACTCCAATTGAAAAAAAATAAAACAAAGTGAGAAGATTGGAAAATAGAAAGCCGGAAACCACATCCTAAACAGGGAACAAGGGATGAGCCTCTTAACCTGTTCAATAGATTTTTATATAATTTGTTCGAAAAAAAAAATAGCACTTAGGATTAAAACAGTGGTTAACATTCTCGTCTTGTATATTTTTATTACTGTAATGAATTTAATTCTCTGTGGCTTACGACCATATCATGTTCACCCACGATCACCAAAGTTAAGCAACATCGAACTTGGTCAGTACTAGTTGGAAATACCAGCTGCTCTAAGCTTGGATGTGCAGGTGGTGTAATGGGTAACGACTCGAAATTAGAATTCGAGGAACTGAGTTCCAATTTCAGTCGGGTTCGTTATATTCTCTTTATATCCATTTACACGCGAATCTTCAATCCATATTTTCTTGCCTCAGGTGTGGGTTAATTAGTTACACCTGTATAAATAAATTATTTCCAAAAAATAAAGTTTTACAATCTTAAAATATTTTCTGGCTTTAAATAACATGGGAAAGTTTGGTAAGCCGTATAAAAACAAACCAGTCCTTTAAATTCAAAGGAGGATCTGCAATCCAATCAGTCCTGACTGGGCAGACCTCCTCCTGTCACTTTCTCACCGATGAGATGTGGCTTCCCTCTGTCTTTTTATGGCAACTACTTTGACGAGCTCCCCCCCCCCGGGTTCCTCAACCACATGAATTTACCTGTGCTACTTGATTGGCATCAAGGCCTCACCCTTTTATTGTCGAAATAGTTAAATGCAACAATCTTATCTACTCTAAGAGTTTATTTTCTCACGCGTTCTATTTGCTCTCTTCTCTGACAAAAAATTAAATGTAACGTCAATTGCCATCTTCTATCTCCTTAATTCCCATCGTTCTCATCTTGTCTTCGACATCACCTGTACATTGTTTTTCTCTTACTATAACCCCCTGCCCACCAGTGGCAATTCTGCTTCTCTTACTGTTTCATATATATGTTTCATTTGTATTCTTACTGATAGCAACAATCTCCAAACGATTAAATGCAACGTCAATTGCCAACTTCTATCTCCTTGATTCCCATCGTTCTCTTATTTTGTCTCCGACATCCCCTGTACCTTGTTTTTTCTCTCACTGTAACCCCCTGCGCACCAGTGGTGGTCCTGTTTTGCTTAGGGCGAAATTTTAAAATAAATCCTTCTATTGCTTGTGTTAGATTGTAACGTAGGGGAGGTGGTTAATGTTTCTTTGATTCGACCTTGTGTCAGACTTAACCGAACTCCCTACAGCTTACAGGTTTTATGCATAATTATCATCATCAGAATTATCATCAGAAGGTTTTCATCAGAAGGTTGTTTGTCGGCAATAGTGTGGAATAGTGTAAGAATAAAATATACATTTTGTATGTAAAAATTATTGTTTTTTTTATTATTGGTAATTTATTAAAAGAAGAAATAACAAGTATTCGTAAAAATTAATGTTCAATGAAACTTAAGCGTATCAAGGGTTCGTACAAAATGTTCGTAGTAGTAATTGTTGAAAAAGATAAGGAGAAAGAGAAAGAGGACAATGTCCGAGTCGCTTGAAGTTGAAGTTACATTTTAGTCGTTTCGTCTCGCGGCTCCCATCTGACTCTGACTGACTGACGTTGATGAAGTTCTTTTATTGTAATCTAGATTTTTCGCATATACTCGTGAAGTCCTTTTTGATCTTGCAAGTCGTTTCCATTCGTCAAAAATCATTTTAACACCTACTTGCGAAATCTGGTTCCGACTTTTTCTTTAAGCGCATAGTCAATCCTTTTTCTATTTGGGAAAAACCAGGATTTCACACATCGTTGTGATTTTTTGTAAAAGTGAAGGAGATGGTTGATTTTAATTAAATTCTTATCCGTTCTAAGGTCAAGTTAAACATTGTAAATAATACTCATTGTTTATTACAAAATCTTTTTATTAATTTTATATCACAAAAAAATTAAGTATAATTTTAGAACAGTGAAGAATTTAAGAATTAAGAAACATCTTGGAAATATATTTTTCTGTACGCTTTTTTTGGTTAATAAAAATTACTTCCTTTGTTTTTATATTTTTGTTTAAAGAATACCTATTTTCCGTCACTTTTTTTCTTTTTATCTAAACTTAATTTTTCCCTTCATTTCTCTCCACCATTTTCTCGTTTTGGTGTGACGTTTAATATTAACTGGTCCTGAATGGTATAGGACATTGATTACGACTTCGCTCATGTTATGATATGGAGCTGAAAGTTTTAGGGCTGACGGCCTATCACGTTGAATACACCGGTTCTGGCTCGATTACCGAAGTTAAGCAATGTTGAGTCTGGTCAGTACTAAGATGGGTGACCGCTTGGGAATACCAGGTGCTGTAAGCGTATAGTGACGGATGTGCGTTGTGGCGCAGTGGATATCGGCTCGCAAAGAGAAATCGGTGAGCCGAGTTCGAATTCCATTTGAATTTCATTCACTTAAGCACTGGTACCCTTGGGAAAGGTATCAATCCGTCCCTTTCCTCCAGTTATGGGTTAAATAACAAAGGTAGGACTTGGGAACCCTGCCCTTGAAAACAAATCCCAATGAAACTTATATAAACAACAATAAATTATTGAAAGAAAAAGGTATTACCAGCAATAAATAAATAAAGTTTAGTTGGGAATAAATGACCCGCCGAGGTTGATTTGCCATAAACACAAAACAACCAACCAAATGGAAGTTTTAATAAGAACTGATTGCAACCAGGCGCCCAGTCAGCAATTCCCGTCACTTTGTAGTTCATTATTTTGGCGGTTCCTCCTCCAGAATCCACAACAAAAATAGTAATAAAGCAACGAGAGACTAACAACTAGCTGTAGGGCGAAAGATAACTAATCCCCTAAAGCTGTGTAGACGCATTTGAACACTGTCAAGCTTGTAAATGGAAGATTGGGTAACTTCAGATCCGACATATCAGCAACACTCCAATCGTCATCTGATCTGACTCTTTTTAAATATAGATTATAGTAGGTAGTGTAGGGTATTTTTGGAGTGATACAAAGAACCGACCATGTTTCTATCGTTTTTATCGATCAGAGGTAAGCATGAATAGACGATCAAGGAAAGACTCGAGAAAATTCAGGAACTACTCTGTGAAGGTGAAATTTTCAGTCTATGAATTATAAGTGCTGATGCGAAAGCTTTCACTATTGATAGACGAAATATTTAATTCATATTAATTCAAAACATCATTATCCAATCATCAAATTATGTCCTTGGCTTGGCATGAATATACGATATCTTTGTTGAATTAAGTATTTCCATTCTAACGACCTTAATCTTTTCTTAGGTTTGTTTTGAAGAGTTATGTGCCCTTGGCTTGTCAAGCTGGAGATGACCACAGTTTTTTCTGTTTAATAAAGTAGGACATCTTTAACCAATCAAATTGCTATCAATAAAAATTTGAGGTGATGTTCCTACCATGTCTCAGCGGCTAGTAATGGACATCATTTTCCATATGACACCAGATACAATACAAGTTAAGGAATTTTGTGGATGGAGTCTTGGTTTTGGTCCTGGTTTCACACTTAGTGATAATCAATGTCTTTTTCGTTTTCTGTTGACATGCAAAAGCTATTTTTCATAATTGCTAGAATGCGATCAAAGACAAAACGGTGACAATCTTGATTAAAAGACAAATGTAGTTGGTGAAATGTTGTGTTCGGTTCTCAAGCGAAAGCTCACGACGAAAGGCTTGTCAAGGCTCCGTTCATATTTAAATGTCAAGGACCCGCAAAAGCCATTTTATTCTAGATATAGTATGACATTTTTTTTTTATTGGGAGTTAAATTTGCTAAGTAGCATAAAGTTATTTGTAATGTTTATCTTTCGATTTCATCTCGAGAAATATAAACTATTCTTAATTTCTGTCCAGCGTTTACGTAGCAACAAGCAACTGATTGCGTCTAAGATGGCGTCTTTTACGAAACATTCTTTTCTCAACTCTTCCTCGTTTTATTCAGATTTCAACTTTCTTTTATCATCTTTCTTGATTTCTACCATTTTCTTTTTCATAACTAAATTCTTCTTTCTTTGGTATACATTTTTTTCATTCATTAATTCTTTCTTCGGTTGTATATTTTTTATTCTTTCTTTTTCTTTTTTACGTCAACTTTTCTTTCTTTCGTTCTATTGTCTTTATAATTTTGTTTATACTTTTCTCTTTCTTGCTTGCTTCCTTTCTATCGTTTTTCGTTAACTATTTTTCTTTCTTTTTTGTAGTTTTCATTCATTCATTCATTCATTCTTTTTTTCTTTCTTTCTTTCTTTCTTTCTTTCTTCTATTGTCTTCATAATTTTTTTATACTTTTCTCTTTCTTTCTCTTTTCACTCTTTCTATCCAATTTTTTCTCTTCCACTTTTTCTTTCTTTCTTCCATTTTTTCTTTCTTTCTTCCATTTTTTCTTTCTATTTCCCTTCAACTCTAATTGTTACTGCTTTGCTTTTTTGATCCATTAATATCTCCTTATTCCCTGTTTTGTCTTTCAATTACACACATTTTTTAGGGAGGTTGATTATGGCTCCCCACTACTTCCTATCCCCTGTTTTGTCTTTCATTTACAAAAGTTCATTAGGAATGTTGATTATTGCTCTCCACTACTTCCTATCCCATGTAGCATTTAGTAATTATAACCCATTACAATATCTCCCACTTCCTGCTCTGTCATTCAATTACAAAAGCTCGTTAGGTAGGCTATCCCCCACCCCGTTACCCGATGTCTTGTCATCCGAGTCCAAGGTTCTTTATACCTTCTTTTGCTCATTATATCTCTTAGAGATTTCTACTGTTTTTTTAATGATTCTAAGTATAAGCATCCTTTTATTGCAATTTTCCTTAAAAAAATTATCGCTAATCTCATGACCAGTTCATGATATGATCAGCGTCCTTCTATAAAACCCCATTTCTAAGGCCTCAACTGTTTTTCTACAGCTGAGAGGAGATTGCCCAGAATGCACTGGTATATATGAGGACAGAAGTAGGTGATCATGGCCTTCCACGTCTCCCTATCCCTGGTAGCCCTTAGCACACTTTCTCCTGTTATACCACGCAACCTCCGTTCTGCCAGCCATCCGCTCAGGCCAGTCAAGTATGTTACACGCTGTTTTCCACTGTCTCTTCTTCCCTCTATCTGACCTGTTAGTATCAGATTCTCCAAGCCCTCCTTCCTCATTGTATGTCCCAAGAACTTCAGCTGTCTCTTACTGATGCTCAGTATTAATTTCCTTCTCGTTTCCATCATTTCCAAAACCTCATCATTGCTTACATGCTCGATCCATCATATTCACAGCATCCTTCTGTAGACTCACATTTCAGTTGCTTCAAGTTTTGCCTTCATCTTTGATGATATTGTCTAACATTCACTGCCATATTGAAGAATTGACATCACATAGCAATCCGGTACTCTCTTCTTTGTTTCTAGCAAACTTTTCCTGTCTTTTAATACTCTACCCAGCTTTTGGAAGGCGTCCTTCACCATGTCAATTAGTCTTCGAATCTCTGTGTCGCATTTTCTGACTTCTATTAAAACACTTTCCAGGTATTTAAATTAACTATTCCACCTTCACAATGTTATACCAAAACAAATCTGAGCTTAGTGAATACCTATATGTAAGTGCCTATCTTTGGGGTTGAAGCATTTGCTAGTTCCATGAGGTTATGGACCCGCGTCTCAAATATCATATATAAGCCTGGACAACGTTGTAGAGATGACAGACAGTTAGTCAGGCAGTATAGCTTGACACTAGTTTCGTCGAAGTAGGTACCGGAACGAGGCTGAAGACAGACAGTTTACCTTACGAAACTACAACTTCAGATTAGCCGTTAGGGTTTAATCATAAAAGATTTCCCTTGAGGTGACATTCTTTTATATAATCATTTCCCCCCCAAGCGAAGAAGGACCGTCACTGGTGCGAAGGGGCTTACAGTGAGAGAAAGAAACAAGGTAAAGGATATCGAAGAAAAGGTAAGAGGTGGATGGGAATCAAGGAGATAGAAGATTGCAATTGACGTTGCATTTAAATTTTGGGGATTGTACCTATCCGAGAAGCAAGCAAACGGAAGGGAATTCTACAAACAGGAAGTGTGAGAAAAGAAATCGCTAGAGTAGAAATGGCCGTTATATTCAATTATTTCGACGGTAAAATGGTGTAACCTTGATGCCAATCAGCAATATAAACAGATGTTGAAAACGCACACACACGCATACACACTCACACATACACACACACAAACACTATTATATATATATATATATATATATATATATATATATACGCATCGTTCATTCAGCAATGAATTAGAACACACCTCAGCTACTGGGCGTGTATAATGATAATATACACACTAAAAATCTGCCTCCTTCTACCGAGAGCCCGTAGCTCAGAGGTAGAATCGCCGACTGACGCCAATTCGGTCGGGTTTCAATCCTGACAGCAGTACTCCATTCACGGACGAATGGTTGATTTGTATATATGCAGGATGGATTCAGGCGGGAAAAATATCCTGGCCAGACATAGTGGGGAATACAACAAATGCCGGTTAGAGTTTACATACTAATAAAAAAATACAACGAAGATTGACCGAGAAAATACAACAAACGCCAACTAGAGTTTACATAGGCGTAGAGAAAATACAACGAATGCAGTCTAGAAAAATAGAATGTCAGCTAGAGTTTACGTAAGTGGGGGGATGCAACAAATGACGGTTGAAGTTTACATACACTACCGGCCATAATTGTTAGGCAAACCAAGTTATTTTTTAAACAAATGATGTATTGCATACTATTTTTAAGTGTATAATTCTAAATGAAAATAGAATGGTTCTTTTGTTATTATTACTTTGCAAAATTTTACAAGGCAAGGAAGCAAAAATGAACTCATGCGAATTACCCTAAATTTCTTTCATTGACAAAACTGTAATATAGGTAATTATATATATTGTAGTTTGGAGATGTTCTATGTATAATTTAAAATAAATATTCATTGCTCTATTTTATATTGAGCATTGTTTTAAATTAATGTATTGAAGATTGCAAATATTTTCTTCGTTCCTTATTCGTTTGGATATACAATACCGGCCATAATTATTAGGCCAACCCAGTTTTTTTTTTAAAGAAATGATGTATTTCATACTATTTTTAAGTGGATAATTCTAAATGATAATTGAATGGTTCTTTTGTTATTATTACTTTGCAAAATTTTACAAGGCAAGGAAGCAAAGATGAACTCGTCCGAATCGTCCTAAATTTACTTCATTCTTTCATTGATGAAACTGCAATATAGGTAATTATTAAATATTTTCAAATTCATTTGATGTACATATTATTGTGCTGTATTAACAAAAGAACTATTCAATTTTCATTTACAATTATTCACTTGGCAATATATACTAAAAAGTAGTATGAAATATATCCGTTTTTAAAACACTGGAGTAGCCTAATAATTATGGCTGTTAGTGTAGGAGGCGAGAGAAAATATCACGAATACCGGCTATAGTTTATTTGGGGAGAAAAATACAACACATGCCGGCTAAATTTTACATCGAAACGTTACAGATACAAAAATTCTGAAGATTAAAATTTAAATTTTGTCTTCTGACGTATTTAAGAAATTCAATCATTCAGTTTTTTTTGCCTTCTGTTTTACGATTATTGTTTCTCATTATGCCAGAGTACATTTCTAGTGCTATGAGTTCTGTAGATAGTATTTTATCAATAAAATCATTATTAGTCTGAAGAAGTTAGTTTTTTGCAACGAAACGCGTGAAAAAGACGCTTTCCATCATGACATACAATAATCCATACACACGCCCGCCATATATAACGGCGACGATAATCAAACAAGATCAACTTAATATAAAATATTAAGTGTTATATTTATATAGAGGGCATAATTAATGTTATCCAGAGCAATATGATATTTATAAAGGAAAACTCAACACGTCATTTAAATTGGTTATAAATTATAATTCATTTCAATGAGCTAAATTAGATCATTTCATCAGACCACACAATATTCATTCCATTTGGTACAAAATATTTTGCCAGAATAAGCAGTTCCTTTAACTGAAGAGAAAAATAACAAATACAAATAAAAAAAAAAATAAGAAAAAGTAAAAAAAGAATAAAGAAAAAGAAAAAGAGAGTCAGGACAAAGGCATTGGCGTCATATCAGTTGGGGGTATTCAGAGCAGTCGCGAAGATGTTGACCACTTAGGCATTAACCGCCTACTTCTAATTCTATGGATACGTATATATGTGTAACCCCACAAATTAACCCACCCATGCACACTAACTTATATCCATATACACATCCCAACATATAAATACAAATGTGATTGTGTTTATGCTTATAAATACTTACAGACCTACACTTATTCATACCTATATATGTATCTTGCGCTCGTATACTCACATATATCATGGACTCTCCCATCGATTTCGATGTATGAGGGTCTAACCTTAGTAAGACACCCACACAGAGATTTGTTTATAGTGGTGATGGCATTGTGTAGTACAATCCACACTTTTTGGAACTGCTGATAACAAACAATCGGTGCAGAAATCTGCCACAGATCGCATGAACAGCAGACCTCAATTATTTAACCCATAATTGGAGGGAACGGACGGATTAATACCTTTCCCAAGGGTACTAGTGCGCAAGTGAATGCAGTGAGCTCGACTGGAATTGGAACTTGGCTCACCGATTACTATACTTTATTCGAAAAACCCTCCGCGTATATACGCGGAGGGTTTTTCGAATAAAGTATAGTGATAAGTTTGCATTTATATATATATATATAGTCTTTCATTTCAGCACAAAACTTTGCCTAGTTAGCATACGGGCACTATTAGACAGAAATAAAATATCCATTAGACCCACGCACGCGCACGCATTATCAAATAAATCTTACGTAGACCAGCTAGAATTATGATACTGAAACATACAAGACCGATGCCAGACAAGACAAATACAAGTGATATCTACTTGACCAATGAAAAACAAATAACACAGACCTAAAGAAAATACCAGAAGTCTCTCTTCCATACTGAATTTGGAATGAAGCTTAAATAGAAGCAAAACCTGTTGATTTTATAAACGTTTCTTATTCTTCCTTATCCTATCATTCTGTCAGATTTGTGGAAGATACAAAATTAAGAATCAAAATCAACCTTTTTCACTTTTACAAAAATTCACAATGACGTGTGAAATCCTAGTTTTACCCAAATAGAAAAAAGAATTAACCATGTTCGTAAAGAAAAAGTCAAAACCAGATTTCGCAAGTAGATGTAAAATTGATTTGCTGACCAACAGGAGCAATTGCAAGACTAAAAATCACTTCGCGATCCAGTGCGAAAAATCTAAATACTATGAAAGGCCTCGGTCAGCATCAGTCAGACAGTCAACAGAAATGGAAGCAACAGAGACGACAAAGTAAAATTTAAGGGAAGAAGCTTCAAGTTAACCCGGACAGTCGTCCTCCATCTCATTCTTTCTCGTGTGCTCATTCCTTTTACTTCTCCCTTCAATGACACTCCTTCGAACAAATGCTCATACATACATACGTCAGTCAGTCAGCTAAGTGCCATACGTGATACACGCTTGGGCGATCATGTCTCGAAAAAGAAGATTATCCCGCAGTAGGTTGCCATTGCTTTCTGCAGTTGGCTGGTTGCCGACAAGAGTATAGAATCCAATCTGTCTTGTTATTTAACCCATAGCAAGAGGGAAGAGACGGATTAATACCTTTCCCAAGGGGATTTGCATTCCTTGCATTCACTTACGCACAAATACCCTTAGGAAAGGTATTAATCCGTCTCTTCCTCCCAGTTATGGGTTAAATAACAGGACAGATTGGGTTCTATAGCTTTGGCTGGCAACCAGTCTACCTCAGAAAGCAATGGCAACCTACTGCGGGATAATCTTCTGCCCAGTCAGTCATGTCTCTTTCAAGACATGATTGCCCAAGCGTGTATCACATATGGCACTTAACTGACTGATTAGTCAATGATCATTAAGGGAGAGGTCATGACCTTTTTTGGGCTGATGGGGAAGAAAAGCAGAAAATGAAGAGCCTGAAACTCCCGCTGGCTTTGGTTTCTTTACCCTCTTCGCTTCTAAGTTTTCCTTTAATTTTCTCAGTTTTTCATTTGCTTTTTTTCCGAGATCCGTTCATTCTTCTTCTGTCTCTCGCTATCTGTAGTAACATAACATACTGGTGTGTCACATTTAGAGATGGTAGAGGCAATGAGACTGGAGTTCAATTTTGCCTCGTGAGCTTTATGGGACTGGGGCCCAGCTGTTTGTATCTCTCCTTCCTCTTCCAACGACAGCTATTGCTGTTCTTCCTTTTCCTTACTCAAACGTGCGGAAGACGTTTGCTTTCGGGGAATGCGAAAATAGAATCAACCGGCACCCTGACAGCGGAACTATCAGTATTGTCAGAGGGACGTGGTCGCTTGTGGCCGGAAGACCAGAGGTCTTCTTTTCTGGACATGAAGAGAAGAGGTGACCAGTCTATCCACGTTTCTAAATTGTTTTCTTGACCAGCACTTCCTGGTTGCAAAAGTCCAAACAAACAGAAAAGGGGGCCAAACGACTGAACATGATATCGAAGCTCAATCCCCTGTTCAGGTTGTCAGAATTGGTACATAGTATTTGTCTATACTTAGTAAAGTAAGCAACTTGATGCTCATCTATTATCTGAGGAGTGATCTTGCATATAGCCACGCTGGTCCTAACAACTCGTGGGTGGTGACCTCCACACAAGTTATGGACAGCAGTACATAAAAAATTTATACTCTAAACGAATCTTTGGGGTATGATCCCCAGGAATTTCAGTTATAAGATCACTGTCTTTTGTAGAGCTACAAATCTTACGCGAACGCTTGTCCACGACAAAGACTGACACTATTTTCTTTGCGAACCTCTGATATTCATAATTTTCCAAATATTCCGCGATATTATTGATACAGTCCAATAGCTGTAGGCTTGTCAGAAGCTTCCGATAATATTGGCCCATTCACGCATTGTTTGTGGCTGTGCTACTTGTTTTTTTTTCTTCTGGTCTTTTATATTTATGACTTTGGGGTAGATTCCACCCGTTTAGTTTCCCTTTTAATCGGGTGTGTCTGCTTTCTCACAAACCAACTTTTGTCGGTTATCTCTAAAAAATCTCTTTAAGCTAAAATGACAAACATTTGTATATCTTCTTGTTAAAAATAATAATTGGAACGGGGTAAGAGGAAAAATAAATGCCAACAGATAAAAGCTTAAGATTAAAAAAATATAAAACCCATCTAAAAAATAAAATATATTAAAAAAAATAACAAAGAAAAAACATAACAAAACCAAAATAAAGTATGTAATAAAAAGAAAACAGATTAATCCAGCAAAAAAAAAAAAAAGACGAATTAATTACTCAAAAATTAAGATAACCTAATTAAAACTTTGCAAAAGAATTAAAATAGGAAAAGTTTAATTTTAAGAAATTAAAAGAAAATAAAATAAACAGATCTATAATGAACTTTGCCCAAGAACGAAATCAATATATTTTAAGAAGTAAAGCCAAATGAAAAATTTAAAAAAAACAGAAGTCTTGGAAAACTAGACGTCACCCCCGCAAAAAAAAAAAACCCCAAAAAACAAAAAACAAAAACAAAACAAAAAAAAAACACGTCTGGCAAGAAAAACTATACTGTTCAAATGTTAAAAAATTAACCACATCATTTCCGTTCAAAAGTTCTTCAAAGCTTGAAGAAAATGTAGATAATAAATAAAACAGTAAACTAAATTAAACCAAAACAAAAAAACAAACGGTGTTCTTGTAAGAGTTTACGCGACAAATAAAAATAAAATAAAGATGGCGGCTAAAGCCGAATGGAAAACTGAAAAAAAAAAAAAAAAGAAAGACTAAAAAGAAAATATCAAAAATCAAATTAAAAAGAAACAATAAACTAACAAAGAGAAAAATAAGTTAAATCAGCTTAGCAAAACCTGTTATGGCGAAATGAAAATCTTAGTAAGTGTTACCAAAACGTTTCTTTTTTACACGAACTCCTTTTAAATGCATTCTTCTTCTTCTTCTTCTTCTTCTTCTTTTCTTTGTGCCTTGTCCTTTCAGTACGTAGGCAATCATGGCTTTCCACATCTCCCTATCCCTGCTGGATCTTAGCACGCTTTCTCCTGTTACACCACGCAAACCCCGTCATCCACCTGCTCAGGCCCTTCAAATATGTTACCCGTTGCTTTTCCCTGTCTCTTTTTTCCTTTATATGGCCAGTTAGTATCAATTTCTCCAAGCCCTCTTTCCTCATTGCATGTCCCAGGAACGTTAGCTGTTTTCTTCTGATGCTCGGTGTTGATTTCCTTTTCGTTTCCATCCTTTCGAAAACCTCGATCCATGATATCCGTAACATCCTTCTGTAGAACCACATTTCAATTGCTTTAAAATTTTCCTTCATCTTTGATGATATTGTCCAGCATTCATTGCCATATTGAAGAACTGATATCACGTAGTAATCCAGTCCTCTTTTCTATGTTCCCAGCGAAATTTTCCTGTCGTTTAATACTTTGCCGTGTCAATTCGCCTACGGACCTCTGTGTCGCACTTTCCGTATGCTGTTAGAACATTTCCTAGATATTTAAACTTCTGTACCTGCTTGATTTTAGTAACTCCGACCTGTATATTGCATTCTGGGTTGCTCTTTTTGCTGATGACCATGCATTCGGTTTCTTGCAGTTTATTTGTATTCCTTTCTTGTCAGTCTTTTAACCTACCTTCTGTAGGGGGTCTTGTAGTTTCCTTTCCGTATCTGCTATCAGCACTGTACCGTCTGTGTACCTCACGTTGTTTAAATTGTGGCCTCCGATGACGAATCCTGGCATAACATTTAGGGTTCTCAGGATAGTTTCGCTGTTGGTCTGCAATAGGGTCGGTTCACGTAAAAAAACGAGACTTAAACTACCGTGACGACAAGCGCAAGCAAACAATTACCATGTAAGTGTTTATAAAGAAAGACACACGAAAGCTATGTTACGACAGTAGGAAAGACACTGAAGCCGAGATGTCAGGTCTGGACCAATAATATTGATGATTCTTTGCATTTTGTCAAGAATCTTTATATATACAACAAGAGCACCGGATTATATGTGGAAGTAATAATCAAGATGTGCGTTGTGGCGCAGTCGGCTCGGAATAAGAAATCGGTGAGCCGAGTTCGAATTCCAGTTGAATTCATTGCATTCACTTACGCGCAAATAACCTTGGGAAAGGTATTAATCCATCTATTCCTTCTAGTTGTGGGTTAAATAACAGGATAGATTGGGTTCTATAGCCTTGGCTGGCAACCAGTCTACCTCAGAAAGCAATGGCAACCTACTGCGGGATAATCTTCTGCCCAGTCAGTCATGTCTCTTTCGAGACATGATCGCCCAAGCGTGTATCACGTATGGGATTTAACTGACTGAATAATCAAGAGAAAGACTTCTAAATAAATTCAGAATAGAAACTTTTTACACTTGGGTGTAAATTTATCAGGCCTAAAACACAAAGCGTAAGATTGATACATAAGAAAAAAAAGGGGATGAATGAAAAACTAGTGTTATTTTAATCATGACAGTCCTTCATCTAAAAATCTGAATATTTCGTGTTTTGTTTCTAAATTGGCAGCTTGTGTTGTAGAAATTTTCGGTTTCTTAAAAAGGAATAAGTGTTTCTGTAAGGAGAGATATGATTGAATTTTATTTTTCAAGAAGATAGCACAATAGAAATAAAATAAACAAATAAAACTTTCTATTTTCTGGTGCACTTAGTCGTTAATATTTCCGGAATCTCAAGAGTGTTTAAATGAAGGATGTTGATGGCATAAAAACATCATTAGAAATTGCCAAAGTAATTACTCTTATCTTTTTGGCAATTCAAAAACACCAATCACTCTCTTCGCGAAAAAATATTAAAACCGTGAGAATCTGTTTTCTTTTCTGATTTGCCCTTTTTTGATAAAACCAAGAGATACGTCTATATATCTTTGTGTTAGTATGAACAAGTTTAATCTTTCGTTTTTGTAGAGAACATTTATTAAGATAAGCTTAGTATGACTCACCTGCCATGGAAATAGTGATACATCGCATAAGAGAGACGCAGTTTCGAATTCTGCAGGAAAACACCAATCAATCTCTTTGCGAAAAAATATTAAAGCCGTGAGATTCTATTTTCTCTTCTTATTTGCCACTGCCCTTTTTTTAATCAAAACCAAGAGATACGTCTGTATACATTTGTGTCAGTAGAAACAAGTTTAATCTCTCGTTTGTGCAGACAACATTTATTAAGATCAACTTAGTATGACTCCCATGCCATTGAAATAGTGATATGAGAGACGCAGTTTCGAATCCTGCAAGAAGGCACATTTTCTTTATTAAATTAAATGCACAGGCAGGTATCTAAACTTATTTATAAATAAATATTTGTCCGTGTGTGTGTCTGTGTGTGTCTGTTACCTATAGACTCCGAAACGGTTGAACCGATTTTCTTGAAAATTTACACACTATAAGCGTCTGCGAGTGTTCTTAGCTAGGTTTTGTGTCGAGGTACCACGATAAATATAAAAAATCGATAATCGAAAAAATTGGGTTATAGAAGGAGTGGTCCGATTTTAATCAAATTTCATACACTCAAAGACATAAGAAACGATATCCAGAAGTTTCAAGGTTGCAGTTATTACAATAGGGCAGAAAATCAATAATATATATATATAAAAGGCAAGAAGTTTGTGTGTGTGTGTTTATCTGTCTGTATGTCTGTATTTTTTCAGCTCTTTTATTTTAATTTTTGTTTTGGGTTTGGCTCTAAGTAGGTATAATTGTAGTTCTTAGTCTCAGCCATGATACCATTTACTGAGATGACATATTTAGCCATTAAAATTCAGTTTACGACTACAAAAACTTATTTGATATCGATACCAGGAAATCAAAATTTGACTCACATCCATTCATTTTTCTTTCAGTCTACGGTTTCGCTTTAACTGGAAACAACTATTGCTTTTTAGTCTTTCGTGCCAACGTCCAAAGTGGACCATGGATTAGTTTTAAAGCTTTCATTACATCCGAGCAACGCCGGGCTATACTGATAGTTCTAAATAAACACCGTTTAAAAAAAACAACTGTTTTTCTACTTAAATATTTTTCTGCATTAAAAGTAACGATTGACGCAATACAAGAATATTGTTAATGTGTGTGACCGCATATACAGGGCGTTCTTAAAAACTAGAGACGTAGGAAATCATATTAATTTTTTTTTCAAAGATTAAACATAGTTTTGTTGAAAGAAAAAAGTAGGGACTTCTTTTGGGGGATATCTTAAAGAAGGAGTACTCAATGTAAGTCACAGATGCAACACATAAAAAATGAATGTGCTACAATAGACGGCAATGGGAAGTTATTACATCGAGTTCATGTGAATTTTGTAAAATGCATGATCGTTTGCATCAGAAATGATGAAAATCATATTAAAGATTTCTTAATTAATAATCTTATTCAATAAAATGTTGTTGAGAATTTAATTTCTTGAAAATATGCATTTTTGCCTGTGTGTAGTTTTTAGAGACACTGTATATATCGTTGTGCGCTGTGGTGCATTGGATATCGGCTCGGAACGAGAAATCGGGGAGCCGAGTTCGAATTCCATCTAAATTCATTGCATTCACTTACGCGCAAATACCCTTGGAAAAGGTATTAATCCGTCTCTTCCTTCCAGTTATGGGTTAAATAACAGGACAGATTTGGTTCTACAGCCTTGGTCGGCAACCAATCTACCGCAGAAAGCAATGGCAACCTACTGCGGGATAATCTTCTGCCCAGTCAGTCATATCTCTTTCGAGACATGATCACACAAGCGTGTATCACGTATGGCACTTAACTGACTGTATATATCGTTACGGTCAGTTAAGTGCCATACGTGATACATGCTTGGGCGATCATGTCTGGAAAGAGACATGACTTACTGGGCAGAAGATTTTTCCCGCAATACTTTCTGCTGTAGATTGGTTGCCAAACAAGTTTATAAAACCCTGCTATTTAACCAATAGCTGGAGGGAGAAGAGACGGATTAATACCTTTCCCAAGGGTATTTGCGCGTAAGTGAATGCAGTTAATTCAACTGGAATTCAAACTCGGCTCCCCGATTTCTCGTTCCGAGACGATATTCATCACTACGCACGTCCATATATCGTTACGCACATTCCAATATTGTTTTTAAGATTACATTACTGTTATTACAAATATGAGGGAAAGTTTGATCACTTCTAATTTCATACAACCTGGATCCGATACCGATTGCTCAAAACACGTGCATCTTTAGAAAAAAAACCTCACTGAAGAACGTCCATACTATTTGAATTGATACAATTCTTTATGTGTGAGTGTAAATAGCCTGTATCTTCAGGATGTTGGTGATCTTGGCTCTGCACAGATTCATTTCCTTTTATTTTCTGCGAATTTCCATGCTATCTTTAGAAAGATAAGGGAATGGCTTCCCATTACCATGAAGAGATAATAGGAAACCATTTCAAATCGCAGTTTGGAATTCTGACTAGCCGCTCTCATAGAATGGCTACAATTCGAAGTTAGAGAGACGGTGTTATCCTTTCAGTTATCTGCTATTTTTTTTTACATATCCCTAGGGCATAGTGCGAAGTGAAATCAACAGACTCAGACAGAATTTGAATTCGACAAGACGGTTCCCTTTTTGGCTTCAGTCGCCATTACGCCTCTCCCACATGTCTCACAAATTTTGATGATATTTTAATATTTTATTTATGTTACGACAATTCTACTGCTGCAGCTTCTTCTCTCGCACTTCCCGCATGTGGAACTCGCTCCCGTATTCTTGCTTTCCTGACGGCTACAACCTCCAGAAATTTAAATGCAAAGTCAATACTCATCTACTAACCACTGGCCTCTAGCTCTCTCCCCTCCCCTGTATAATCTTCCCTTTCTCTCCACCTATGTATCTGTCATCGCACCTGCTTTCTCAGCTTTATATTGTTCCTTTCTAACTAGTTTGTACTCCTCACTCTTTTCTAATTAATATTTTTACATTTATGTAGACCCCTGCACATCAGTGGCGTTTCCGCCTTGCTCGGGGTGAAATGATTAAAAAGAAAAAAATATCTGAGTAGCCGCAGCTCCCATTCATGCAACACATATATTTCACCATAATATTTGTCTGGACCCGGTTAAAGGTCCAGCAAGAATAATACAAAACAACCAAGAAATAACGAATATATATTAAACACGGCAAAATACAACACTTGGAACTTTTTTAGTAGAACGATAATACGGGTTAGTGTGTAATACTATAATTCGACCCTCGAACTGGGACTCGTAATGGTCTTTACGGTAGCAGTGTTCATAGACGACTCTTGGTTATGTTCAGGGTGCTCTCCTTGGGCTACTCTCTCAGGCTACTCCCAGGCTACTTAGGCTATCTACCTGGCTATCTACTCTCATCTTTGTGAGGGGAGGTATATATAATGGTTGGAAGTGTTCATTCCGTTGTGGGTGATGCCACCATGACAATATTAATCGATATTTATGCAAAATTTGTAACATTCCTTTTAAGCTTTCTCTATTTTTGAGTTTGATATTTATTTTGAATATAAACCCAACACGATAATTTCATTCTTGTTCTTCATTTAATGGTTTTTTATTTGGTTATTCTGTTGTGTTGTTGTTTGTCGATGCACGCCATTATCACTGCAGACAAAATGAATGAATAAATAAATCATGAATATATATGAAAGCAACCCCACCGAAAAATACAAAAAGAAAAAAAAACTGAATCCTCTGAACAGTATGCCTGTTTTCTTTACTAAGATAACTCTCCTTATATCCTTCATCAACATCATCATCAGCAACGTCATCATTATCATTGTCTTCCTCATCATCACGATCCACTTCAGTAGCAAAATAGCCTCGTTCTGAATCAGCAATATCGACCATCAGCGTTACCATAATCATCAATTCAAACTCTATTCTCACAAATTCTGTCTTTAGATACTTTCTTATGATTTCGCAAGCATCCTCGTGATCCAATTTAATTTAATTCTTCCCCATCTTCATCTCTGGCGTCGTCAGTAGCAACGTTATCATCTTTGTCGTCATCAAGTCATTAGGAGAGTAAAAGCTTTGCTGCAGACCCCATTTTACTGTTCATCAGTAGTGGGTTCTTCCTTTAGCTTCGTTAACAACAGCCGTGGTGACTGGAAGGGTTCAGCAGCCGTAGCAGCAGCAGCAGCAAATTTTATTGTTGTTAATAAAAAGAAAAAGAAGTAAAAAAAGAAGCATCGGCAGCAGATTCACCGAAAGTTTAAATCTACATAAAAAGAATTGCTTGGGTGATTTGCCAAGGAGTTAGGGGAAATTGGTTGCTTAGTAGGTAGGTAGGTAGGTAGGTAGGTAGGTAGGTAGGTAGGTAGGTAGGTGGGTGGGTAGGTGGGTGGGTAGGTAGGTAGAAATGAAAAGATTTGAGATAGTTAGACACACACACATATATATATATATATATATATATATATATAGATAGATAGATAGATATCGAACAAACTAATAAGAATATTATATATATATGTATATATATATATATAGGAAACAAACTAAAAAAATATGTTATATATATAAATTTACATAGACAGATAGCGAACAAACTAATATGAATATTATATATATATATATATATATATATATATATATATATATATATATATTTATATTTATACAGATAGAAAGATAGCGAAGAAACTAAAAAAATATATTATATATAAATATAGATAGATAGATACATACATAGACAGCGAACAAACTAATAAAATATTATATATATATATATATATATATATATATATATATATATATATACATATACAGATAGATAGATAGATAGATAGATAGATAGATAGCGAACAAAGTAATAAGAATATATTATATCTATATCTATATATAGATAGAGATAGATAGATAATGAACAAACTAAAAGAATATATAATATATACGGATATAGATAGATGGATAGATAGCGAACAAACTAATATATATATATATATATATATATAGAGAGAGAGAGAGAGAGAGAGCGAGAGAGAGAGAGAGAGAGCGAGAGAGAGATGAGATAAGATGTAAGTATGTTGAGTAAATGTCGAATATAAAGAGATAAATGACGATAATAATGACACGGATAAATTTTTGGTCGTTTCGATCTAATTGCAAGCCTAACTGGCGTTGGGGAAAATAAGAAGAGGGTGAAAAAAAAAAAGAAAAAGAAAAAGAAAGAGAGTAAATAGAAAGGGAAATGCAAAGAGAACGTTAGAAAAAGCCAAGAGCAACATTCAGAGTGAAAAGGAAGAGCGAGGGAGGGAAGAGTGATGGATAGGAAAAGCGCGTGAGTGTGTTAGGCATACATGTACAAAAAAGGAACGAGAGAAAAAGAGAGAAAGATTAATATAAAATGAACAGAAAGAGAAAAAAAAACAGAAAATAACATAGAAATAGTGGGAGGAGAGAAAGAGCGATAGAAAGAAAGAAAGACGAATATAACAAAATGTATAGTAGGAATGAAGAGGAGACGAGAAATAACGTGATATAAACGAGACTAGAGCTGGTAATATGATTCGTTGGTCGGGTCGTTCTGACCTTTTGTTAAGAGCCAAGGCAAGATAGAACGCTATAGTGACAACACATACGGGTAAATTGTGAACGTGTGCTTTTTAACTATGTACCCGTGCGTTGTGGTGCATTCGATATCGGCTCGGAACGAGAAATCGTGGTGCCCAGTTCGAATTCTAGCTGAATTCATTGCATTCACTTACACGCAAATGCCCTTGGGAAAGGTATTAATCCGTCTATTCCTTCCAGTTATGGGTTAAATAACAGGACAGATTGGGTTCTATAGCCTTGGTCGGCAACCAGTCTACCGCAGAAAGCAATGGCAACCTATTGTGGCATAATTTTCTGCCCAGTCAGTCATGTCTCTTTCGAGACATGATCGCCCAAGCGCGTATCACGTATGGCACTTAACTGACTGACCCGTATCTATGTACCTGTATATGAGCATACTCACGCAAGTGTGCTTGTGTGGGTGCTTTCGTATATATATGCATGTGAGGGTTTGTGCGTGTATACATTGAATAAACAGGCTTGTCAGAATTTGGCTACCCGGAAATGCAAGTAGGTATTGCGGATTATACAAATATGTAAATGACGTTCACTTTCAAGTTTATTTTTCGGCTCATTCACTATATATAAACCCTCAGAAAAGAAATGGTTAGGAAGCCTATAATGAGTCCGATTTTCGCCAGGCGCCCCTCCACCACACTTTGTGCATGAGCGTATATTCGGCTTAAAAATCAGAAAAGCGAGTTCAAATTCCAGTGGATTTCGTTGCATTCACTTACGCGCAAATAACCTCGGGAAAGGTGTTAATCCATCTCTTTCTCCCTCCAGCCTAGGATTAAATAGCATGACAGATTGGGTTATATAGCCTTGGTTGGCAGCCAGTCTACCGCAGAAAGTGATAGCAGCCTAGTGCAGGAAAATAATCTGCTAGTCAGTTATGCCTCTTTCGAGACATGATCACTCATGTGTGTATCATGTCACTTAACTGACTGACTGAATGATTGCTAGATCATGAATATTTTTATGTCTTGTCTTTTCAGGACCTGGCTCTCTACATTGTTGCTCTAATTAATGATGGTCCTATTAATAACCCTCTCCATACATACAATCCATGTACACAATCTTCTTAGGTAGGTTATTTGTTGTTTTCCTCTTTTTTTTCTGCATGTGCTGTGCGTGTCGAATTCTCTAAGTTCTGTAGCCTCGTTTTATATACAAGACATTTCAATGAAGACTTTTTTATTCTAAGTATGTATTTTTTATTCTAAGTATGTATTGTTTCAGCTAATTGCCATACGTGCTACACGCTTGGACGATCATGTGTCAAAAGAAACATGATTTACTAGGCAGAAGATTTTCCTGTAGTTGGTTGCCATTACTTTCTGCGGTGAACTGGTCGCCAACCAGAGCTACAGAACCAAATCTATTCTGCCATTTAATCCATAGCTGGAGAGAGAAAAGACGGATTAATATCTTTCCCAAGAGTATTTGTGCAACGAATGTCAACTTGGTTTTACGATTTCTCGTTCCGTGTCGATATCCACGACACCACAACACAGATGCCGGGATGTGCATTTTGGTGTCGTGGATATCGACACGGAAGGAGATAATTTACAAGAAAATTCTCCGGTGTTCACTCTCATACAGTAGGATTGATGTTACACGGCAGTTCAGTACTCATTTCTTGGTTAATAATGTTCCTGTATTTCAATACTTTTTTTATCCTTTGGAAGATATCAGATATCTTTCGTTATACAAAATTTATGTATCGCATTTTCTATCGCCTGCTATATCAATTCCGAAGTAGTTCAATTTATGTATTTTTAATCGATACATCACAAGCAAGGCGATAATACCACTGAGACGTAAGCGGCTACAAGAAGTGAAAGAGAATGAGAAGACTTAAGAACGAACCGGAAACTCAATCGTAAATAGGAAACAAGGGATATAATACTGCACCGGTTAATATAAAAGAAATAATATTTATATAAAATACATTTTTATATAAAAAAATAATATTTATATAAAATACATTTTTATATAAAAAAATAATATTTATATAAAATACATTTTTATATAAAAAAATAATATTTACATAAAATACATTTTTATATAAAAATAATAATATTTACATAAAATACATTTTATATAAAATAATATTTACATAAAATACATTTTAATATAAAAATAATATTGACATAAAATATATTTTATATAAAAATAATAATATTTATATAAATACATTTTTATATAAAAATAATGATATTTGCATAAAATACATTTTTATATCAAAATAAAATAATATTTACATAAAATACATTTTTATATAAAATAATATTTACATAAAATACATTTTAATATAAAAATAATATTGACATAAAAAAATTTTATATAAAAATAATTGTATTTACATAAAATTCATTTTTATATAGAAATAATAATATCTGCATAAAATACATTTTTATATCAAAATAAAATAATATTTACATAAAATACATTTTTATATGAAATAATATTTACATAAAATACATTTTAATATAAAAATAATATTTCCATAAAATACATTTGATATAAAAATAATGATATTTACATAAAATACATTTTTATATCAAAATAATAATATTTACATAAAACACATTTTTATATAAAAATAAAATAATATTTTCATAAAATTCATTTTTATATAAAATAATATTTACATAAAATACATTTTAATATAAAAATAATATTTACATAAAATACATTTGATATAGAAATAATAATATTTACATAAAATACATTTTATATAAAAATGATAATATTTAAATAAAATACATTTTGATATAAAAATAATAATATTTACATAAAATACATTTTTATATAAAAATAATATTTACATAAAATGCATTTTACATAAAAATAATATTTACATAAAATATATTTTATATAAAAATAAAAATATTTGCATAAAATGCATTTTTATATAAAAATAATATTTACATAAAATGCATTTTTATATAAAAATAATATTTACATAAAATATATTTTATATAAAAATAATAATATTTACATAAAATACATTTTTATATAAAAATAATGATATTTACATAAAATTCATTTTTATATAAAAATAATAATACTTACATAAAATACATTCTTATATAAAAATAATAATATTTGCATAAAATTCATTTTTATATAAAAATAATATTTACGCAAAATACATTTTTATATAAAAATAACGATATTTACATAAAATACTTTTTTTATATAAAAATAAGAATATTTACCTAAAATACATTTTTATATAAAAATAATAATATTTGCAATTGCTTAACTGCTACTAATACTATGAACATAGATAATGCGTTGTGATTAATATCATATAGCTGTTCAGCAATTTTTCATTCTATATTACGAAATATTCTTGTTTTTTCATACTTTTTGAAGATAACGAGTTCAAATGCATAAACAAAGCTATTAATAAATAATAGTAAACAACACTCATTAGCGTACTTGTAAAATCTTTTGTAGGTATTATAAGCAGCTTTGATTCCATAATGAACGTCCGGCTTTAAGGTCGTGTTTTAAATATCATTTACTGGGCCAAGCTCTTCTCGATAGGTTTCTGTTGTAGTGCTTATCCAAGGGTGAAAGATCCCTTGTTATGGTGGAAAAAGATGGTCGGTTCATTGGAAGGCGCTTCAGTAAGTATCTGACGTCTGCTTTGCGCCAGTTTTACAAGAGATCAGACCAAAAATGGAATGTCGTTAATATATCTGAGCTACTTATTCTTGAGTCAGTTCAAAAGCGTATAAGCGGCCTTGTGAATGACGAACTATTTCCCACTCTATGACGCCTTTAACACAGAAGAAACGCTGGGTGCTCCTCGATACTCTATCACTATTTTTATAATAGATGTTCCGACGAACTACATTCCTTGTTCCCACCAGTTCTGACTTGTGAAACTAGGACCCGTCAGGCCTCGTACACATGGATGAATCATCTCCATTCTCTTTGCATTCTATCCGTAAGAAGTTTCACGCGGGAAGCTTCTTCCAAAGAACGGCAGCTTTGTGGAATAGGCCCCCGTTTAGATGTTTTCCAATCATTTCAATCTTGACATCTGATTGAGTGACTGATTTGTTTCAGGTTATTTAGAGCTAGCAAATATATTTTTAAAATTGTAAGAATTTTTTGGAAGTTTTAAATATTTACTGAAACACGTCCTAATAATTAATAATTAACCCATAATAATTAATAATTAATAATTAACCCATAATAATTAACCCATAATAATTAATAATTAATAATTAATAATTAACCCATAATAATTAATAATTAATAATTAACCCGTAATAATTAACCCATAATAATTAATAATTAATAATTAATAATTAACCCATAATAATTAATAATTAATAATTAATAATTAATAATTAACCCATAATAATTAATAATTAATAATTAATAATTATTAATTAACCCATAATAATTAATAATTAATAATTAATAAATAATAATTAATAATTAACCCATAATAATTAACCCATAATAATTAATAATTAATAATTAACCCATAATAATTAACCCATAATAATTAATAATTAATAATTAATAATTAACCCATAATAATTAACCCATAATAATTAATAATTAATAATTAACCCATAACAGAAGGAAGTAGAGGTGAATCCATACCTTTCAAAGAGTATTTGCGCGTAAAGGAATATAACTAGTCCGACTGGAGTTGGAACTCGGTTCTCTGACTTTTAATTACGAGTCCTTATCTACTGAACCACACACACTCAAGTTCATAGTAACTGCTATTTCCAAGCGGTCACCCATCAAAGTACTGACCAAGTTAATTGGAGTAGATAGACTAAACTAATGCACGGTTTGATACTCCACCCACGTCTATTGGACAGGTGAAGAAGCTCATCCCTTGTTTCCTGTTTAGGATGCGGTTTCCGGTTTTCTCTTTTGAAATCTTTTCCCTCTTATGTAGCCCCCTGCACATCAGTGGTGTTACCGTCTTGCTCGGGGTGATATGATTTAAAAAAAAAAGATCGACGCTGCACAACTTCGGCGATCCTACGTGAACCAGTGTTGTAACACGATATTGCGGTAAGCCTAAATTTCTGAGTCTAGGGTTAACTATTATCTTTCCTTCATAACCACATGGAAATAAATTCTTGCTTTATGCTCATACAACGACACGGGGTGACTTTCTATCCAGAGATGCACTTGAACATTTCATTGGGTGAACATTAATAGCAAAAGCCTCCCTTCTTGCAAACAATATCCTAAATTCAACAGCAAATATTTATAGTCTATGGTACAAATTCAGTCAGTTAAGTGCCATACGTGATACACGCTTTGGACGACCATGTCTCGAAAGAGATATAACTGACTGGACAGAAGATTATCCTGCAGCAGGTTACCATTGCTTTCTGCGGTAGACTGGTTGTCAGCCAAGGCTATAGAACCCAATCTGTTCTGTTATTTAACTCATAGCTAGAGGGAGAAATGCATTATATTATTAGGTAGTAATTAGTGGGGGATCAGTTTATTACTTCATATCAATATTAAACCGATCCCCCACTTTATGCCTAATAGAAGCTTTAATCATGATTCCAACTATTATATTCAGTCAGTCAGTTAAGTGCCATCATGTCTCGAAAGAGACATGACTGACTGGGCAGAAGATTATCCTACAATAGGTTGCCATTGCTTTCTGCGGCAGAGTGGTTGCCAGCCAAAGCTACAGAACCCAATCTATCCTGCCATTTAGCCCATAGCAGGAATGAGAATAGATGAATTGTATTATATTATTATATTAATAAGTAGAAATTAGTGGGGGATCAGTTTATTACCTTATAACAATAGAAAACTGACCCCACTTTATGCCCAGTGGAAGTTTTAATTGTTTTCAACTCTTATATTCAGTCAGTCAGTTAAGTGCCATACGTGATACACACTTTGGGCGATCATTTCTCGAAACGGACATGACTGACTGGGCAGAAGATTATCCCGCAGTAGCGTGCCATTGCTTTCTGCGGTAGACTGGTTGCTAACCAAGGCTATAGAACCCAGTCTGTGTTATTATTTAACTCATAACTGGAGGGAAGAGACGGATTAATAAGAGTATTTGTGCGTAAGTGAATGCAAAGAATTCAACTGGAATTGGAACTCAGCTCCCCGATTTGTCGTTCCGAGTCGATATCCACTGCACCACAACGCACATCCTATGGTACAAATTAAGCAGTACATTTAGCGTATGATATTCAATTTATGGGTCAAGATATTGTTACGTCGGGTAACAGAATTATTTGAAATAATACAAAACAACGTAATAGTATAAAAGTAGGTGTATTGACAGGAAAGAGAAGTATTTACAAGAGGTGAGGATTAGTAGAATACAGAACAAGGTAATTAGTATACAGTATCGTCGTAGAGACGTGATAGATTGACTAGTAGAACACTTCCGGTGCAATATCGGAAATACCCGACTGACTCGCTCACTCGACTTCCTTCCTCGAGGCATAATCACTACTATTTTACTAAGAGTTATTAGAAAGCGTTACTACTATATTCTAAGCATAACTTAGATGTGGCCCAAGGCCGAAAATGAAGTGAAGATTGAACTCACTATTCAGTTTTATTTGATCTAGCGAGACAAGCTTGTTAACGATGATACCACGTCAGAGTGACCAATGTTTATCTAAGCAAAGCATAAGAACGGAAGTGTGGCACCCAAGTGAAGATCGAACTTACTTCTTCTTCTTCTTCTTTGTGCCTAGTTCTTTCAGGACGTAGGCGCACGTGGCCTTCCACGTCTCCCTATCCCTGATGTCTCTTAGCACGCTTTCTTCTGTAACATCTCGCAACTCCCGTTCTGTCATCCACCTACTTAGGTCCTTCAAATATGTTATCCGCTGCTTTCCTCTGTATCTTTTCCCCTGTATCTGCCCTGTTAGTATCAGGTTCTCCAAGCCCTCCTTCCTCATTTTATGTCCCAGGAACTTCAGTTGCCTCTTCCTGATGCTCAATATTTCCTTTTCGTTTCAATTCTTTCCAATACCTCATCATTGCTCACATGCTCGGTCCACGATATCCTCAGCATCCTTCTGTAGAACCACATTTCAGCTGCTTCAACTTTTCCCTTCATCTTTGATGATACTGTCCAACGTTCACTGCCATATTGAAGAAATGACAACACATAGCAATCTAGTACTCTCTTATTTGTTTCTAGTTAAAGTTTCCTGTGTCTTAATACTTTACCCAGCTTCTGGAACGCGTCCTTCGCCATGTCAATTTGCCTTTTGATCTCGGTGTCGCACTTTCCGTCTTCTGTTAGAACACTTCCCAGGTATTTAAATTTTTGTACCTGATTGATTTTAGTATCTTCCAACTGTATTTGGCATTTTGGGTTGCTGTTTTTGCTGATGACCATGCATTCGGTTTTCTTGAAGTTTATTTGTAGTCCTTTTTTGTCACTCTCTTCAGCTACCTGCTGTAGGAAGTCTTGGAGTTTCCTTTCCGTGTCTCTACTACTCAGTCGTAATTGATTTAGAGAGAGAGATCTTGTCAATATGAGCTGGAATGTTTTCTTGTTTATCTGCTTTCGGTGTCATAAATTTCTATTTGTTAATCCATCTTAGGTTCTGTTTTCCTGGGTCAATACTAGAAGATTTGGAATCTGAAAGTATAAAAGATTTTAAAAGACCTAGTCTGATGGGAGGAAATCTTGACCTCAGTAAGAATTTATTTACTTGTTTTGCTTCAAATCAATGAGACTCGAGATTCTGGAAATTCTTATTCTCCTTGAACGTTTGTGGAAATCTTTCCGGAAAAATGCAGCTGTTTAAGAAGACAAGAAAATAAAAACGATAACAACAAAAAGGCTAATATTTTTTGGAAAGCTTGAAAGGAAATGTATGCAATATTTTTAAAGTAGAAAAGATATTAATATTACACAGATGCACACACAGACACACACAGAGACACACACACATACCAAAAACACACACACACACACACACACACACACACACACACATATATATATTGAAACACAGCTTTCTCTGTTAAAACATTCTCAAAGAATTCTTAAAAATAATCAGTTAATTGCTCTTACCATAGATATTACGTGGTTGAGACGTATGATATTACTGTTCGAAAGCCTATGAAGTGCTTGAAAATGGAAAATAGAATTGCCAAAAATTATCCAAAGATGAAAGAAAAACGATGAAGAATTATGGAAATTATTACAAATTGCATCATTTAGTAATCGAGGAAACAGAAACCTAATCTTATAAAAATTGGGAATTAGTTGTGATAACATTTCGATGTTTATTTGCATGAGTGTCAGTAATACGTCTCTGGTTAGAGCAAGATGACAAGTGAAACATTTAAGAGAAAACGGAAAAATAAAATAGACGATGAAGATTAAAAGCAAATATGATAAACACTCAAAAACATAATGCGTAGTAATTTTAAACCAATAGATATTAATAATCAAGTTAAGCTTATCATAATTTTTTTTTAATCATTTCATCCCGAGCAAGGCGGAAACGCCACTGATGTGCAGGGGGCTACATAAGTGTAAAAAGATTAATTAGAAGAGAGTGAGCAGTACAGACCAGTTAGAAAAGAGCAATAGAAAGATGAGAATGCAGGTGCGATGACGGATACATAGGTGGAGGGAAAGGGAAGGATATACGGGGTGGGGAGAGAGCTAGAATCCAGTCCCTGCATTTAAATTCTTGGAGGTTGTAGCCATCAGGAAAACAAGAATATGGGAGCCAGTTCCACAGGCGGGAAGTGCGAGAGAAGAAGCTGAAGGAGTTGAATTGTCGTCTGCATTTGGCTAAACTAACTGTGAATGGGTGGGACCCAGTTGCCAATCTGGTTGCACGAGTAAACACCTGTTGAGGAGGCACCAGTGACTTAAGTTCGTCCGAGCAGAAGCCATGAAAGTACTTATAGAACAGAGAAAGGGAGGTCACATTTCGTCGGTGGGGAAGTGGGTGCAGTCGAGCCGCCAAGTCAGTACCTATCATATTACAGACTCTTCTTTGGAGCCTGTCGAGAACACTGAGGTGAACGGCAGGGGCGCCTGACCATAGATGGCAGCAGTACTCCATGCACGTACGGATGGTTGACTTGCATATATCCAGGATGGATTCAGCCGGAAAAAAACATCCTGGATCGACATAATGACCCAACCTTCATAGCAGTGGATTATATTCTAAAAAAATTAAAACAATTGACTTCATAGTCTCTAATAACACTACAACCACACAACTAAATCCTCTACAGAAAACCAACGTAGTGTATCAATTTATAAACCCGTTCAGAGATTGTATCTCTGGTATTTATAATAAACCCACTACATTGGTTTTACGAAAACCATATTCTCCCGTAGACTTACCTGTCACCTTTCTGATCCGAGTTCAATTAAACAACATTTCTTAGAAAAACATACCCATGTAGGTAATATTACATAGATTTTAGTCGATAACACAATAATACTAAATTACACACAGTAAAAAGAACCTTAAAATATTGGAGGCCATCTATATTAAATCGAAACAATCCACACTTAACAAAATCACATTTCAATCTGGTCATAACACATTACATTGCATTTAAATGTTAACATTTTGGTCTCTCACGCAGTGTGACGTCATAGGACTACATTACAAATGTACTAACTGCGTCTGCTATTCGGTGACTATTATCGTTGCTTAGCAATGTTTCATTTCAACGCAAGATAAAAATTCTCTTTGATGGTAGATGTCTTTATGTTAACATCCCTGTAACTTCTCTGAAGATGGCTCATGTGAGCCGAAAGCTTAGAACCAGCATAATAATAAAAAAAATATGAAAATGTTGGACAATTTCTGTCTTTATTTTCATTCATTATCTGTTCTTTTTAACAGTTTATCTTATATATATATATATATATATATATATATATATATATATATATGTATGTGTGTGTGTGTGTGTGTGTGTGTGTGTATGTATGATGAGCTCACATCGATTTCTACGTGTGAGGGTTCAATTCGTTCGGTACATAGAATATCAAGTTTTCTGTTTCAGTCGTATGAAGCCTGCCTTAGATTTGCATAACAGGCTACGAAGGAAGCATTTGAAACTGTCCGCTTGGGAATGAGAAGCCTCCAATGCAGACCCGGATTTAAAAAAGTGTAAGCTTTCAAATCAGCCTTGGATTTGCATAATAAATGACAAATTGGGCACTTGAACGTCGTTACAGATAAAGAAATTGGAATGAAAGACCGAGTTTTAGATCCTTAAAGGAGTGCATCAAGATGATGAAGGCGGTTTTGTTCAAAACTTGAAATACCACAATGGCAAGTTGGCGTGTACATCATTCGATTTAAAGAATACGTATCAACTGGTATCAACTGGTTATAACGAAGCAGAGGCCTTCCAACGTTTCGAGCCCCAATCAAGCAATTGTTCGTGTATCAGAATTTTCGGCGTTCTACATTCTTCCATTCGCACAATGTGGCCAGCTATGACTGAAATGAAAATGATTCAATTCCTCCAATGCCAGTTTTTGTGAAAAGATCTGTATTTGAAATATGATTTTTGAGAGTGTAACACAGATGGTACGGAGAAGCGATTGTGAAAAACATCAAGTTTCTCAATGTGCGGTCTATATATATATATATATTCGGTCGGGTTTCGAGCCTGGGTTATGTAGCAATCGGAGTCTAATCGTACTGATGAGCTGTGATACAGCGAAACAGATCTGTCTGCGGATGACAATATTTACGCTCTCACACCCTGATTGAGCACTCTAGAAGAAAGGTAGACTTTGAAAAACAGTAGCCACTCTAGCGTATACGCATCGCTCATTCAGTAAAAATGAATAGGAGCACGCTAGCTATTGGGCGCATAATATGATATTTGCTAAAAAGACTGCCTTCTTCCACCAAACGCCCCGTGGCCCAGGGTTAGAGTCGCCGATTGACGCCAATTCGGTCGGGTTTAGAGCCTGGGTTATGTAGCAATCGGAGTCTAACCGTACTGATGAGCTGTGATACAGCGAAACAGATCTGTCTGCGGATGACAATATTTACGCTCTCACACCCTGATTGAGCACTCTAGAAGAAAGGTAGACTTTGAAAAACAGTAGCCACTCTAGCGTATACGCATCGCTCATTCAGTAAAAATGTATAGGAGCACGCTAGCTATTGGGCGCATAATATGATACTTGCTAAAAAGACTGCCTTCTTCCACCAAACGCCCCGTGGCCCAGGGTTAGAGTCGCCGATTGACGCCAATTCGGTCGGGTTTGGAGCCTGGGTTATGTAGCAATCGGAGTCTAACCGTACTGATGAGCTGTGATACAGCGAAACAGATCTGTCTGCGGATGACAATATATATATATATATATATATATATATATATATATATATATATTTGGGCAGGAATATTTATTTTAAACATGTTTTGTTAAAAACGACGCCGACAGAGAAGTTTAATAGAACTAAGATGAGAAAGGTCATAGATGAGAAAGGTCATAGATGAGAAAGGTCATAGATAAGTTCACGGGAGAGCGTGGTTCTATTAAAGCCAATATATTTAGTAAATTTATTATTAGTATCAGAGATACAGTCTCTGGGCGGGCATGTAAATTGATACACTACATTCGTTTTTTGTCGAGGATTCACTTGTGTTGTAGGTTTATTAGAGACTATGAGGTCAATTGTTTTAAAATTTTTATAATATATGATAAACTTAATTTGTTTATTATTATTAATGGGTATGATATTTCTGACTATTATATTGTAAGTGTTGTTTCATCATGTTTAGAAAGGCTCATATTTAAATATAACATACATTCATTGTCTTTTATATTTAACAATATATATTTAAGTAATTATCTGCTGCCTCAATACAATATATATATATATATATATATATATATATATATATATATATATATACTAGCAGTATAGCCCGGCGTTGCTCGGGTGTAATGAAAGCTTTAAAACTAATCCATGGTCCTGGAGCTCAGACACAGCCTAAACAATATTTGTGTGAAGTTTGGTGAAAATCGGATAAAATTTGTGGATTTGTATAAAGGACATACAGACAGATAAACACACACACACACACACACACACAAATATCTTGACTTATATATATATATATATATATATATATATATATATATATATATATATATATTATTGATTTCCTGCATTATTGTAAGAACTGCAACCTTGAAACTTCTAAATATCGCTTCTTATGTCTTTGTCTACGAGTGCATCAAATTTGATTAAAATCGGACCACTCCTTCTATAACCCAATTTTTTCGATTATCGGTTTTCGACATTTATCGGGGGTACCTTGAACACGCACAGACGCTTATAGTACAAATTTGTAAATTTTCAAGAAAATCGGTTCAGCTGTTTCGGAGTCTATAGGTAACGGATACACACACACACACACACACACACACACACACACACATTCACACACACAGACAAAGTTCCATTTATAAATAAGTTTAGATATATATAATTTTCCGTTACACACAATGGTGTTTTTGCTGTTTACGTAACAAACTGTTTTTTAATGGGTCAGGGTTGTTAGCTCTGCGCCCAACCCCTAAACCTGGAGAAAGGTGATTTTCTAAGCGTAGCTTAGACGTAACACACGGCCGAAAGTAGGGTGCACACCATTAGATTTATAAATTTTTAAGCGGTCACCCATGTAAGTTCGGACATGTAGTTGTTTAACTTCGGTGATGGTACGGGGGCCGGTTTCAGTGTGATGTGCCCATGAACGGTAATCCGTTGAAATTATTGTTCATGAATAGGAAAGTCATTACTAAACTAACGCTATAAACGATAGGCCATTAAGGAACGAAAATACATGACAACGAAACTGACTATCACCTTGTAAATTTTAACCGAAAAACCCCGGTTGAAGAATCACTAACGACACTACTTTCAAAAATAATAATTCTTTAGCCTTTACAAAAGAAAAAAAAAACTTGAAAATTCCAAAAATTGAATAAAAATATCTTTAAAAATATTTCTTTTCCGCCATATTCAACGAAATATATATAAACAATATATATATGCCGACCATATATATATATATATATATATATATATATATATATATATATATGTGTGTGTGAACTCATATGCCACCAGAAAGAGCATTCATCTTCACGGACAATGGTTTGGCCATCAAATTGCAGTCGCCTTCACGTCTAATACTCGATCAGCTTTCTTCCCCACCTTTTTTTATTGAACGCCATATTTTTACTGTCGAGTTGCTAGAACTACCATTATTCGTGATATTCCAATCTTGACATTATTCGAATTTCATGACTTTGAATTTAAAAATCCAAGAATGGGTCACGAAAGATATGATTAAAAACAACGACAAATTTGAAAACAGAATGAAATTCCCATGATTTTTTAATTGTCACTTTTGATTCGCCTGTTCGTATTTCATATATTAATCTCGAACAAATAAAGTTTTATAACCTCTAAAATGATTTCATTAGGTTGAACAAAAGTTGTATGGAATTGAAATTTGTTTTGCTAACTTGTTTTTGTCGGATTTCGAATAATGTTGTTTTAAAAATCCGTTTGATGGAGGAAGTTGGAGATATCTCAACAACTCAGCATGTCGTAGGTGTGGTTCGGGCGGGGGGTATTATGAGTTTTTAATATTTTAATATAAAGTTAGACCAAGATATTAATATCCTCAAATAGAATTCACATAATACCCATAAATAAAATGCATTGTTCGAATTACTGAAATAAAACATTACTACTATTCCGGTTTGAAAAGACAGCTTACATTTACCGGAACATCAAAATCGTTTTAACATTCCACAACCGTTAAAATTAACAAAAAAAAAACAAAAAAACTTTGTAACTTGAGCGAAAGTATATCATACTGATTAGATGTCAATCAACAGTTTTGTTTAAATATTTTTATTAGAAATTATACAGAAGCATAAGACAAGGGTGTATCTTCTCACCAGACTTATTCAACCTCTCCAGTGTGGCGATTCTGAGATAATTAGAAGTTCTATCAGGATTCAATGACAAGAGTAGTAAACAACTTTGCTTCTAACAAAATTTATAATACCATCCATCCTAAACGGGAATAAATGTTGAACAATCTCTTCACAGATAAAGATGCTTGAAGAAACAGAAAAGTGGCTCTACAGTAGAATGGTGAGAATACCATGAACCAAACATGTGAATAAAGACGAAGTACTAGAGAAAATGAAAACAAAAAGGAAATTATACTTAACACCAGGAAGAGACAGATGAAATCTTTAGGGCAAATACTGAGGAAAGAGGGCTTTGAAAATTTGATACGCACAGAAAGGATTGAAAGCAAAAGGAACAGACACATTTCTTCTTAAGATAAGTTTTTCAGCAAACACGTCATCATAAGTATCTTCGGCAACGATTTTTATGAAAAAATGTTACCGTGAAAAGGTTACCTTAAGGAAAATGTAGTTTTGCTAGTTCTGTATATCTATAATTGTCATTTAACATACGCGAAAAAAAATGTCCATTGCATATATATATATATATTTGCTTAAACATTATTTTTGATCTATACTCGTATTTAAGTAGAGTTTCTGTTTATAATCAAACAGTATATATATATTTTTCTACCGGCCTGATTATTTACGATAAGTTTGTTGAAATTACAATACATTTCAGAAGAGATATGGTTATTTGCGTGAATCAAAAATTGTGTTATGTAGGCTTGATTTGACCTCGTTTAGACTGTTGGTCATTCGTGGTCGAGAGGTCTAAGATGCGCCAGATCAATTAGTCGCTTTCCCTATGTCGATAGGGATCGCAGGTTCGAATCCTGCCAAATGACACACATTTTCGTAACAAAAATTGTCGGTTTGTTTATAATCATTTCGTTAATTTTCGTTATATATATATATATATATAGGGTGCAATAGATAAATTGCCAAAATTGACCGAAAAGTATGGTGTAGAGTCATTTTGCCAGACATAGGTTTTTTCTGCAGCCACCCTGTTAACCCAGGGTAGCACTACCCTCTCATGGCACTTCATGCAGACATCCGTGTGGATTCTGAAGCCTTGAACGGAGGCATAATGTCGCCATCACTAGTGATCAACCCAAACACCATTAGGTTGACTTGATCTCTCGGTTGACGTAGGTTGAACAGCCCAATCAGGAAAACCATCAATACCTCTAAAGCCAAGGCTGTGTCATTTCATCGTAATACAATGAACTTTTTTCTTTTAAAGATGACCGGCGGCTGAACTCACAATGAGACGCCAGAAAAATCGGTAGAAGTTGCTAACTCTTAACGTCATTCCAGAGGCCGTTAACTTCTAACGTCGTTCCAGAGGTCGTTAACTTCTAACGTCGTTCCAGAGGCCGTTAACTTCTAACGTCGTTCCAGAGGCCGTTAACTTCTAACGTCGTTCCAGAGGCCGTTAACTTCTAACGTCGTTCCAGAGGCCGTTAACTTAACGTCATTCCAGAGGCCGTTAACTTCTAACGTCGTTCCAGAGGCCGTTAACTTCTCTAACGTCGTTCCAGAGGCCGTTAACTTCTAACGTCATTCCAGAGGTCGTTAACTTCTAACGTCATTCCAGAGGCCGTTAAATTCTAACGTCGTTCCAGAGGCCGTTAACTTCTAACGTCATTCCAGAGGCCGTTAACTTCTAACGTCGTTCCAGAGGTCGTGTTAACTTCTAACGTCATTCCAGAGCCGTTAACTTCTAACGTCGTTCCAGAGGTCGTTAACTTCTAACGTCATTCCAGAGGCCGTTAACTTCTAACGTCGTTCCAGAGGCCGTTAACTTCTAACGTCATTCCAGAGGCCGTTAACTTCTAACGTCGTTCCAGAGGTCGTTAACTTCTAACGTCATTCCAGAGGCCGTTAACTTCTAACGTCGTTCCAGAGGTCGTTAACTTCTAACGTCGTTCCAGAGGCCGTTAACTTCTAACGTCGTTCCAGAGGCCGTTAACTTCTAACGTCGTTCCAGAGGTCGTTAACTTCTAACGTCATTCCAGAGGCCGTTAACTTCTAACGTCGTTCCAGAGGCCGTTAACTCTAACGTCATTCCAGAGGCCGTCAACTTCTAACGTCGTTCCAGAGGCCGCTAACTTCTAACGTCATTCCAGAGGCCGTTAACTTCTAACGTCGTTCCAGAGGCCGTTAACTTCTAACGTCATTCCAGAGGCCGTTAACTTCTCTAACGTCGTTCCAGAGGTCGTTAACTTCTAACGTCATTCCAGAGGCCGTTAACTTCTAACGTCGTTCCAGAGGTCGTTAACTTCTAACGTCGTTCCAGAGGCCGTTAACTTCTAACGTCATTCCAGAGGCCGTTAACTTCTAACGTCGTTCCAGAGGCCGTTAACTTCTAACGTCATTCCAGAGGCCGTTAACTTCTAACGTCGTTCCAGAGGTCGTTAACTTCTAACGTCATTCCAGAGGCCGTTAACTTCTAACGTCGTTCCAGAGGTCGTTAACTTCTAACGTCGTTCCAGAGGCCAGGTTAACTTCTAACGTCGTTCCAGAGGCCGTTAACTTCTAACGTCGTTCCAGAGGTCGTTAACTTCTAACGTCATTCCAGAGGCCGTTAACTTCTAACGTCGTTCCAGAGGCCGTTAACTTCTAACGTCGTTCCAGAGGCCGTTAACTTCTAACGTCATTCCAGAGGTCGTTAACTTCTAACGTCGTTCCAGAGGCCGTTAACTTCTAACGTCGTTCCAGAGGCCGTTAACTTCTTAACGTCGTTCCAGAGGCCGTTAACTTCTAACGTCGTTCCAGAGGCCGTTAACTTCTAACGTCATTCCAGAGGCCGTTAACTTCTAACGTCGTTCCAGAGGCCGTTAACTTCTAACGTCGTTCCAGAGGCCGTTAACTTCTAACGTCATTCCAGAGGCCGTTAACTGCTTTAACGTCATTCCAGAGGCCGTTAACTTCTAACGTCGTTCCAGAGGTCGTTAACTTCTAACGTCGTTCCAGAGGTCGTTAACTTCTAACGTCATTCCAGAGGCCGTTAACTTTAACGTCGTTCCAGAGGCCGTTAACTTCTAACGTCATTCCAGAGGTCAAGTTTAACTTTAACGTCATTCCAGAGGCCGTTAACTTCTAACGTCATTCCAGAGGTCGTTAACTCTAACGTCGTTCCAGAGGCCGTTAACTTCTAACGTCGTTCCAGAGGCCGTTAACTTCTAACGTCATTCCAGAGGCCGTTAACTTCTAACGTCGTTCCAGAGGCCGTTAACTTCTAACGTCATTCCAGAGGTCGTTAACTCTAACGTCGTTCCAGAGGCCGTTAACTTCTAACGTCATTCCAGAGGCCGTTAACTTCTAACGTCGTTCCAGAGGCCGTTAACTTCTAACGTCGTTCCAGAGGCCGTTAACTTCTAACGTCATTCCAGAGGCCGTTAACTTCTAACGTCATTCCAGAGGCCGTTAACTTCTAACGTTCCAGAGGCCGTTAACTTAACGTCGTTCCAGAGGCCGTTAACTTCTAACGTCATTCCAGAGGCCGTTAACTTTAACGTCGTTCCAGAGGCCGTTAACTTCAACGTCGTTCCAGAGGCCGTTAACTTCTAACGTCGTTCCAGAGGTCGTTAACTTCAACGTCGTTCCAGAGGCCGTTAACTTCTAACGTCGTTCCAGAGGCCGTTAACTTCAACGTCATTCCAGAGGCCGTTAACTTCTAACGTCGTTCCAGAGGCCGTTAACTTCAACGTCGTTCCAGAGGCCGTTAACTTCTAACGTCGTTCCAGAGGCCGTTAACTTCTAACGTCGTTCCAGAGGTCGTTAACTTCAACGTCGTTCCAGAGGCCGTTAACTTCTAACGTCGTTCCAGAGGCCGTTAACTTCTAACGTCGTTCCAGAGGCCGTTAACTTAACGTCGTTCCAGAGGCCGTTAACTTCTAACGTCATTCCAGAGGCCGTTAACTTCTAACGTCGTTCCAGAGGCCGTTAACTTCTAACGTCGTTCCAGAGGTCGTTAAATTTAACGTGCTTTATCGTTACACGAGTCAGATTAAATAAAAACTGCTGTAATGTATCGTCTGGGGCTGATCAGTCAGCACCTTCCAGCCGTTAAATGTTCAAAATTGTTGACGTTATCTTTTAGCAGGTTACTAGTTTCACACTCGACAGCCTGTCTCCTACAAAAGCAAATTCACAAGCTGTTGCATTCTGTGTCGTCTTTAGGTCAACACTTTACTGCATAAAACAGTATCAACAAAAAGGACCATCTCTTTTTGTTGTTTGTTTTATTAGGGAAAAGGTGACAACTTGAATTCTAAGAGGCAGTAAGAGCAATGATGTCACAGGAACGTATGTTAAACATTGGTTCGTCTTGCCTCCATGGGTGATCTCAGTTGGACCCTCAACTAGGATGTTGGAGTTATATCGACTTCAGAATTCATGTGACTCTCTATTGAAATCTCGCCGGTTTTGACTCATATGTAAAACCCAGTTAAAGACAATTCATCACTATCAGAATGTTCTGCCTACGAGGTCTTTCGCCTAATCCCTGATCATTCAGGCCCTGGCCTTCATATTCTGGAATATTAAGAACTGCTTAAATAGTAATTGCTAAGATGCTACAGTATAATAATCAACCCCAGATTGTTCATAGAACCCTTACAAAGGATACCCTCCACGAGAGAATACCAGCCCTTCAACCATAAACAGACTCTGACAAGTAAATGTGCATCAAACAAACCTACAACAATCAAAATAATGTATCATGACACCCTCTATAAGATATGAAGAGTGAAATTTTCACAAATGAAAAGGTGGATGTTGGTTGGTTGTTTTATATATATATCAACCTCGGCAGGTCATTTATTGCCAACTAAATTTTATTTATTTATGGTAATACCTTTTTCTTTCAAGAATTTATTGTTGTTTTTATATAAGATTTGTGTCTAGTAATACTTTTTTCTTTTTCGAGTATCAAGATTCATTGAGATTTGTTTTTAAGAGCAGGGTCCCCAAGTCTTACCCTGTTATTTAACCCAAAACTGGAGGGAAGGGACGGATTAATTCTTTCCCAAGGGTACCAGTGCTTAAGTGAATGCAGGTTATCCAACTGGAATTCGAACTCGGCTCACCGATTATCTCAAGCGGTCACCCATCTAAGTACTGACCAAGATCAACGTTGCTTAACTACGGTGATCGAGCGAGAATCGGTGTATTTAACGTGATATGGCCGTAAGCCAAAAAGGGGGGGGTGTAATATTATATCCAAAACCCAGATAAAGATAATCCACCACTGTCAGAATGCCTCCACCCCACCACAAGTTACTTCTGCCAGTGACTGAACATTTTAGCCCTGATTTTGCATTCTGTAAGAAAACCTGTGGCTACACTGTCACTGTTTAGATAAATATCAATATTTACTTATTACTAGATAAGACTTTCATAGCTAAGAATTATCATGTTACGTCTATGGAGTCGAGTCAACCACATTTTCGCCATATTTTAATTGTAAGGAAGAGGTTCCACACATCTTTTCTCCCGTGAAACTACTTCTTCTTCTTCTTTTTTTATGTGCCCTTTTCTTTTCAGGACGTAGACGATCATGGCTTTCCACGTCTCCCTATCCCTGGTGCCTCTTAGCACGCTTTCTCCTGTTACACCACGCAACCCCAGTTCCGTCAACCAACTGATCAGGTCCTTCAAATATGTTATCCGCTGCTTTCCCCTGTCTATTTTTCCCTCTATCTGGCCTGTTAGTATCAGGTTCTCCAAACCCTCTTTCCTCAATACATGTCCCAGGAACTTTAGCTGTCTCTTCCAGATGCTCAAAATTAATTTCCTTTTCATTTCCATCCTTTCCAAAACCTCATCATTGCTCACATTCTCGATCCATGATATTCGCAGCATCCTTCTATAGAACCACATTTCAGCTGCTTCAAGTTTTTCCTTCATCTTCGAAGATATTGTCTAACATTTACAGCCGTATCGAAGAAACGACATCGCATAGCAATCTTGTACTCTTTTCTTTGTTTCTAGCGAAATTGTCCTGTTTCTTAATACTTTACTCAACTTCTAGAATGCTTTCTTTGCCATGCCAATTTACCTTCGGATCTTTGTGTCGCACTTGCTGTCCTCCGTCAGAACACTTCCTAGGTATTTGCATTTTTGTACCTGCTTGATTTTATTCACTCTCACCTGTATTTGGCATTTTGGGCTGCCCTTTTTGCTGATGACCATGCATTCGTTTTTCTTGCAGTTTATTTATAGTTCTTTCTTGTCACTTTCTTCAGCTATTGTCTGTAGGAGGTCTCGTAGTTTGCTTTCCGTGTCTGCTATCAGCACTGTATCATCCGCGTACCTTATATTGTTTAAAATGTGGCTTCTGATGACGAATCCTGGAATAACTTCTATTCCTCAGAATAGTTTCGCTGTACATGTTGAATAGATCCGGTGAAAAGACGCATCTTTGTCTTACGCCCCTATCTATCTTTGCATATCTGCTGAATTCCTTACCTGTCCGTATGCAGGCAGTTTGCTGCCAGTAAAGATTCTTGATTACTCTTAGGTCTTTCACAAATTCTTCCATCAATTCTTTCTGCTGTATTTTGTCAAATGCCTTTGCATAATCAATAAAACATAGGTACAAGTTCTTCTTCACTTGTATTACCCTTTCAGAGAGTATCATAATCATAAATATGGCGTAAACAACTACTTTGTGAAAAAACTCACTCTTCAATTCAAGGATCAGACTCTATCTTCATTATCTTTATTTCCGCCTACACCCTCTCATATTCATGTCACGCAACTCATTCAGTAACCCTTTTTAACGAGTGGCTTGTGAGCCTTTTATTTGGTGAAAGCTTTTGAAAAAAAAAAGACAGGTAAGATCATGATCAGACAAATCATTGAGACAAGCGGATAACATTTATAAACATTTTAAACATGTTTAGAGAATCACTGAACATAAACGGAGAATATATATATATATATATATATATATATATTTCTTAAATATTATAAAATATTATATTTTATAATATTATAAAATAGTTTAAAAAAAGCACATACCTTAATACAAAATAACATACATTAAATTAAAGAGAAACCAACCCCAAAACAAAACAACACCTACCAACCCCTAAACCAAATAACAACACGCTAGGCGCCAGCAGCATCAGCCCTCTCAAGATTAATAGATTAACCTATCCTGAACTCTGCCAAAAACACTTAACCCTACGACCTGAAAAAATGTCAACAGAACTCAAAATACAGACCAACCCCTCTAACACACAAAAATAACGAATCCAACACAAATAAACTGGCTTTTTCAACAAGATAATTCTCATTTCTAAAAAATCACCTGAGGAAGAATCCAAAAACATAATGGGCTGGCTTCGAAACATGAAAAATTTGTGTGTAGTGATACTGTGAATTAAAAAACATTGTAACAACCATTACAGTATATATATATATATATATATATATATATATATATATATATATATATATATATATTATCAGGATTATTAAGTGCTAAAAGACTGGATGAGCATTGTGGTGCAGTGGATATCGACTCGGAATGACAACTGGGGAGCTGAGTTCGAATTCCAGTTGAATCCCTTGCATTCACTTACGCGCAAATACCCCTGAGAAATGTATTAATCCCTCTCTTCCCCCAAGTTATGAGTTAAATAATATGACAGATTGGGTTCTAAAGCCTTTGTCGGCAACCAGTCTACTGCAGAAAAAAAAGTATTACTAGACACATAAACTTATATAAACAAGAATAACTTGTTGAAAGTAAAAGGTATTACCAGCAATAAATAAATAAAATTTAGTTGGCAATAAATGGCCCACCGAGGTTGATTTGACATAAAAACAAAACAATCAACCAATCAACCAATCAACCAACCAACATCTCTTCTCCCTCTAGCTATGAGTCAAATAATAGGACAGATTGGGTTCTATATCCTTGGCTAGCAACCATTCTATCGCAGAAAACAATAGCATCCTAATTCGGGATAATCTTCTGCCTAGTCAGTCATGTCTCTTTCGAGACATGATCGACCAAAGCGTGTATCACGTATGGCAATTAACTGACTGAAATGACTAAACTGGAGAAAATCTTGGGCTATTTTAAGAAAGAAATGAAAATTGACTTTAATTGTAAGGCCACGACGACAACCATAGCAACATCAATTAGATTTCACAGACATAGGTAAAATTATCTTTCCAGTGTGCTTAACGTAAATCCGATGGATGCATATTGTCACTCATTACGTACAGATATCTCTATTCTGTGTGTGTGCAAGCCGCATTCACCCTAGTCGGTTTGAGCCGCCTTTCTCCCCCGATGGAGGGAGACTCATTGGAATTTGTTTAAGGGCAGGGTCCAAAGTCCGACGCTGTTATTTAACCCATAACTGGCGGAAAGGGACGGAATAATACCTTTCCCAAGGGTGCCAGCGCGTAATGAATGCTGGGCATTCAACTGGAATTTGAACTCGGCTTACCGATTTCTCTTTCCGAATCGATATCCACTGCACCACAAACGCACACCCGTCAATAAACGCTTAGAGCACCTGGTATTACTTTGGTTGGTTGTTTTATGGCATATCAGCCTCGGCAGGTCAATTATTGCCAACTAAATTTTATTTATTTATGGTAACACCTTTTTCTTTCAACAATTTATTGTTGTTTTGATATAAGTTTTGTGTCTAGTAATACTTTTTTTCTTTTTCGAGTATCAAGATTCACTGAGATTTGTTTTTAATGGCAGGGTTCCCAAGTCCTACCCTGTTATTTAGCCCATAACTGGAGGGAAGGGACTGATTAATACCTTTCCCAAGGGTACTAGCGCGTAAGTGAATGCGGAGTATTCAACTTGAATTTGAACTCGGCTCACCGATTTCTCTTTCCGAGTCGATATCCACTGCACCACAAACACACACCCGTCAATAAACGCTTACAGAACCTAGTATTCCCAAGCGGTCACCCATCTAAGTACTAACCAGTTGCTTAACTTCGGTGATCGAACGAAAACCGGTGTATTCCACGTGATATGACCGTAAGCTATTTTAATCTCTATTCTAGGGCCTATGCCTTTTCTGATTTTCATTAATGATTTTCCTGATGTAATTCACTTACGCATAAATACCCTTGGGAAAGGTATGAATCCGACTCTTCCTCCAGATTAGGTTCTATAGCCTTGGTCGGCAACCAGTCTACTGCAGAAAGTAATGGCAATCTATTGCGGGATAATCTTCTGTCCAGTCAGTCATGTCTCGAAAGAGACATGATTGCTTAAAGCGTTTATCACGTATGGCACTCAACTGACTGAATCAATTCCTAAGTTGTCATCTATGCAGATGACACCACCATTTGCGAATGTCTCTTCAAGGCTGACAAAGTAAACTTGGCTTACTAGAAAGCAACTTCAGACGTACACGAGAACTAGTTTAAAGAGTGGGGCTACGAGGTAGAAAGAGATCAACATAGCCTCGGGAAGAGACTAAGATGAAAGATAAAATAAATAATTAATGAATCCTAAAAGGAGAAAATAACAGTTGGGGAAAAAAGACTGCTGGATTGGGGCCAAACTCATTTGAATTAGCAAGAGAGAAGATAGTGCTGAGATAGGCAAATTGAATCGTTAGGTATGAGAAGGATATGCAAGCTTATTGTTGTTAGAAATAAATTAAGAAACGATGTTGGTAATGAAATCTATGAATAACAAGTCGTCTCTTCCTTTAAATTATCTCCATCACAAACAAGATAATGGTTAAATATAACTTTTTTTTTCTTTTCTTCGCAAGTTTCATGCTTTTAGGCTGACATAATTGAATAGTTGTAATTTGAATCGGTATGCATTCCAGAAGCTAAGTAGAGTATTAAGAGACAGGAAAAATGTCTCTGGAAACAAAGAAAAGAGTACCGGATTTTTATGTGATGCCTGTTCTTCAATATGGCAGTGAATGCCGAACAATCTCATCAAAGATGGAAAAAAGACTTGAAGCGACCGAAATGTAGTTCTACAGAAGGATACTGAGGATACCTTGGACAAAACACGCGAGCAACTACGAGATTTTAGAGACAAGAAGGAAACTGAAACTTTAAATCAGGAAAAGACTGCTGAAGATTTTGAGACATCTAATGAGGAAAGAGGGCTTGGAGAATCTGATGCTCACGGGGTGGATAGACGGGAAAAGAGAAACAAGGAAAAGCAATTAATGGCATACTTGATGAACTTGTGCAAATAGATGGTAGTGCAGGGATTGAGTGGGATAACAGGAGAAAGGTTATTAAGAGCGACAATAAATAGGAAAATGTGGAAGGCCATGATCAGCTACGTTCTGAACACAAGAAGAATAAAGCGATTCAATGTTCTTCTTTATTCATAACAAGGTCACCATCTTCGTAGCTATAGTAACCTGACAATAGCACAGTATTTGTAATATATATATATATATATATATATATATATATATATATATATATATATATAATTAAATTGTTTTTTTATTTAAAATTAGTATAGTTTATATTGCGACACGAAAATTTCTGTTTCGAGATTTTTACCTCGTCATCAGGCAATGTTAGCTCATTGTTCTGAAAATGATATATTTAATGTCAGTATTTAAATATTTGACAGCATATTTGTGTAGACAAAATATTTGTTATGCCGAATTAATTATTTTATAATTACATTTATATTTTCTATGAAGGAAATATTTTACATTGAGGTGATAAGGTTGAACATATCCGGTTGTCAGAGAGGAAAGAAAAAAACGAATTCGAAATAAAGGGAACGGTATGAGTGTGAGAGCAAATTCATGAGAGAGATACAAAGACGAAAAAGAGACAAAGCTGTGCATACAGAGAGAGGGTGAGAGAGGGAGGCAGCGAGAGTGAGAGATAGGAAGAGAGAGGGAAAAGTGAGGAAGGGAGAGAGGAAAAGAGTGAGTGAGAGAGAGAGGGATAGGAAGAGAGAGAGTGAAAGAGAGGAGGAAAAGAGGAAGAGAGAGAAAGAGAGAAAGGAGAGGGCGAGAGAGGGAGAGGAAGGGAAAAAGAGAGTAGGAGAGAAGAAAGGAGTGGGTGAGAAAGATGGATAGGAAGAGAGAGAGAGGAAGAGAGCGTGAAAGAGAAGAGAGAAAGAGGGAGAGGGAGAGGAAGAGAGAGTGAAAAAGCGAAAGAGATGAAGAGAGAAAGGGAGAGAAAGAAGGAGAGGGTGAGAGAGGTAGATGGCGGGAAAAAGGAAGAGAGAGAGAAAAAGAGTGAGTGAAAGAGGGATAGGAAAAGTGAGAAGAAGAAAGAGTGAAAGAGAAGAGAGAAAGAGGAAGAGAGAGAGAGGACGAGAGAGAGGGAGAGCGAGAGAAAGCGAAGAGGGAGAAAGAGGATCTATTGTAATGAAGTAAAAATGAATTATAGAGGTGTGTAAATTTAGCAAGAGACATGTCAGTGAGAGGTGTGTGTGTGTGTGTGTATATGTGTGTAAGAAAAGAGAGATAAAAAGATCAATTGTGTGTGGGGGGAGAGAGAGAATGAGAGAAAGATTATGTGTGAAAGTGAGAAGTGTGAGGAGAGAAAAGTGAGAAAAAGGTATGTGAGAGAAAAATGAAGTTAAATGTGATTGAGAGAGGGGGGTGAAAAAATGATAGAGGCGTATGAGTGAGAAATCGAGGGGGCTGAGGAGAGATAAATAAAGAGGGAGAGGTGTGAAAGAGATGTCAAAGACAATGATAAAATAACTAAAAGAAAAAGAGAAGTGGGATGAAAGAAACAAGTGAAGGTGCAATATGACGCTGCAAAAATATTATTGACATCAGAGGCGGAAGTCACAAGCATTAGCCGACAAAGATATGATCGACATCAAAGGCAGAGAGCACAGGCGGTGGCCAACAGAAATAGGATTGACATCAAAGGAAGAGAACACTGGCAATGGCCGACAAAGATATGATCAACATCAAAAGCAGGCACAAGGCGACGACTAAAGGTTTGAAAAGCAATGGCCGACAAAGATATGATTGCTGTCAATTGAAAGACAGTCCAAAGGGGTAGGGCTGTGTGAAAGTTTTTGGTTATATTAGTCGAAGACAGGAGAACAGGTCAGAACACAGGACGAGAGAAAAGCGAACTTCCGATGGCTAACGACTTTCCGTCGGCTCCTTCGTAGGTGCGTAATGTCTCTCCAGCTGGCCAACAGTGTGACCGTCGCTGATAACAAGAATGTTGTTTTCTTTACGGATTACCCCTCCTTTGTGGGTTATTTAAAGCCGAAAATATATTTTGATTGTTGAATTTTTTCTTGTGTGGAAATATTGCGTTAATTTCTTGAGATTAGAAATGATTTTTTCATATATCATAGCTGAGAGATAGAGGATTTTAAGTCATCTATTTTCAGAGGATATTTGCGTGTAGGCAAATTTAACAAACAAGGCTGCAACTCGAACTCAGCTCTCAGCTTTCTCATTACATGACTTTATTACACCATCGCACATCCAAGACAGAAATAAGAGAAATGATATGTGGGCGATAGAGAAATGAAAAAAGAAAATGAGAGAGTGAAAGAGAATTGAGAGAAAGAGGTAAGGAAGGAGACAAAGAGAAGTAAGTGAAAGGGTGTGTGAGAAAAATAGTGAGAGATACAAGTCTGAGAGAGAGTGAGGTGTGTGTGTGTAACAGAGAGAGAGAAAGATAAACAGAGAGAGAGTGGGGAGAGAGAGAAAACAAAAAAAAAACACTTGTTGTACAGACGTTTCTTTTAATTTGTTCCCTGTTAAACTACTAACCAACTGCTTATCTATTCGAAACAGCTTAACCAAATCCAAAATGTAATTCTCTTGACTCCCACATACATGCCAGAGCGCATGCGCGATCAGCTATATAAGCATGCACGCATGCGCGTGCACATAGACACATTCAAACGGAAACGAATGATCCCGGGGCAAATAAGGTAAAGTCTTTTAGGAAATAAATCAGCAATAATCTTTGCGTAGAGAAAATTAACTTGGAAAACATTGTCGGAAAATTCTGTTTTTATCATGAAACTTTAAGGAACCATTATACATAAGTAGAAAAATAGTGCGCCGCGTAGATATTTACTGAGTTTAACTTAGTATGGCACAAGCATAAAATGAATTAATTACATAGACAAACGTACATCAAATTAGGTAGCTTGCCTTCTCTCTATGTCAGATATCCTTCAAGTTAAATGTATGTTAACCTATTTTGTCAAAGGTCACTAGAACTGGTCACTCGGTATAGCGAAGCTCAAAATATTTAAAATTATCTGCAAGATCAGCGAGATCAGCTGACACCTTCCTAGATAAAGGTTCTTCCTGATATGCTCTCGCTTCAAAAAGTAAGATTAGATAAAAGAAATAGTGCACCATTGCAATATCTGCGCCATATGAAGGGCGTTCAAAAATTTCTAAGTCTCACTCAAATAAAGTGGGACCTGTCGTATGCGACTAACATCAACGAGTGAAAATCACTGATCAAGCGACCACTTCAAAAAAAAAAGTTGGTCGTACACTGCGAACTTTTAAATTAGGAGAAACTAAATGAGTAATCTATTTCATTTTGATTTGATCTAAGCCAGGAACACTTCCTCGTTGTTTTGTTATTGTAGTTTTGTATCAAACTGTTATTTCTTGCTGAAATGTACATTGCCTGAGTTCACCTCAAGGTCAAACATTGGCTGTTTTGTACAACATGCATTTGACATGTTCAAGGGATTTATCGCAGTCCTTGTACTGACTTAGATAAATTCAGTGCAAAGGAAAATCACAGTTATGTCCCGTTCTTAAATGACTATCTCTTTCGTGCCTTTATTTTTTTGTGTATCTATCTACTCTATTTCTATGTGGGTATATTTATCTCTATCTCTTTGTTTCTCTGTTAGCTTTTTGTATGTTCTTTCTTTTCATGTATCATCACAGATTCTTTTTTGCTATCTCTCACGTCTAAGAAATAAACCGAAACTGTATGCTTTTTTTAAAGTCCACTTAATAAATATATTTTGTGAATAAGTATTTTGGTCTCTTATTGACCGTTTTAAATACGTTTTTTAGAATTTTAAAACGAATAATGCTAAATAGATTTCTTTAAATTTAGGCCATTTTTTTATGTTCTCATTTATTTGTTACCAGATTTCATGGTAAAATTCTAATATGTACATTCTGATGAGTGGAATATACATTACGGGCGTAAATAGGTCTTGACTATGAGACTTTAGTGAGCGACCACCTGACGTATGCGACCAGTTTTTATGGCAGTGAGGGTGGTCGCATACAACAGGTTCCACTGTATAGTTGAAGAAACAAAACAGTTTTTCACAATTTTTCGTTACAACCTCATCTTAACATCAATACACTTGGGCCAACGATGCTTAAGCATAGTAACCCCACCAGGGAAGAAGATGGCGGTTTGCTCCTCCGAAAACTTCTCCATAGCAAATATGATCTTCAGTATTTATCTATACTTCTGAGATGAGATAGTATTTACACCATTTACATTGTTTGGGATATTATCTGAACAATGAAAATGGCTCAGTGGATATAGAGGTTGGTTAGTTCCAGTGACTTGACCCAAAGAGCTGTGAGTTCAATACCAGGCTACAGCAGTGATGAACAAATAACTTAGAAAGTAAAGTTAAATGGAGATAAATACATGGCTACCAGAAGTAGTATCGCACTTGGAATGAGAATGATGTACCCCAGTGATCGTAATAAAGGGTTTGGTTCGAAATTTCTGAAGAAGGCCGGAGCGTACAATGACCGAAACGTCGTAAACATGGCAGTAAAGATGAGGACAATAGTTCGAACAATGTAAATAATGTAAATACTACCCAGCACTCCTCCACAGCACATATGATCAAATCATTATTTCTAAAATAACAACGACGCAGGTGGGATTTGAGCTTAGGAAGCAGAAAGTAGTCAGATGGAGCTAAGTCTGATGAGTAAGTAGAATGAACTAGCAATTCAAAGCCACAGTTGAGTGCTACGCTACTGCAACCTGTGAACGCATACGTTATCCTTGTGGAAGAGCGCACCTGTCATTATCTTCCCTCTACGTTTCGACTGGATTACTTTCCTCAATTGTCTTATCTCTTGGAGATTGTGGCTATCAAAGAAGCAAGTATGCCGAAGGGAGCGCCAGATCGGGAAGTGCGAGAAAAGAAGCTGGTAGAGTAGAAGTGACGGCTGCATTTGGTTATTTTGAGTGTAAAAGTGTGGGACCTTTTGCCAGTCTGGTTGCTAGAGTAAATTCTTGTAGAGGGTTACCAAGAAACTAAGCTCATCAGAGCAGAAACCATCAAATTATTTATAGAAAAGACAGAGGGAAGCCATGTCTCGTCGGTGAGAAAGCAGCTGGTGTCAAGCTGCCATGACGCGATCGATTACATTGCAGATTCTTCTTTATATTTTATCAATAACCCCGAGTTGAATAACAGGGGTGCCCAACCAGATATGACAACAGTATTCAATGAATGGGCGGATGGTTGATAATTATATGTACAAGATAAACTCAGGCGAGAAAAACTTCCAGGCACGACACAGTGAGTGACCCAGCAGTAGATTTAGCTATTGATTTAATGTAATCGTTCTACTTGAGGTCGGAAGAAAGTGTATTGCTTCCGGGGAGACTAGCGTGATCCATGCTGATCGGGGACAGGAGGGATTGTCTATGGTGGTTGACGGATAGCAGCTCCTTTTTGGAAGTATTAAAGTTTACGAGGCATTTCTTACCCAAGTCCACCACAGATTGGAGGTCATTGTCAAGATCAGCAGCGAGGCAATACTTGTCCGCTTTGGCAGATTTTTTACTGAGGCGGGAGTACATAGTGATCTTGCCAGCGTAAATGCCTACTTGGGATTTGATAACACAAGGGAGATCGTTAATGAAGGTTAGAAAGAGTGTCGGACCTAGGATAGTGTTCTTCGGACTTCCGCGTTCATGTGACAGGATCTTCATTATTCAGTTTGATAAAAACGATTAGATCAAGCCAAGCAAGCGTCCTGTGATACCATAGTCTTGTAGCTTGCGCGAAAGGCTAGCGTACCAGACCTTATCAAATATAGAGATATCCAGGGCAACAGCTCGAGCATCGCCGTTCTTACCGAGGGCCTGGTATATGTACTCATTGATGGTCATCAGCATATTGGCAGTAGACCTGGCAAAGGGGAAGCCGTACTGTCTGTCCGAGAATAGTTTAAGGGCAGCGAGATGTAGAACTATTTCAGCAATGATAATAGCCTTGAACACTTTGCCGAAAATTAGTAGGAGGCTGAGCGAGCAATTATTCGAGGGGTCCAAGAATTCTCATGTGTTCTTCAATACAAGAACCACAGAAGAGGACTTTTAGCAGACAGAAAAACAGGAAGCAAAGAGGTAGTAATTATATAGTTTAGAAAAGACAGTTCAGGAGCACATTTCTTCAAGGCAATAACCGGGATCCCATCGCTTCCGCTTGCCTTATGGGAGTCAAGTTTTGAAATTATGTTAGAGACCAAAGAGGGGGTTATGTAAACATCCCTCAATTGAGCTCCAGTTCTAGGAAGGAAGTCAGGTGCGGATAATCTAGACGAGTCAAATGTAGAGTTGAAGAAGAATCTGCAAGCAAAGCACTCGGCTTTGTTCGCTGTAGCAGAGAGGACCTCAAATTAATTGATTAAAGGAAAGATGGAGTATTTGTTGTTTAAAACACTTTTGCTGAGCCGCCAGTAATCTTCGGTGCCGAACTTGCCCGCTGCTATACTCTGCTTCTGCGTAGCGTCATTTAAGATCCTCTTACACTCATTACGAGCAGAGGCAAATAAGCGCCTATTATGGGCAGACGGGTGATTCCGATATCGCCGAAAAAAGTGATTCCTCTAAGCAATGGCAGCCAAGCAGGCAGAAGAGAACCAAGGGGACGAATGAAGTTTAGGACGGAACTTCCTGCCCTGGATGAAAACATCGATACCAGCTTTTACCAAGGGGAATACATCAGAGGCGCAGTCCTCAACGGGAGTCTAAACACTTTATTCGAAGGTCCGTCCCATAGAAATTCGCAGAACAAATCCCAGTCTGCTCTTTGGTAGCAGTAAGAAATTCTGTTGGTTGGAGGTTCCTAGGGGGAGTGGGAGTGGAGAAAAATGTTAATGGAAACGACAGCTTGATCGGTGTTACCAAGAGGGCAAATCTGCAAGGCTTGGCAAAGGTCAAGCACAGAGTTGAAGCAGAGATCTAGTAGAGAAGTGTGTCTTGTAGGGATACTGGGGAAGCGTGTGGGGAAATCCACCACTTACTCAAGAGATTGTGTAATTGCAAAGTTCATGGTATCAATGCCAGCAGGATCAGCGACAGAGTTTTTCAACCACTTGGCATAGCGAATTTGTTGACGGGGAAGTAGCCTTACTTATATTGTCAGAGATACCGTCTAGCAGAGAACAGTCGGAAAAGGAAGGAGAAAGGTACAAAAAGAAAAGATACCTAATCTATTTTAGAAGTGAAGACGGAGACACATGTATGAGTTTTCAGAGAATTCGAGAGAAGTAACCCTAGCTAGAGAGAAGTGTTCCCTGACATAAACCCGCAGACCATGCATATGGACAGCGGAGTCCTTCCTTAAGAGGGGAAAGGTAGCCAGAAATCGAGAAGTCAGAGGAGAGGATTGTGGGGTTAAGATTAGTTTCGCAAAGCGATAGGATATCAGGGTAGTTTTAGTGGAGGAAAGATTCCATGCTGCAGAAGTTGGTACGCATATCGCGGATGTTTGTGAAAGAAATGTTGAGTGGTTTAAGTGATTTTAGTTAGACTGGTTTAGCTTTGTTTCTTGAGATACAATTCTTCATTGTTGTGTTGTTGGTGAGGAGAGACCTCACGTAGAGGTGGAAAACGGTCATTGACTGCTAAAAGTGCATGAAGAGAGTTGGCGCAGACTGAAGCATAGTGTGGCCACGGGATTGCCCACCGAAAGCGCTTGCAGAAACATCTATCTATGCGCGTTATAGCACTGCAAGAACCCCGATATTATACAACTGTTGATCAGAACAGCCTCTCCGAACGCTATGCAAGAGTTAGGACTCCTAATTACTAGTCGGAAGCAGCAACCAGGAAGCTACCGACCCAATACTTTCACAATGAACAGACGTTGCCACTGACCACACACACACACACACACACACACACACAGAGAGAGAGAGAGAGAGAGAGAGAGAGAGACCCGGGAATCATGTACTAAACAAGGAAAAAGGGACGAGACTCTTCAATAAAAATGGAAAAAGCGTGAACTAAGTGATAGTATGGTCTATTTACTTTAATTTGAAAAAAAAAAGTAAAAGTTAAATTTACTATGTTTTACTTAGTTAAAAGTCAGAAGATCACTTCTTGATTGTTACTAAAGGTCTAAGTTCTCTACAAGTAAAACAAAACAAAAAATCACAGCCCAGAATTGGAGAGGCCAGTGCAGTGAAGATGATGATTCATTTGCCGGACAAGGTTCACATTTTTTTGGCAAAAATCAATATATATATATATATATATATATCCGAGTGAATAAGGAACGAAGAAAAATTTTTCAACGTCTAAAACATTAATTTAAAACAGTGCTCGATATATAATATAGAGCTCTGAATATTTATTATAAATTATAGTTTAGAACATGTACAATTTTTTTATCCCCTACAAATTGTACATTTTGTTTCGACATTGAAATTACAATGTCCCATCACGTGGTGTGGAAAGGAATGGAAAGCCTCTTTTCTTATATTTGGCGAATTGTGTGTGGGATGCTGGTGGGGGTTAGTGATAAGGGAATAAGTCTTGTAAATTATCCGTTAGACTTTTGAAGAAAGTGGGGTGCTCAGTGAATATAGTTGATTAATGAGTGTCTGGGAATTTTGTAGACAGATTTAACATTAGAAGATGGGATGTAAGTTTTATGGCCTCATGACTTTATTATTTGGATTTAATTAGAGGAGCGGAGTAATAAATACAATAAAATTAAGCTATAGCTGCTCCAACAATATAGAAAAAATAATTAAAGTACATAACAGCAAAATATTAAAAGCATACAACAAAAATAACTGCAACACTAATACCAGTCTGCCTCATAATAACAACCGCTGTAACTGTAGAAACTACCAAGTCCAAATCATGACTACTAGATGATATTAACACATGGAAGATTTTTAAAACGACGAACACGTGCGTACGGGACGCTAGAAACGAATGTCGCACTACAGTTTATGACGTCACACATGACCACGCTAGAGTGGAGGCGAGAAGTATTTAGTACGGAAAGCCATTGGGTTAACCAATATCTTCTCCCTTTGAAAACCTTCCATGTAAACAAAATAAAGTAATACGATTGTTCGTCCGCGAACTGTTTAATATACTTAATATAGTGGTCATCTTTGATAACGGGATGTAAGCCGAAAGCTCAGAAAGGATTAAAAACATATATCAATATTGTGATTTTCTTTGTTCTTTCAACGATAATGCTATTAAGCTTATCAGACGATATGAAAAGAATTTACATAAAATAAATAGAGAAAACTTCAGCATATTATTTAACGAAACATGCATCAGTATATATATATATATATATATATATATATATATATATATATATATATAAAACCGAGTATAGGTATGGACGGAATAATATTCTGATAACACTTTTCTTTAAAAAGTGCTTAAAACAAAGTAGAGCTAATAATATTTATTCAGAAATTATAACATGAATATTTTATATCACTACAAAAGTAGTTTACAAGTAGTGTCGAAACAAAATAGCTACTTTTGTAGTGATATTATAACATATTCATGTTATAATTTCTGAATATATATATATATATATATATGTGTGTGTGTCAATATATATATATATATGTGTGTGTGTGTGTGTTGCGCTACGAATATTTCAGCACCCCGTTAATATAATGGCTGACAGAGAGGCAAGTAAATTATATCAGAAATGGAATTATATTACAAGTCAAAAACCTGAGATTAATTTTTAATTCGGTAAAATGAATAAAATGCCAAAATATAAGGAATTCTTTGAATATTGCATGTGGATTAAGTAATCATTTCAATAATAAAGAAAGAATATCATAATTTCAAAATAGATTTCTAACTCAAACATATAACATAGAGATATATTGAATATATATATATATATATATATATATATATATAGAGAGAGAGAGAGAGAGAGAGAGAACGTGAAAGAGAGATTATTTCTTTTTCTATGAGCTGAGAATGTCAAATCTTCATGAGACTCGTCGCCATTATCAAATGCACTGACTGCTACAACGAATGTCAGGCGGCCATATTTTTTCAAAAAGTCGTCTGCTAAATAGCTTTTATTGAAAAATTATGAGTTTTATTTATCATTTTTGTTGTTATTTATAATAATATTAACAATAATAATAGTAATATCAATAATAATAATTATTATTATTATCCGTATAATGTTACTTTTCTAATTAGCGTTGACTTAAACCATTTTTCTTCGTAGGCTTTGTGTTAAATTGGAATAAAATGATAACAAAAGTAATAATAAAATAGAGACTGAATATAGGATATATATATATAGAGAGAGAGAGACTGTAGAAATAAAATTAAGAAAGGAAGAACAGAGGCCGACAGAAAGTAACAAGGAAATCCCCCCCACACACACACACGAATAATCACACATAGAAAGAGACAAAGAACAAAGAAACTGTTAACGTGAAAAGAGAAATATGCCAAATACAAATAAATGGAGAAAAGCAAATGAATTGAAAACACAAAGAAGCCGAAAAATGAATGAATAAAAACAAAAACGAAGAAATAGAGGAACTGAAAAAGTATGTGAGTGGCAGAGAAGTAGAACTGATACAATGATAGAGAATGAGTGAACGATAAGAGAGAGAGAGAGAGAGAGAGAGCGAGAGAGAGAGAGAGAGCGAGAGAGAGAGAGAGAGAGAGAGGGGTGAGCAGAAAGGAAAAGCGAGAGGAGGTCATGGGTGATGAAAGGGAAAACGAGATAGAAAGAGCAAGAATATGGCTGGAAAGTCAGAAATAATTACTAGAAAAACGAAATTGAAAATAAGTAAATAATCAGCGGTTTAAAATTATAAACTATCTCTAGAAATATAAAACAAAAATTGAAAATTAAAATAATTCTAAAGAGCTGCACACATATAAATGTTAAATAAGTGGATGTTTGGGTGTCTTAACGGCTACCGGTGCAGGATTAGATATCGGCAATTTGTGTTCGAATTCAGACTCTGTTGCTTTCGACTGGTTGGTTCGTTTTTTACGCTTCATCAAATTTTTACAGGTTATTTAAAGCAACAAAAACATTTCTAGATTGTAAGATTTATCATAAATGATCTCCCAGACGTGATCAAATCCCAAGTTGGCATCTACGCAGACGACACCACCGTTAATCCCGCATCAGTAAGATACCTGTCGGGGGGGTGGGCAAACATAACCTCGTTGCTGATCTTGAGAATGACCACCACTCAGTGGTGAACTAGGGTAAGAAGTAGTTCGTAAATTTCAACGCTTCAAAAACGATACTTCTATCTGTCAACCATCACAGGCAATCACACCTGCCCCCCATAAGCATGGACCAAGCAAGTCTACCTGAAAGCAATAAACTGCGCCTCCTCGGCCTTACCGTTTCTTCCGACCTCAAGTGGAATAATTACATTGAATCAATAGCTAAAACCACTGCTAGGAAGGTTGGGTCACTGTGTCGGCCAGGAAGTTTTTTCCGCCTGAATCCATTTTGCACATATACAAATCAACCATCCGACCATGCATGTAATACTGTTATAATATCGGGTCAGGTGCCCCTGGTGTTCATCTCAGTGTTCTCGACAGGCTCCAGAAGAGAATCTGTAATGTGATCCCAACCTGGCAACTCGACTCTATCCACTTTCTCATCGTCGGGATGTGGCTTCCCTTTGTCTCTTCTATAAATGTTTTCATGGCTTCTTCTTTGAGGAACTTGTATCACTGGTGCCCCCACCACACGAATTTACTCGGGTAACCAGACTGGCAACAAGGTATCACTCTCTTCTTTGTTTCTAGCGAAATTGTCCTGTTTTTTAATACTTTACTTAACTTCTGGAATGGTGGGTTAATAGATAAAAAATCGCAATTATAAATCGGAGAGCTGAGTTCCAATTCCAGTCGGGTTCATTATAGTCACGTGCATATAACCCTAGAAAAAGATATAAGTTCACATATTCTCCCCCGAGATATAGATAAATTGCTAAAACGTGTATCAGTAAAGTCATTATTAACTTCATAAATCTTTTACAATCTAAAAATAATTTCTGGTTTTATATAACAGCAAGAGGTTGATAAACCGTAAAAAATAAACCCAACTATAGTTTCTGTATCATGTGTAAAATATTCTATAGTTAAGAAAGTATGAGAACTTATTCTTTATTGCAGAAATCCGACCCTGCAATATCTTTCTCCTGTTGCAAGTCTCGTTACTTTATCGCTATTTCCATGGAAAATGTTCAGACCAACTACATTCCTTACTTCTATCAGTTCTAACCTTCACGGCGATGATCCACTGAGCGTATCACGTAGAAATCATTGCGAAGCACCTACCTTCTCTATGTATTTCATTGATTATATTGGTTAGATGTAAGTTTCACTCGATCAGTTTCTTTCCAACGAACCACTGCTGTGTGGAATTGACATTCAAGAGGATGCTTCACTAATTAGTAGGGTCAAGGGTCAACCGTTCCCCACATATCCCCATATATATACTGTGATTTGCTTTAATGGTACCGTTTTGAGAAAATCTAAAATCTTTAATTATATTCATATTTTATGGTATCGCGGATTTCGAAAGCATAAAATTAGGCTGATGACCTGAGACGAATATAGACTTGAACCATGTTGTAGATCTAAAAAATACTTTATAATTTTCTTACATAATGCGAATGATCATGTCTGTTGATAATGTCGCCCATAATTTATGGATAAAGCACAGAACGTAATCTGTTCAATGAAACAACTTGAAAGATTGATTATCATTGCCGAATCAGACACTCAACTGAATCGGATTTGTTCGGTAATACTCGGAAAAATATGGCCGCCTTTTATGTCGCATTGAATATTTTGAGCTTCCTGAATGGTTGAGCCTTCTATTGGTGAACTATAAAATGGGCTGACCCGTAGGGGTCTGCGCAGTATATAACGTATCCCAAAAATGTCCAACAACGTCTAGTTCTGGCTATCCCTGAAAGCCTGATAGTTTTTTGTTTGTTGCAGGGCAGAGGGGATTCTAGAAAAAGGTTTTGGCAACTCAGTCCTAACATAGCTATCATAGAACACACTGAATTATTAATTTCAACGCTATGGGAAGGTAAAGTTTTAAGAAAGAAATAACGAGTGGAATTGGACGGATAAAAGGTGAGTTAAGAATCGTAACGAACATTGGTTGAATAGTTTAAGCGATCTCAACAAATTAGTGGACTTTATATATATTTTATACGAAATGACATAGCTAAGAAAAGTATATATATATATGCGCGCACAAGTTTGTTGTTTGGTTGATTGATTTTGTTTATTGGCTTATCAATCCCTATGGGACATTTAATACCGAAATCTAAATATTTTGAACACAATCTTATGACTTTATCTAAATAACTTTCGAACGCAATTGTATACATTCAGTTTCAGACTTTAATCCAAATGCTCGTAACCATTGATGAGTATTAACTTCATCAACATCGGGTTTATAAACACGTACTGGATGCAGAGGTTTGTTTTGCCCGTGTTGTTTCATCTGCTCAAGAGCTTCACAATTGGCGTTCTTTTTTATATTTTTGTTTGTTCTTCGGTTCTGTTTTGGTTTTCTATGGAATCTACGATGTAAATCTTGTTTGTATTTAATGCCTTCATTCATAATTGAATACATTTCTTTCTTTATTTCTTATTATTAATAATAGTCGTAGCTGTGGGCTTTTCAGTTGAGTACTATTTGCAATAGTTGAGTAATATTTGCATGGAATTCAACTGGAATTCGAACTCGGCTCCCCGAACGAGAAAGGTATTAATCCGTCTCTTCCCTCCAGTTATGGGTTAAATAATAGGACAGATTGGGTTCTATAGCCTTGGTCGGCAACCAGTCTACCGCAGAAAGCAATGGCAACCTACTGCGGGATAATCTTCTGCCCAGTCAGTCATGTCTCTTTCGAGACATGATCGCCTAAGCGTGTATCACGTATGGCACTTAACTTACTGACTATTTGCGAAGTTTTGTATTTTGCTTATTATTATTATGTTGTCATTTTTCACCATATTTGATTTCTGCTATGGTCGCACTACCTACCAAGGCAGTTCGTGGTGTGTCGCTATGGCTCCATTTCATGTTTTTCTATCTCCCCTAACATCCCCAGCGTTACATAGACAAAGTTCTCCTTAGTGTTTGGGCTGTACTAAACAAGAAAATTTTTGTATATATCTTAAGCTGGGGTTTCCAGGGATTCTTTCAATGTGTTGTTTTGTTCCATTTTTTATCATTCCAAGTGCTATCACTCGCACGATTCTTGTTTTTAATTTCCACATTTTTCCTATTTCAATTTTCAGGTCTTTATATTTTGACAGTTTTTCGAATTCCTTGGTTGCTATGTTACAATCCGCTGGACAAACCATATCAATTAATAGGCAAGTTTTTTCTTTCTGGTTTTTAACAATAATGTCCGACCTATTTGCTTCAATGTTTCTGTCTATGTAAATGGTGTAATCCCATAGAATGGTGACATCTATTTCCGTAACCGGTGCTGGGCGATGTTCATACCAGTGTTTGTTTAGATATTTTCCATAGTGTTTGCACATTGTCCAATGTAAATATTGCCGCACTCTATCGTGACGATTTTTATATTCATTTGGGGCAAGTACAGAACATCCTGAGATTAGATGGTCTATTGTTTCTTGGTGTTTATCACAGAACCTGCATTTTGGATCCACATTATTATGTATCATATTTGCCAGAAAGTTCCAAGTGAAAAGACTTTGGTCTTGCGCTGCAAGAATAAATCCTTCAGTCTCAGACTTTAATCCAGATGCACGTAACCATCGATGAGTATTAACTTTATCAACATTGGATTTACTGGTACGTTCTGGATATTGGCCATGCAGAGGTTTGTCTTGTAAGCGTTGTTTCATCTGTTCAAGAGCTTTATCTTTGGCTTTCATTTTCATATTTTTGCCGCAATAGTTGGGTCTTGGCTTCTGTTTTGCTTTTCTACAGAATCTACTAAATGTACATCTTGTCTGTATTTACTGCCTTCTTTTATTATTGAATATATTTTCTTTAGTTATTATTATTATTTACTACAGATCATCATATTTTGCAAATATTTAAATACAAATATTTTTACATTCCAGAATATAATGGAGACTATAACCTTTAATTAAACTCTAGTCTGGTAAGAATTTGAAATTTTTTGTGTTTGTTCTCAAGTGCGATAACTGGAAAACATTTTCAATAGATTTATTGAAATACGATGAGTATTTCGTCGCGAAGCTATTAAGTCGGTCAATGAAATAAGTCTATTGATTTTTTACAGGTCTATTGAATATTATTAAAAACTGAAAATGTCTGAAAAACGCTGAAACTAAAAAAGATTTAAAAACCAATTGAAAGAAAAGCTAGAATAATAAAATAAATTATCATAGAAAAGTGAATCGAAACAATAACTACAAAAACAAGAAAATAACAAAGAACAATCTTTTCATTTTCGATCCTCGCTCTTCGGAGTTAATCGAGGACAAACACGTAATATATAATGTCTCTTATTTTTTTACAAATAGTACTTGGAATGCGCTCTGTTGATTATCAATTTATATTAATGATAGAAACTAATTATCAAATATTTAATGCTCGTTAACCTATATCGTCTACAAAGATGGAATTGATTTGGTAATTTTATAATTGAAATTTGTTCCAACTTAGTAATTTCAATCGATATCTACTATCTTGCTCTTTTAATGTTCTCTCTATTTAAAATTTATTTTTCCATATTCTCCTACCTTCAGTATTTTGTCTTAGTAACCTTATTGCCTTTCTAGGGATGAGATGATTTTAATAAATGTATGTTTATTATTAATTTTCGTCTCATATTCTCTTCATATTATTTTATTATCTATTGTCGTTCCAAGTAAATATTTGAAGAGGAAAGTGATTAACCTCATCACGTTATTTCCCTGATTATCAGTGTAAGGAAAGTACTGTTTTATACGCGTTCACTTTAGTTCACAGCTGCTGTCACCGACCACCAAGAAAGAAAAATGTCGAAAATACAGGATTTTTTCCAGAAGATCTCCTTTATCCCAGTGTGAATTCAACTTCAAATGGTGATGTCTGTTTGATCAACCAACCTAAAATCCACGGGTTCACTGAAGATCCGGATATCTCTGCGTGAGTCCATGACGGAACATAACTTAATAAATAACCTTTCCGTTGGTGTCAACAGAAACGTGTGAAAAATATATGAAAAGTGTTTCCTGGTGAATTTCATATTTTAAAATCAGATAAGTGTTGCGATGATCCATGTTAATACGAGTTTTATTTTGGTCGTCTTACTTTTTCCGAAGACACGATAAGCTTTTTAGAACCGTATATTAGCACTGAATGTAGAGACGTTAAATTCTGAATACGAACCATGTTAACAGTTTTAGCGGGAAAAATTCGACACTATTTCCCGTTTCTTTCTTTCTTTGTTCATTTTAGTTTAACGTCATCGCGATTTTTTGCACAGAGTTTTCAAATAATTTCCATTTTTCCTCCATTTAATCTCATTTCCTCTGTGCCTTTAAAAATGTTATCAAAAGGTTTTATTCTATAATCATTTATGCTTGTTCCAGAACGAGATAAAATTCAAACAGACGACATTAAAAAAGGTGTCAAAAGAATGTAATTTCGACGTACATTATCGGTATTCATATTTGAAAAAATAAGCTCAAACTTTCGATCATGATTACCGAAATGTGAATGGAATTTTATTTAGAGAGGTAGATGACATGTGATTATGTAGATTAATGAATATTGTCGTCGTTTTACCGAGAAAAAACAATGTCACTAGCTGAAATATTGTTCCTACCTAACAAAGTTGGTGTCACCAGAAAGTATATTAATTATCTACATCGCCTCGGGTTTTCACTTCACTTCTCATTCTGCTAAGGTCATTAAATTAGTAAAACAAGACCGCACACACACGCACACACACACACACACACACACGCACACACACACACACGCACGCACGCACGCACCAAAGAAAAAAGAAAAAGGAAAAGAAAACGGCTAAAATGAAGAAAGCAGTTTTGCCATTTTAACGAAGGAAAGTAATTTAAAAATCTGTTATTTGTATTTAAGAAAAAAAAAATAAAAATGGGAAATTCTTTCATTCATCAGAATTATCAACATTGACTCAAATAAAAAAAATTAAAGACGAAAAATCTCAAATTTGCAAACTGTAAAATCTCGTTAGAAAAAAGAAGAAGAAGAGAAGAAAGAAGAAGAAGAAGAAGAAGAAGAAGAAAGTGGAAAAAGAAGGAGGAATTGAAAAAGAAGAAGAAGGTGGGGGAGGTAAGATTAATTAAGGCAAAATTAGAAGTTATTAGAGACAAAGAAGAAAGAGGAGGTGTAAACCAAGGAAGAATTAGAAGGTCTTCGACCAGCAGAAGAAAAAGCATGAGTAGGAAGACCAGTGGGGTTTGGATGAATGTCTAAGGGATGAAGAAGAAGGAGCTGTTAATCACGGCAGAAGATCTTAGGAAAGTGAGGGGACATGGAAAAGGGATTAACGCAGAATTAGAAGGTATTAGGGAAGAGAGAAAGTAGTAGGTGAGTTAGATGATGGCAAGAAAGAAAAGATGATGGCAAGAAAGAAAAAAACTAGATGGTAAGAAAGAAAAGATGATGGCAAGAAAGAAAAAAAAACTAGGGTATGAAAGGACAAACAGGAAAAGTTGAAGCAATATTATTATTATTATTATTATTAGTAGTAGTAGTAGTAGTTCCAGAAGTTGAGTAAAGTATTACGAAACAAGACAATTTCGCTAGAAACAAAGAAGAGAGTACTGGATTGCTATGTGATGTCAGTTCTTCAATATGGCAGTGAATGCTGGACAATATCATCGAAGATGAAGGAACAACTTGAAGCAACTGAAATGTGGTTCTACAGAAGGATGTTGCGAATATCATGGATCGAGCATGTGAGCAATGATGAAGTTTTGGAAAGGATGGAAACCAAAAGGAAATTAATACTGAGCTTCAGGAAGAATTAAGTAAAGTTGCTGGGACATGCAATGAGGAAGAAGGGCTTGGAGAATCTGATACTAACAGGCCAGATAGAGGAAAAAATAGTCAGGGAAAAGCAGCGGATAACATATTTGAAGGACCTAATCAGGTGGCTGATGGAACGAGGGTTGTGTGGTGTAACAGGAGAAAGCATGCTAAGAGCCACCAGGGGTAGGGAGATATGGAAAGCCATCATCGCCTACGTCCTGAAAGGACAAGGCACATAGAAGAAGAAATAGTAGTAGAAAACAAAGAAGCAATGAAGTAATAAAGAAAGTCAAATAAGTAAAAGAAGATAGAATCTTGGAATGTTAAAGAATTCTAAGAAAAATAATTTTCCGTTTCTTTCCATGCAATAAAATAAATATAGTTGATAAGGTGAAACGGTTTTTATTTTATTCGACATGCAAGATAGTCAAAGAAAGAAAGAAAGAAAGAAAAAAGAAAGAAAGAAAAAAGAAAGAAAGATAGAAAAAAGAAAGAAAGAAAGAAAGAAAAAAGAAAGAAAGAAAGAAAAAAGAAAGAAAGATAGAAAAAAGAAAGAAAGAAAAAAGAAAGAAAGAAAGAAAGAGAAGAGGGGACAAAGTAAGAAGGTAAAGAAAATACATAGAAGGGAAATCAATAAAAGAAAATGTCAGAACGTGCCCTTTTGGACTTGGGTTCCACTTAGTCGAACGAAAATGCCGTAAGTTCAAGCTTCTTGGTGACCACCTTCTGGTAATTGTTTTTGAATTCATTCGAATTACGCAATGTAAGTTTCCTGAATCAAATATCTCTATCAAATGAATCATTTAAACATCATTAGTACATAGCGGCTTCTGATACGTGTGATGCCTTTTAGGAAGATTTGCCACACCTTGATTTCCATCTGATCATATGAAGATCAGAAGAATGTTTTGAGGCTACGGAGAGTGGATATATTTTACAGAAGACCGTTTGTCACAATAAGTTCAGAACGATGGCCAACTCGGGCTGGAGTAATGGCTAGTAAGAAAATCTATTTGACTATTTCCACAAGGTAGTGAATTTTGTTCTCTATACTAGCTCCATATTTGTGACATTGGGTAAAACTAAACCCAGTTTAAAAAAATCAAATTGTTCTAGAACGATTGTGCTGGTCATAAATTTCGACCCGTATAACTCTTTCTTGAATGATTTCCGATATCAAATATAAAAAAAAAACAGAGACAATTTCGAAATTAAGGATCATTTGCCACAAGGAAAGAAGGATGACAATAGGGAGCAGGTTAATTGTTCATACCATGTGAGGTCTACCTCAATATAGCGTGAGGTCTACCCACCATTTCAACTATAGCGTAGGGTCTACTTCATAATAAGGTGAGGTCTACTTCTCGTTTTGACAATAGCGTGAGGTCTACCGCAGCATTGAACTATATTATAATATTTTATGTGTAATAAATAGAACTTTGTCTGTGTGTGTGTGTGTGTGTGTGTGTGTGTGTGTGTGTGTGTGTGTGTGTGTGTGTCCGTTACCTATAGACTGAACCGATTTTCTTGAAAATTTACACAGTTGTACTATAAGCGTCTGCGAGTGTTCTTAGCTAGGTTTTGTGTCGGAGTAACCCCGATAAATATCGAAAATCGAAAATAGAAAAAATCGGTTTATAGAAGGAGTGGTCCAATTTTAATCAAATTTGATACACTCATAGACAAAGACATAAGAAACGATATTTAGAAGTTCCAAGGTTGCAGTTCTTACAATAGTGCAGAAAATCGATAATATATATATATAAATCGATACCAGGAAATCAAAATTTGACTTAGATCCATTCATTTTTCTTTCAGTCTACGGTTTCGCTTTCACTGGAAACAACTATTGCTTTTTAGTCTTTCGTGACAACGTCCAAAGAGTCGAGGACGATGGATTAGTTTTAAAGCTTTCATTACACCCGAGCAATGCCGGGCTATACTGCTAGTTTATATTAAAGGTAGAGAGGTAAAAATAAAAAAGCTATACGTATCAAATAACACATATATTTATTTTAGCAATAAATACTTCGTATATTTTATAATAATGGTACGAATAGATCATTGGCGTTTTTTCTCAATATCTTCCAATAAAATGTGCAAGATGTGACGAGAACGGCTGACTACGAACACCTCACATTTTTTTGAGAATCATCATTTTAGCATCCAGTTACAATCGCTCTATTACCTGACCTGTGTTTCTGTAGCGGGAACCACATAATGGCCACATGAGCGGATGGGCACGGTAGACCTCCACACGGCACCCGGGTAGACGATATATTGAGTTAAAACCATTTGATCTACACTGTATCGTAACGTTTTTAATCTTGTGTTCAACTAAGTTGAACCTCTGGCTGATTTTTAATGGCTAGATTTTGTCTTTCAATTAGATTTAACTAACTTCAGTAAAAATCAATGAAACTGAATACTTTTTAGTACTATTTTGCCAGTTTGTATTACGGATATTTGCAATGTTAGCTCTCAGGGGTGCTTAACAGTATAACATTGTACCAGGTTAATCTATACTGAACACTTGGCTTTGGAGCATATTCTATCAACACAGTCTTACAACTGTGATTGAAAAATATTTCTTGTTTTTTTTTTAGTTTTGTTTAACGGCATATCAACCTCTGTGGGTTATTTAATGCCAAAAAAGTGAAGTTTTAAGCTATTTTTTTAAATGTTCGGTTATAGTGAGAAGATTGATTTAGTCAGATTTTAATGAAAATTTTCTGTTTTTATTCTTTTTTATTTTAGAAAACTGAAAATGTCTTCTAGATTTTTATTCAAAAATGTTTTGCTGAGAATAATTTTTTCCTTAAAAATTGTGTTATGGTAATATTGTTTTCTTCAAAAATGTATTGTTGATAATATTTTTCTTTCAAAAATGTATATATTTCTATAAAAGTGTATTCTTATAATTTCATAGTGTTTTGACCCAAATTTTAGGGTTGACTATTTGTCCATAGCTGGGACCCTAACAAGTGCTACCACTCCGGGTCAGGGTGAACCTGGGAACAACAGCAATTAAGAAGTGGTTCCATGCTCCTCACAATCTCCCAATCAGAGGCCATGTGCCGGATGCAGTTTACTGTGAAGCCTAGGACCAACAAAACATTTGGTCTTATACCAGACAATGTTATCCTTATTAAATATCAAGACACCTCGATGGGAACGAATGATTAAAATCAGGCATCGTTAAGCATTAATTTTGTCGATACGTAGTGGCGTTGTTAATTTTGACTCAGCTAAGTAAATTATGGATTAAATTATTAGCCATATGAAAATAAAGTGTGAACGTTACATGGGTTTTAGGGCAGCTGTAGTCATTAAATATCGATTGTCTGTCACACGTAAAAACTACTTTTACTTAAGCAATGTTTGTATTTTGGGTGGGGGGGTTGTTTCAAAGAATCGATTCGCAAGCTCTTATATACATATTTGTTTATTAGTAATGTTTGATGATTGATTTTATTGTCGACTAGTGGTTTAATTGCGCAAGCATGACTAATCAAAGAATCACAAAAGCATGAAGGCACTGCGCTTAACCGATGAGTCAGGCTTTAGGAATATCAGTGACATCACATGATCTCGCTTGTAGACAATGAAAGTGCACATAGATTCGCCCCCGGACTAATCAGATTAACTGACGCTCTTAATAACAATGACCGGATACTTGTTTCTGAATAAACAATTCTTATTGCAGATGCCTGCTCAGGTACAGATATTCTAAACCCTAGCAGATCACCTGTTTGATGTTGACTCTATGCTGAGCAGTTTTTGGTTAATAGCTTTTTTACGGTTTATCAAGCTTTTTTTTTGTTTTAAGCCGAAAGAGGTTTTTAATTGTAGGGGTTGCTTACAGCACTTGTGTTCTCAAGCAGTCCCTCATCATTTGGACAAAATTGTCACTGCTTAAACGATGTTTTTAGTATGTCTAAAAAAACAATGTTAAAAGTGGTCGAATGAGAACAAATCACGTAATCTGGTGTTGGTCTGGGTTTCTAGTTTGATGTAAGAAGAAAGATCATTTGTCATTTGACGTCTCAATCTCAACCGACATTTGGAATTAAGCAAGAACTACATTTGCAGAGTTGGATTTCGGTAGTCCTACCATTAACAGTAAGAGCACCATTCGTTCTCTGAAACTTTTGTTATATTACACATGTGCGTTTGCCTGGTAAGTCATTGCAAATGAATTTATTCTTCTTTTCGTGTTCGAAAGGAATCTTGCTTATCAAAATTGTGCTCAAATGGCATCCATACAACTTTCACTTATTTTTCTTCTATTATCAGATTTTTGAGAATTCCGTTAAGATCCAACTGATAACTTTTTTAGTTTCTCATTATATAACACGCACATTACTGTAGAGACGTGATTAGCAAATAAACCTGACAGAATGGTAATACTGTAGGAAGTATGATCCTAACTGGGTGCTCCACATTTGTGGATTTTTGGACCTAGGTTAGAAAACGTCTTTCAATAAATAGTCAATAAGTATTTTAAAATGGGGAGTTATTTTCAATCACCGTGCATATATCCAAAGTGTTCAATGTTATTATTTTCAATCACCGTGCATATATCCAAAGTGTTCAATGTTATTATTCTTTTTATTCAGTTATATAATCATAACCATCATTTTGTTCGCTGTGTTAGAATAAAAAATAAAAAATATGCGATTCAAAAATGATTCTCCTTGAACTATTTTTTCTCCTTCTGTATTCATTTCTTTGTTGAACATCCACCCCTTTTTTTCTTCGGCTGCGCAGCGCACCCGCTTCTTGACACGAGCCGAGAATAACACTCCACATTGTCTATTTCCATTAAGAAACACCTTGCCGGTATTTTGCGTTGCCAAGGCTATTATTGACCGAATACGGAAATAGACCATGCATAAGCATTTGCTTCCGGGCTTCGCTGGCTAAATCCCCAAGCGAAATCGGGAATTTCTTTACAGTGACTATTTTAACTTTTTTTTACTTTCCGTTTTTTTGCTTTTCTCGCAATATCTAGTGCGACCTTGTCCATATGTTTTCAGGCGTGTAACTGTGAACGTAGATAATAAATAACTGATATATATATATATATATATATATATATGTATATATATATCTGTGTGTGTGTGTGTGTGTGTGTGTATGTGTGTGAATTTCCTTCGAAAACCCTAAAACCGCTGGTTTGTTGAACACATTCCCAACAAAATCTTTTTACGAACAATATAATTTTAACACTTTTCAAGCCTGGTGTTAAAAATTTAAACATATTTAAACTCCCTATATATATATATATATATATATACTTCCACCGAACGCCCATAGCCAAGGGGTAGAGTCGCCGACTGACGCCATTTCGGTCGGGTTTCAATCCTGGGTAAAAAAGCAATCGGAGTCTAACCGTACTGATGCGCTGTGATACAGCGAAAGAGATCTGTCTGCGGATGACAATATTTACGCTCTCACACCCTGATTGAGCACTCTGGAAGAACGGTAGCCTTTGAAAAACAGCAGCTACTCTGGCGTGTACGTATCGCTCATTCAGTAAAATGAATTAGAGCACTCTAGCTATTGGGCACGTATAATGATAATATATGCGCTAAAAAGTCTTTCTTCCACCGAACGCCCATAGGCCAGAGGTAGATTCGCCAACTGACACCAATTCGGTCGGGTTTCAATCCTGGGTTAAAAAGCAATCGGAGTCTAACCGTACTGATGAGCTGTGATACAGAGAAAGAGATTTGTCTGCGGATAACAATATATATATATATATTGTGAATTCCAGGTGAGAAGCCGCACAAAATAATAAATAACAAAAATAGATAAGGAGATTGAAAATGTAAGTTATATTGAACAAAATATACAAACTGGAACATGGTTTAGTCAATTCAGGAATAGTATTAGTAGAAATCAATATATACAGTCTTGAAGTGAAATAGTATGTCCGGGTAATGAGTCTATATCCAACAACTCCAACTAACTCTGCACCAACTTACTGACCAACTAAGCAACTGCTTTACAATTCTACAACTCTCTTTGCAACTCCCGCCGTTCTCTGTATAAGCAGGATTATATGTACACATTATGTGAGTCCATTCTTATGTGCAAAAAGTGGTGATCCCCAACATATATATATATATAGAGAGAGAGAGAGAGAAAGAGAGAGATCGGTGCGTGAGCGGAGAATACAATATACAAACTTTGATACATCATAACGATGTTATGCATTTGAATATAAAGGGGAAATTACTGTGTGACATATATTATCCTTTGAAGGGACATTATCAGACTAAATTAATAATCTTATTGATGAAATTATATTTGGTGGCCCACAAGTCATCAAAGAATATAAAAAATTAATCAGTCCCTCATTATATAGATTAGTGTAGAGATGAAAAGCCTGATTTTGTTTAGATGAATTCAAAATTCAGCTGAATAGATTTTTTTTAACTCATGTGCGATTCCTAATGGCCAAAGTGGTCCGCGTTCGAACCTAGAATTATGATGCCTTTCCTACTTTTTTTTTCAATATAAAAAATAAAAATACGGATAAATTGTTAATATTTCGAATACACATTTTCTAAACCAACAGGTTTTCGCTATTTGCAACATTAGCTTAACACATGGTGCATTTCACCAACATTTTTCAATAACTCTTCGGTACTCTGTAATATGCGACCCCATAGAACCCAAAAACATACGTCGTAATAACATTCTTTGTTGTGAATGTTTGCGAGAGAGCCTCCTTTTCTCTGAAACATTTGTTTTTATGTACATCTATATTCAGTCAGTTAAGTGCCATACGTGAAACACACTTGGGCGATCATGTCTCTTACGAGACATGACTGACTGGGGAGAAGATGTATCCTGCAGTAGGTTGCTATTGCTTTCTGCGGTAGACCGGTTGCCAACCAAGGCTATAGAAACCAACCTATCCTTTTATTTAACCCATAACTTGAAGGAAAAGACGGATTAATACCTTTCTCGAAGGTATTTGCGCATAAGTGAATGCAATGAATTCAACTGGAATTTGAACTCGGCTTCCCGATTTTTCGTTCCGAGCCGATATCCACTGCACCATAACGCGTATGTTAAAAAGAGACAATACAGGCCTACCACCCGAATTGATCCGTTCTGTTTGCTTTCATGCCTTTGGAAATGGTAAGAATCCACATTCTCACTTTCAGGAACGGGTAAAAAATTCAGCAGTTTTAATCCTGTAATCCTGTACATCAGTCCATCTTGGTTATTGGGTTAAGCAAACTGTCTCCGAAAATTAGTTCCATATTGGCATCACGTCTGTGACATTTAACTTGCCTATTGTGCTATGCCTACATTTTAAAGAGAGGTAAACTGTCTGGCTTTCCTAATTTGGAAGGTTGTCGAAAATCATTATTTTAACCTAATTAGTACAAAACTAACCAACTTTTAGTTAATAATAGAACATGCACATATGTATTTACATTAACGAAAACATCACTTTAGTCCAAAGAAATTCTAATGAACCAAACGCGTGGCACGAAAAAAAATTTACTTTTAGATTCTCTTAATTTATAAATGGATTCATATTTAAATTGTTTTCCCTTTCCTTTATTGTTTGCCGTGTTGATTATTTATTTATTGCTTTAAGCAAGAGAATTGTTTGCAGAGAAAAGTCAGTGATAATGATAAAAGCATGTTTACCATTCTATTCGACAGTGACTGATCAACTCGTGATTTAGACATAAAGCCCTCTTGAACAGAAAAAAGCGCTCGCGATTCAAAATGGCAACGGAATGACGTGACGTCAATATCGAAGCCGTTCGCATATCAACAGCATTTTATTCGCGTTTCATACACCAAACAATAACATTGCCTTAACTGTTTAACAGCAATTACAACCAGGATGAGAATGGATACAATATTGTGACTTGTCGCACAAGAGGAACATGACATTTGTACAATGTCGACAGAGGCAGGTAAACACCTGATCATCGTGAAATTCCTGCATACGACCTGCGCAGAATTGCTGTTGTATTCTTAATGGCTGAGTTTTCTTGCTTTTAATCCGGGATTATTTTCTGCGCTTATGCTCATTGTCGTTTCAAAAGGTTTGAAGTTGGTGACATACCGTTAGTTAATTCTAGGTTGACGTCAGGAATGTTGGCTGTTTTTCATGGAATTGCTGCCTCCGGTTTGGTTTTAGGGTTAGGTTGTGACGTGTTCATTGGTGAGAGTTTGGGTTTATTGTGTAAGGATGACAACGAGAGAAGAGAAGAAGCACCGGTTGTCCACTCGAAGTTGGTCGAAACAATTTAAAGATTTCGTCAATTGTTCTGAAGTAGAGAAAGAATAGAAAAAAAGTAAGACGTGAGACGGGTAGCATTTATTTAAATGGGAAAAGATAGAAACAGAGAGCAAGAACCAGGAATGAATAGAAAGACGTTATAGAACCGTGATGACGAAGCAAAAGACTTTTGGTTAAAAGAGTTGCTCATAAAAGTGTGGTTTAAAAACGAAGAAATGTCTTAAAGTGTTGGGGTACAAGACAGGAGAGAAAAAGAAAATCACTTTGAAAGAAATAAGGGTTTATATTATAAAGAAGAAAAAGGAAAACATGGTATTCGAAAATAAAAAAAAAGTTATTTTGGCTGAAAAAAAAGATTACGTTAAAGAGATAGACACGGGAGACAATGAGGTTGAAAAAAGAGATTATGTGATAAAGATTAAAAGAAAAATATTGTGGATAAAAGAAGAGATTATATGATAGAAATAAAAAAAGGAAGAATTGTGGCTGAAAGAAAAGATTATATTGTAGAGATTAATAGGGAAAAATTGTGGCTGAAAGAAGAGATTATTTTCTTGAAATTAAGAGGAAAAATTATGGCTGAAAGAACAGATTATATTGTAGAGATTAGTCGGGAAAAATTGTGGATGAAAGAAGACATTATTTTGTAAAGATTAAGAGGGAAAAATTGTGGCTGAAAGAAGACATTATATTGTAGAGATTAGTCGGGAAAAATTGTGGATGAAAGAAGACATTATTTTGTAAAGATTAAGAGGGAAAAATTGTGGCTGAAAGAAGACATTATATTACAGAGATTAAGAAGGAAAGATTGTGGCTGAAAGAAGACATTATATTGCAGAGATTAAGAGGGAAAAAATTGTGGCTGAAAGAAGAGATAATGTGATAGAGGAAAAAGCGAAAACATTTTGGCTGAAATCTGAGCTGGAACAAGTTAAAAGTTAAATATGTGATGGGCAAGAAAAATGAGTATCTTGTGGCTGAAAGAGGGTGTAATATGACTGAATAGAAAAGGAAATCACTGATTGAAAGAAGAATTAATAAAATCGAGGAGAATTGTCAGTATACTATTGCTGAATGAGTTAATTATATAAGAAATAGTTAAAAAATTCGTCTCAATGATGGTTCATAAGAGCGAGGAAACAACGAAAATGACCCTGAAAAAGTGGCTTTACAGACTGAAATGTGAACGTGTTATACGATAGGAAAGAAAAAGAAAAATTGTGGTAGATGTGGTGCTGTATAATAGAGAAGAAAATAGAAAAAGTATTAACTGAAAGTCAGTCAGTCGAGTGTCATGGCGACCATATCTGGAAAGAAACTTAACTGACTGGGCAAAAGATTATCCCGCAGTAGGTTGCCATTGCTTTCAGCGGTAAACTGGTTGCCAGCCAAGGCTATAGAACTCAATCTCTCTTATTATTTAACCCATAACTGGTAGGAAGAGACGGGTTAATACCTTTTCCAAAGGTATTTGTGCGTAAGTGAATGCAAGAAATTCACCTGGAAGTTGAACTCGGCTCCCTTATTTGTCGTTTCGAGTCGATATCCACTGCACCACAACGCACATCCTATTGACTGAAAGACATGGCTATAATTCCATAACTAGGTTGGTTGGTTGTTTTGTTTTCTGGCATATCAACCTCGGAGGGCCATTTATTGCCAACTAAATTTTATTTATTTATTGCTGGTAATACCTTTTTTCTTTCAACAATTTATTGTTGTTTTTATATAAGTTTTGTGTCTAGTAATACTTTTTTCTTTTCGAGCATCAAGATTCATTGGGATTTGTTTTTAAGGGTAGGGTCCCTAAGTCCTACCATGTTGTTTAACCCATAACTGGAGGGAAGGGACGGATTATTACCTTTCCCAAGGGTACCAGTGCTTAAGTGAATACAGGGTATTCAACTAGAATTCGAACTTGGCTCACCGATTTCTCTTTCCGATCCGATATCCACTGCACTACAACGCATATCCGTCACTAAACGCTTACAGCACCTGGTATTCACAAGCGGTTACCCATCTAAGTAATGACCTGGCTCAGCGTTGCTTAACTTCGGTGATCAAGCGAGAACAGGTGTATTCCACGTGATATGACCGTAAGCCCCATAACTACGGGAAAATTCTTAAAACCATAAATGGAAAACTATAAGTAAAATCATAAACACTACGTATTATGATAAATGCGGAAAGCAAACTGTAATATGAAACCTTAATTATTTATTGGTTTTGTTTTGGAAAACAGAGGGACAACATGCTGCAAAGGACGTTGGTATTGCTTCGTGTCGATTTCACACCAGATCATCAAAGAAATTTAGGTGACCTGCAATTACCTCATTGACGTTTGTTAAATTAGAGGTTAACACCTGTGATTTATACTTCGCCTGATATGTGAGCGTGTGTGAAAAACCGTTGGATAGATGTAGATATAAACAAACGTTTCAGTGAAGAGGAGGAACTCTCACGGACACTACAGACAGAGAATGTTATTACAGACTGGCCAAGAGTAATTGACAAATGTTATTGAAATGCATCTGTTACATCATTTTGTAAATAGCGAAAACTTGTTGGTTTAGAAAATATATATTCAAAATATTAACAATCCATCTGTATTTTTTCTTATATATTGAAAAAAAAGTAAGGAATACTCTGGGTTTGAACGTGGACCTTCTTCTTCTTCTTCTTCTTCTTCTTCTTCTTCTATGTGCCTTGTCCCTTCAGGACGTAGGCGATCAGGGCTTTCCACGTCTCCCTATCCCTGGTGGCTCTTAGTACGTTTTCTCCTGTTACACCACGCAACACCGCTTCCGTCATCTACTTGCTCAGGCTTTTTAAATATGTTATCCGCTGCTTTCCTCTGTCTCTTTTTCCCTCTATCTGGCTTGTTAGTATCAGGTTCTCCAAACCTTACTCCCTCATTGCATGTCCCAGAAATTTCATCTGTCTCTTCCTAATGCTCAATATTAATTTCTCTTTCGTTGCCATTCTTTCCAAAACATCATCATTGCTCACATACTCTCTCCATGATATTCGCAGCATCCTTCTGCAGAACCACATTTCAGCTGCTTCAAGTTTTCCCTTCATCTTTGTTGATATTGTCCAACATTCATTGCCATATTGAAGAACTGACATCACATAGCAATCTAGTACTCTCTTCTTTGATTCTAGTGAACGTTTCCTGTCTCTTAATACTTTACTCAGCTTCAGAAATGCCTCTTTCGCCATGCCAATTCGCCTTCGAATCTCTGTGTCTCACTTTCCATGTGGTCCATTGTGGCCATTAGCTATCACATATGAGTTAATAAATAAATATTTTCCCAGCTGAATTTTGTTTTGCCTGTTTACTTGATTAGTTTTGAAAATTGAAGCTGTTTTTCTTTAAATATCAACATACGAAATCGTTTTATTTATTTATTTATTTTTTGTGTGGAACCGATAAATATTTGTATAACTTAAGAATATACAATATTCATTAAGAAAGAGGTATGTGATAAATATTTTCACTACAAGAAAAGGAAAAATATTGAGTCATTCGTTTTTACTGCTTATCAACCTCTTGCATGTTATTTAAAGCCAAATTTTTTTAGCGGATGAATTTTATATTTACAAAATAATGATTTATTGATACAATATTAATTAATTTAGTCACTGCTGGAGGGATAAAAGTTAGATTAACAGTGTTCTCCAAAGAATATTAGCGGATAAGGAAATATAATGAACATGATTGTAATTACAACTTAGATCGTCAGTTAATGTTGTGGGGTTTCTTTCTTTTTAAAAAGATGGACTCGTCCAGAGTATATTTATAGAAGTGAGACTGAAGAATACCGCGTTTTCACGCGGTAATTGCATTGACACTGTCAGCTCTCTGCCTTCGGGCGGAGAGCATTAACTCAGCCGTGGCTCCGCCGAAGGGTTGTTAGGGCGCTTTCCACCTTTTACGTATAATGAACTGTTCCAGGCACTATAAATGGTGGTAGTGTCGGGAGCTAGACAAGATTACGAAGTTACAAGTCAGTCGTGTATTTCCGGTTGTAAACCGGAAGTGATAATTGCACTCTATGACGTACAGAGACGTACACATTAATACCTTGTTTTCCTGTATTATACTAACCATTTTTGTAAATACCATCTCTTCCTTAATACATTTTATTATTATTATATTTCTGTTGTCCGTTGTTATAACCTGCACAACTCAACAGTGGCGACGAAGATACTCGACATTCTCTTTTGGGACATGATTGCCCAAAGTGTGTATCACGTATGGCACTTAACTGAATGACTGAATATAATAGTTGGAATCATGATTAAGGCTTTTACTAGTCATAAAGTGGGGGATCGGTTTTCTATTGTTATGAAGTAATAAACTGATCCCCCAGTAATTACTACACAATAATATAATACATCTCTTCTTCCTCTAGCTATGGGTTAAATAACAGGACAGATTGGGTTTTAAAACCTTGGTCGGCAACCAGTCTACCGCAGAAAGCAATGGCAACCTACTGCGGGATAATCTTCTGCCCAGTCAGCCATGTCTCTTTCGGGATATTGTTAGGGCGCTTTCCACCTTTTACGTATAATGAACTGTTCCAGGCACTATAAATGGTGGTAGTGTCGGGAGTTAGACGAGATTAGGAAGTTACGAGTCAGTCGTGTATTTCGGGTTGTAAACCGGAAGTGATAATTGCACTCTACGACGTACAGAGACGTACACATTAATACCTTGTTTTCCTGTATTATACTAACCATTTTTGTAAATACCATCTCTTCCTTAATACATTTTATGATTATTATATTTCTGTTGTTCGTTGTTATTACCTGCACAACTCAACAAGGGTAGAGTCACGAATGGGCAAAATTACACAGATTTTTGGCTGGGCTATATAGCCTTGTTAAAAAGGCCTTGTTCCATATTTTGCTCTAGTAGGAGAGTAAATAAATACAGAATACCGCGTTTTCACAAGAGTTAACCGGAGAATACGAGAGTCCAGAGAGAGATTATCAGTCAGTACACAGTAGTTCATAGTAGCTCTGTGCTCCATTCATCGAGAAGATTATTACGCCGTATCCGTTAGCTTCCGACGCGGACATACTCAATATACTACGGCTTTACCTCCAGAGACTTGTACATATACATTTTATTAAACCGTATTCCTGGAATACTAATCTTCATTCAAGTCTGTATGTTTACGTTAATACACTTATTTTCTATCTCAATTACTGGTCGTTGTTCATTTATTTGTGCGGGCCCCATTCCCGGGATCCACAACAATTAATAATCTCCATTCATTTTACATTATATTACCCACACATCAGAGATTACAGTACCTGGTATTAATAAGCGGTCACTTATCTAAGCACAGACCAGGCTCGTCGGTGCTTAACTTCAGTGATAGTACTGAACCTGGTATTTTAAAATAATATAGCTGTAAACGCAAGGTAGACTGTGTTGCATCAATTTGAAAAAATAAGGAATTTTATGCTTAGAAAGTCAGTAGTCGAAATCTCGGTATGTTATTGATAATTTTTTAGCTTAGCTTAGCTTATTGGAATCCAAAGTCACATGTTGTAAGATGGGGAAATAAATTGTTTTACTCATTTCCTCACAGGTAAATAAAAATTATCTAGCTTGAAAATCAGATTCAGAAATTTACTTGAATCTTATAGTTGTTATTTATTGTATAACCCAGAATCCAACGGTAAGGCGTAGATCAGGGCAGCTGTTCTGGAGGGTCGGTTGCAAAAACTGAGCAGAACACACTATGATGCAGGAAACCGATGTCCTACCTGCGCTTCTCGGCATCGGTTTGATTTTAGTGTGTTACTAAACTGGCTGCCAGCCAAGGCAAGAGAGCCCAGTCTGACCGAGAACCAGTAACAGGAGGAAGATGGATTCAGGTCTTTTGCATTGTGTGCAAAGCAGACGTCGAAAATTAAATCGGTATGCCAATCTGGTTGTACGAGCAAACACCTGTTGAGGAGGCACCAGTGACTTGAGTTCGTCTGAGCAGAAGCCATGAAAGTACTTATAGAACAAAGGGAGGCAACATTTCGTCTGTGGGGAAGTGGTTGAAGTCGAACCGCCAAGTCAGCACCTATCACGTTACTGACTCTCCTTTGGATCCTGTCGAGAACACTGAGGAGAACGGCAGGGGCGCCTGACCATAAATGGCAGCAGTACTCCATGCATGGTCGAATGGTAGACTATGCATATATGCAGGATGGATTCAGGTGGAAAAAAAACATCCTGGATCGACACTGTGACCCAACCTTCTTAGCAGTGGGTTTAGCTATGGATTCAATGTAGCGGTTCCATTTGAGATCAGGAGAGAGGGTAAGGCCGAGGAGGCGCAGTGTATTGCACTCAGGGAGAATCGCTTGATCCATGCTTATGGGAGGCAGGAGAGGTTGTTTGTGATGGTTGACAGACAACAGCTTGGTCTTAGACGCGTTGAAATTGACAAGCCACTTCTTGTCCCAATTCACCACAGAGTGTAGATCTCGTTCGAGGTCAGCAGCGAGATTATGCCTGTCCGCCACGCCAGCTTTCTTACTGATGCGGGAGTATATTGTGCTGCGTAAATGCCTACTTGGGACTTGATCTCATCTGGGAGGTCGTTGATGAAAATAAGGAAGAGCGTTGGGCCCAGGATAGAGCCCTGGGGGACACTGCCATTCGTGCTGTAGGATGAATAGGCATGCCCATTCAAAACGACCTTCATTTTGCGGTTATTTAAAAAAGATTGGATGAGGTCAAGCAGGCGTCCGGTAATACCGTAACCCCGTAGCTTGCAAAGAAGGCCAGAGTGCCAGACCCTGTCAAAAGCCTTGGAGATGTCCAGAGCAACCGCACGGGCCTCGCCTGACTCGTCGAGGGTCTGGAGCATGTACTCGTAACGGTTGTTAGCATATCGGCAGTGGACCTGGCAAAGCGGAAGCCAAATTGCCTGTCAGAGAAGAGTTTGTGGGCAGTAAGATGTTGAATTGTTTCAGCATTGATTATGGCCTCGAACACTTTCCCGAATATCGGTAGAAGACTGATAGGGCAATAGTTGGATGGGTCCGAGGGTTCACCACAATTCTTAAATACTGGAACGACTGAAGAGAACTTCCAGCATGCAGGAAAACCGGAAGCAGAAAGGCAGTAGACAAACAGTTTAGAGAGGACAGGGGAGAGTTCAGGAGCGCACCTCTTAAGGACTATCACCGGGATTCCGTCGTCACCGCTCGCCTTATGGGGGTCAAGTTTTGAAATTACTCGGGCTACTATCTTAGGGGTAGTATAACATTATGCTATGCTGTTTTTTTTTCCGGCAATTGTGTGGAGGTTCCTACTCTAGTGTAGTGATGTTTCCAAGTTTTTTTTTCTTGATCATTGTTTTTCTCTTTGAATTCCAACCGCGTCTCTTTTTTCTGTCACTTGGAAACCCGTTTAGGATAGGAAAATCTAGGAACAACAACCTCAAGGTGTTAATCGTGTCATGACTACTGCGTTATGAGGTCGCGAACCATCCCTGACAGGCTTCGGAATCATGTTTGTAAAAGACCGTTCGCATTCATGAAAATGACATCGACTGATATGTAAACATTTTAAAACCGTAAGCAGATGATTTGGCCCAGATGCGCGAGATTGACATTAGATTTTTATGGACAAACATTCTGATTACCTACCACCCCATGGCATATGGAAACGGTTTCAACAAAAATACAATGATTTGAAAATCAAGGCGGAACAGAGATACGTCAGAGATACGATATGAAAGACTCGCTTGGAACGCGCGTAGTGAAAATGCAGAAAAATCCCCTCGTTATATCTCCCATCACGCTAGTAACACGTACATCGCTTCTAAGCAGAACCAAAGGGTAGGACAGCATAAAGACTGTATTCCCTCGAACAACGAATAGACATAGTATCAGCAAGTAATTTGTGGACTCTGAAAAAAGTTAGATTGTATTTTCTTTTAATTCTTTTTTTACCCCCCCCCTCGTTTGATGTACAAAGAGATACAATATAATCATTAGTCCATATAGACTGGCTTTCGCTACTGTTATGTTATCTTCTTTGTTCTTGTTTGTTTCAACCGTCTCTTGATTTTCAGTTGAGGAATGCGGCATAATGACGAGTCTCCTTTTCTCAGGTCCGTAGCTTTCTCTGAGATCGGAAATTACAACGTGGCAGAGGAAGTGAAAAATTTAGACTGATTCTTTGACATCGGCGATCAACTGGGGGGAGAAGGTCAGAGGCGAACAGCTGGCCACGTACAGCCTGAGACCGGGGATGGTTGATGTCATACCTGAAGCCAAAAATCTGCCATAAGAACAAACTTCTACACAAAGAATGAATCTCCAGGTCCCCACAATCAGGATAATTCTAATGATGGCCCTGCAAATTCTTCAGCTAGATCCATAACCATACATTTAAAGAACAAAAACTAAAAAAATAAAATGGTCTTCCGGGGAGTACAAAGTCGTTATGACAGCATTCTATGAAGCGTTACTCAAACTTCAGGAAAACATCACTCGTCAAACATATGACATTTGGCGAGAAAAGATTGGACAAGCAATTAGAAAGTCAGTCAGTCATTTAAGTACCATACGTGACACACACTTGGGCGATCATGTCTCGAAAGAGACATGACTGACTGGGCAGAAGATTATCCCGCAGTAGGTTGCCATTGTTTCTGCGGTAGACCGATTGCCAACCAAGGCTATAGAACCCAATTTGTCCTGTTATTTAACCCATAACTGGAAGAAATAGACGGATTAATACCTTTCCCAAGGGTATTTGCGCGTAAGTGAATGCAATGAATTCGGCTGGAATTCGAACTCGGCTCCCTGATTTCTCGTTCCGAGCCGATATCCATTGCACCAAGCCAATTTAAAAAGATACGTCATGCAAAAAAAAAAAAAAAAAGACGATATACAAAGGCTGAAATTAAAGAAATAAAAAGAATTTCAACCAAAATAGAGGAATCAATAAAACATTAAACGGAACCGAAATCCGACCAAAAAAGTAGTAACATTTACTCAAGCCACGGGTCTTAATGAAGAAACCGAGATACACACAAATCACTGTGAATAGAATGCTGAAGTTTTAGAAGTGTTTGTCAGGGTGATCTTAGTCGGTCACAAGACAGCAATAAAACGAGTGTAAAATACATTGAACAGAATTATTTTAAGGAAAACAAAACAGTATACAAGAAGCCAAGGAAGAAATCAAGAGCAATATAAGTCAAATACAAGATATTGTAATGAATGAACGAGAACAACTTCTAAAATTACAATCAACAAAGCATAATCCCGAAATTATTAAGTTTTACAATGCAGCCCTCAAATTAATTTTGAATGAAGGCACTCATATAAATCTCAATGAAGGAATATATGCATTAACCGTAGCATCAACAATAAAATTGAACATCAAAGTTTAAAAAAATTGTAGTCTCACAGACATGAAGATTCACCTTGGTAAAGAAAAATAGAAAAAGAAATCGAACAACTTAGAAATGAATTATCACTACTCGATTAATTGGAACAGCAATAAATATAAGAACTAGAAAAGGCAGAAAAGTCGAAAGAGAATACATTATCAGGAATGAATATGACGTCTTATCAACTAAAGTAAAAATAAAGCAAACAGTAGAACTGAAGGTTCAAAGAATAAGACGCTATGAGAAAAGATCAAAATTCTACAGACAGAACACCATCTTTCAAATCAATGCAAAGAAACTTTACAAGAAAATCGATAAACAAAGAATTGAAGTGACAGTCCCAAACCAAAATGGAAGAGATTTTACAGTTCTGGGAAAATATAATGGGACCAGACGAATGGATTCTAAGACAAGAAAACTTCTTCCTAATTATAAGATGCATCATCCAAAGGCTGAGGTAAATCGTCTATAAATACCCGATAAATAAGGTGGAAAAAGACTTATTCAAATTTAATTGTCAGACAAAAGAAAACCTATTGGCTTCCTAAGATACTTAGAAACAACAAAGAACTGGATGATACAATTAGTCAAACAACATGAAAACAGAAAAAACTTATTCAATAATGAAAGAAGGTAGTAAATACAAACAAGATTCACATTTAATAGATTCTGTAAAAAAACCAAAGCAGAACCCAAGAACCAACAGTTGCAGAAAAAATATAAAAAAGAAAGCCAAGGATAAAGCTTTTGACCGGATGAAACAAAGCTGGCAAGACAAACCTCTGCATGGCCAATATCCAGAACGTGCTAATAAACCCAATCTTGATTAAGTTAATACTCATCGATAGTTGCAAGCATCTGGATTAAAGTTTGAAACTGAAGGCTTTATTCTCGCAGCTTAAGACCAAAGTCTGTTCATAAGTACTTTTAAGCTAATGTCATACATAATAATGTGGATCCAAAATGCAGTTTCTGTGACAAATACCAAGAAACAATAGACCATCTAATCTCAGGGTGTTATGTACTTGCCCCAAATAAATATAAAAATCATGATAGAGTGCGGCAATATTTACACTGGACAACGTGCAAAAAGTTTCGAAAATATGTAAACAAACAGTGGTATGAAAGTCACCCAGTACCAGTTCTAGAAAAAGAGGATGCCACCATTCTATGGGATTACACCATCTACACAGATAAGAAGATTGAAGCAAATCGTCAAAAATCAGGAAGAAAAGGTTGCCTACGTTAATATGGTTTGTCCATTGGATTGTAACTTAGCAGCCACGGAATTTGAAAAACTATCAAAATATAAATATCTGAAAATTTAAATAGAAAGAATGTGGAAATTGAAAACAAGAATCGAACCAGTGATAGTAGGTGCACTTGGAATGATAAGAAATGGAACAAAACAACACATTGAAAGAATCCCTGGAAACCCCAGCTTAAGAGATATACAAAAAACTGTCTTAAGTACATCCAACACTCTAAGGAGAACCTTGTTTATGAAGCGATAGGGATGTTATGGGAGATTAAAAAAAACATGAAATATAGCCATAGCAACATACCAAAACCTGCCTTAGGTCTTTTCGTAAACTTGGTAGGTAGTTTGACCATAGCAGAAATCAAATAATGATGAACATGACATAATAAAAATAAGGAACAAAAGAAACACTATTGAAGAATGTAAAAGAGAAAATAATAGATTTAGGTCAAAAGATTATGTAAAAATGAGAACATTAGAGAAGCCCAAGTAGATTGAAGCGTTGCTTGGTGAATTTGGGACATGATATTGTTAGTTCAATCCCGGGTCTGGGCGGTATGTACTTTGATTCAGTGAAAACAGGAAGAATAATAAAAATATAACAAAAACTAGACGTGACATATCCCGAGACATTGGCAGTGGAAAGAGATCAGTCTAACCAGCAGATTAATAAAGGGTTCAGATCGAAATTAGATGTAGGTTATACGGATCGATACCGAACGAACAGCTTCCGAAAGGTTGTAATAACAATAACAAAGATGAGGATAATAGTTCACATGTAAAGAGTCAGTCAGTTAAGTGCCATATGTGATACATGCTTGGGTGATCATGTCTTGAAAGAGACATGACTGACTGGGCAGAAGATTATCCCGCAGTAGGGTGCCATTGCTTAAGTCAGTCAGTCAGTTAAGTGCTAGACGCTTTGGACGATCGTGTCTCTTTCGAGACATGACTGACTCGGAAGAAGATTATCCCGCAGTAGGTTGCCATTGCTTTCTACGGTAGACTGGTCGACAGCCAAGGCTATAGAATCAAATCTGTCTTATTATTTAACCCATAACTTGAGGGAAGAGACGGATTAAGTTAATACAAAGTCAACTGGAGTTCGAACTCGGTTCCCCGAGTTATTGTCCGAGTAGATAACCACTGCACCGCAATGCACATGTAAATAGCTTAAAGAAAAAAATGATTAACTGAGAAAGAAGAGAGAAGAATGTGTACAAAGAAAAAAACAACGTGAAAATGAAAGGAGTAAACCAACTTCAGCAGAGAAAGACTAGTTAATATTAGGTTGTCCCAAAAGTTCGTAAGCACTTGCAAAAAATTGAAATTTTACTCGCCAAGTAATCTAAGGTTACCAGAAAACACTTGCAAAAATTTCAAATTTTACTCGCAAAAACAACAAAAATTATTGCTCAAAATAAAGACCATCATTTTCCAAGACTTTCTGCCCTCGATCTGCAAGCTTTCGGATCTGGTCAAAATACCATTCAGCCGGCTTCGAATCAAAGAATTCTTCACACGCTTCCTCGACTTTATCAAACGAGTCGAATCGGCGGCCCTTCAGAAAGTGTTGCATTGAGCGGAAAAGGTAGTAATCTGATGGATCACCGTCAGGACTGTAGGCTGGATGTGGCAGAACCTCAACACCGCCCAGCTCTTCAAACTTGTCTGGTCTTCATGGCGAGGTGTGGCTTGGCATTGTCCTGCTGCATCAAAGCACGCTTTCGATTGATCAGAGCCGGGTACTTTTGCTTCAACTTTTCGTAGACCCGATCAAGTTGCTGACAGTAAAGTTCGGCACTGATGGCATGACCATTCGGAACCAACTCAAAATGCATGATTCCTTACAAAGTTACACCAAACGCACAACATGCCTTTCTTGCCGAATCGGTCTTGTTTTGGAAAAGACGGTATCTCTTGTCCTTTCTGTGCTGGACCAGATAGACCCATTTCGAAAGTGTTTATGAACTTTTAGGACAACCTAATAAATAAAGACATTATTAAAAGACGTTTTGTTAGCCTTCTGTGTCGTGTTAAAACGAGGGTGATCATGATTTCTTTCACTTTCTTAAATACCTGGGAAATATTCCGATAGAGAATGGAAAGTGCGACACTGAGATCCGATATGGTAAAAGACTCATTTCAAAACCTAAGCAGAGTATTGAGCGACAGGAAGATTTCGTTGGAGACAAAGAGACGAGTGCTGAAATGTTATGTGATATCTGTCCTTCTATATGACAGCGACTGCTGGAAAATCTCTTAAAAAATCAACGAGAAACTCGAAGCAACAGAAATGTGGTTCTACAGAAGGATGCTGAGGATACCAGGGACCGAACATGTAAGCAACGACGATGTTTTGTAGAAGATGCAAACGAAAAGGAAATTTATACGTAGTATCAGGAAAATGCAGCTGAGGTTTCTGGTGCAAGAAGTGAAGAAGGGGGGCTTAGAGAATCTAATACTCACATAACGGATAAAGGGAAAGAGAGACAGGAGATATTAGCGCGTGACATACTTGATGGGGTTGAGTAAGTGGATGGGGGAGCAGGCTTTGGGAGAGATACCAAGAAGAAATGTGTTAAGAGCGACAAGGGATTGAGGTAGGTGCTGGTTCATGATCGCCTACGTCCTGAAAGAACACGGCACATAAAGAAGAAGAAGAATACTTTGTATCTCAAAGCAATGTTTATCTTTTTACTCTCCCACTACAATTTCTGCCATTCATATACGCATGCTCCTGATGTACGTTACTCACTATTTCCATTCAACCATCTTGACTTCCGTTTGCCCTTTGAATGTCACATTCTCTAAACCTTCTTTACTCATTATGTGTCTCAGAAATTAAAACTGTTGTATCTTAACAAAATATCTTATTTGATTCTGATTCTAAGTCTAAGTGTGTTATTTTCTATTTTTTTAAAAAATTCCTCGTGACGTGCTCCGTGGATGATATTCTCAGTATCTTTCTGTAGAGCCATAGTTTTCTAGCCTCAAGTTTCTTCTTCTGTAAAGAAATTATGAAATTTAATGTAAAGAGGTACTTCCGGGTTATCTCCCCGCCAATTGAATCCTCTCTTTATTATTACGTATGTCGGAAAGAATTCGAATAAAGGGATCAGCACCTTGCAGCCTCTTCTGCCACATAAACCCAAAGAGGCAGGAGTCCAGCATTGTTCGGTGAGTGCCGTTCCTGAACTTGGCGGCCCTCCCCATTCGTTAGATGTGTTGCGTGTGGGCGCCAGTTTGTGGATCAATAAAATTCAAGATATAATTCACTGTGAGATGGCCAAAATCTTTCCTCACTTGATTGTATCCCCTCCACTCGTCTGTGATTACTGTGGAGCCCGGCTAAGCCGACTGCTTGATTATAGGCGTCAGTGTCGCTGCACTCCGATTCTGGTATTGCATATAAGAAGCATTCTTTTGTCTCACTACACATTCCACCAAAAACCCAAAATGTGTGGTGTTCATGTTTTATTGTTTTATATTTAATCTTCACAAAATGAATGAAGTTTTTGGGACTTCAATTTTTTAGTACAAAATTGGCGGGGGAAAAACTCCGGAAGTACCTAAAGATGAATTAAGTTCTGTTATTATTTTTATTTTTTTCTATAATAAGTATTTTAAGGGGTCATTTTAATCAATGTTTTAAGCCATAAAGATTGCAATGAAAACAATTATGTCAGGATCTAGAATTGATAAAGTCAGTGGTAAAGACAACGGGTGGGGGGTATTTGGAGAAGGAGCGAGAAAATAAAGAGCTGGTTAATAAGGATATAGATAGATGATGGAATATGCTAATAATAAGACAGTGTGCCATAGAAAGAGAGAGGGAGAAAGATAGCGAGAGAAGCATGAAGAGGTTAAAGAGAGATCGTAAAAGAGAGAGAGGAGATGTATCTAAACTTATTTATAAATGGAACTTTGTGTGTGTGTGCGTGTCTGTGTGTGTGTGTGTGTGTGTGTCCGTTACCTATAGACTCCGAAATGGCTGAAACGATTTTCTTGGAAATTTACACAGTTGTACTATAAGCGTCTGTGAGTATTCTTAGCTAGGTTTTGTGTCGAGGTATCCCCAATAAATATCGAAAATCGATCATTGAAATAATCGGGTTATAGAAGGAGTGGTCGGATTTTAATTAAATTCGATACACTCATTGACAAAGACATAAGAAACAATATTCAGAGGTTTCAAGGTTGCAGTTCTTACAGTAGTGCAGAAAATTTGATATCGATACCAGGAAATCAAAATTTGACTTACATCCATTCATTTTCTTTCGGTCTACGGTTTCGCTTTAACTGGAAACAACTATTGCTTTTTAGTCTTTCGTGCCAACTCCCAAAGAGTCTGAGCTCCATGACCATGGATTAGTTTTAAAGCTTTCATTACACCCGAGCAACACCGGGATATACTGCTAGTCTGCAATAATCTGGATAATAATTTTGTTGTTGTTTACTGTTTAACAAAACCTTTAACAGATAATTGTGGCTACTATAAAAACATTTAATTAACTTATGTACTCGACACAGTATCAGGTAAAAAATACAACAATTAAAATAGATTGCAATAAAATTTATAAAAGTTTTCAATAGTTTTGCCTGCATTGTTAAAATTACTTTGCGTATTCATCAAAGCAGTTTGGGGAACGACCTCTCCCGAAGGATTCATTGCAATTTTCCATATGTGGATGGTAAATTTCTGCTTCGAAGCCTGCATTTCAAATTAAACTCTGGCGTTTGCAAGAAATATGACTATTACGTACGATTTTTATGTGTTCATAGACCTAAGTTGGTTCTGCATGACTTTTTGTCTAATGGATAAAAGGAAACTGATTCCAAAAGTAACCCTCACATTTTTGTGCTTAAATCTTTATATTACATTATCAAAGATTCTTTCTTCTTTCCCAAACTGATGTTAAGGTGTTGAATGCATCTTTTTTTTATTTTCCACTGTCGGTATGATCTTATAGATAAAATGAATTAAGTTTAATTCAAAATAAAGTCAAAGAGGAGGAAAATGAAAAATGGAAAGATTGAAAGGCTGGGTCAAATTTAAAATTCAGCATTTCAAATCTTTTGATAGGCTTGAACAAATAAGAACATATTTTATGCCTGTAACTCCCGCTGACCTCGAAGCTTCGTGGCTGAAGTCTTCATCATTTGATGGTAATGTATTGAATGCAATAGTTGACCATTTTCTTTCTCGTTATTGGAAATGTCTTGTAGTTAAGTTGAATTAAATTTATCTCCCAAAGCCTAATAGAAAGAAAGGAAAATGCTGATTGAAAGATTATGTGTACTTTAAAACATCAGCTTGTCTAAATCTATATAGACTTAAACACCAATTGATGGAACCAGTGAGGAATAGTTTTGGCTATGGATCGAGCCTTTTTGTGTTTTACAAGAAAATAAGCACCATATTTTGAATTTTGTAGAGAACAAGAAAACAGGGCTTTAAAAATCAAGTTCTACATGTATCTTAACCTTGTCTTTGTTTTCGCTATATCCAAACAATCCTTTTAGTCACTGAGTGAATTTGAAAAGTTTTACTGCACACAGGATAACATCAATGCTCAATTAAAATCACAGAAATTTCAATCGTCATGGGAAACTTGAATGTCAAATTAGAGAAAGAGTGAACATGTTGGAAAATTTAAACGGGTAACCCCTAATGAAAATGGAGAAAAATGGGTTCAATATTGCATGGGAATCATCTTGTAGATGAGTTGAATTCATCACAAAGCCGAATAGAAGGAAAGGAAAATTCAAATATAAATGTGATTTAAAAATTAGCATTTCAAATCTCTACTTAGGCTTGAGCCCATCTTTAATGCTTGCCCACTGCAATTCATTAAGCTTCATGGCTGAAGCTTTTATTATTTCATGATCATGCATTGAGTGCAATGTTTGACCATTTTCTTTCTCATTGTTGGAAATATCTTGTAAATTCATGTCATTCAACTTATCACGAATCCAAATGAAAGGAAGAGAAAATGCTGAAAAACTGCGTGTACTTTAAAAATCAACATTTCAAATTTTTACATAGGCTTGGTGATGTACGTTGTCGTGCAGTTAATATCGATTCGGAACGATAAAACAGGGAGCCGAGTTCGAATTCCAGTTGAATTCCTTGTATGCACTTACGCACAAATGCGCTTGGGAAAGGTATTAATCCGTCGCTTGCCTCCAGTTATGGGTTAAATAATAAGACAGATTGGGTTCTATAGCCTTGGTCGGCAACCAGTCTACCGCAGAAAGCAATGGCAACCTACTGCGGGATAACCTTCTGCCCAGTCAGTCATGTCTATTTCGAGACATAATCGCCCAAGCGTGTATCACGTATGGCACTTGAGTGACTGACTTAGACTTGAACGCCAATTGATGAGACAAATCAGAAATATTTCTGACTATGAATTTCTTTTGATAATCATTTCACCAAAAGTAAGGGAGGATCGCCACTGGTGTGCAGGGGGTTACAGTGAGAAAAACTTTAGGTATAATGGAGGTCGAAGAAAATATAAGACTTGAATGGGAATCAAGTAGATAGAAGATAAAAATTGACGTTACATTTAATCCTTTGGAGATTGTAGCTATGAGTAAAGCAAGTGAATAGAAGTAAGTTCTTTCAAACGGGAAGTGCGAGAAAAGAAACTATTATAGTAGAAGAGATGATTACATTTAACTATTTTGACGGAGAAATGGTGGAACCTTGATGCCAATCTAGTAGCAGGAGTAAATACATTTGGTAGGAGAACCAAGAAAAGAAAATTCGTTAGAGCAGTTGCCATGAAAATTCTTGAAGAAAAGACAGAGTGAAGCCACATGAAGTCGATGAAAAATTGACGGAAGGTGGGCTGCTAAGTCAGAATCGATTATATTTCATATCTTTTGTTGGATTTTGTCATGAACCTGAAGATGAATAGCAGGATCACCCGACAAGATATGGCAACAGTATGCAATGCACGGACGAGTGGTAGATTTATAAGTGTGCAAAATGGTTTCTGACGAAAAAACTGCCTGGCCTGACACAGTGAACCAACCTTTCTAGCAGTAGATGCAGCTATAGATTCGATCTATTCATTTCATTTGAGATCATTTGAGAAAGTAAGGATGTGCGTTGTGGTGCAGTGGATATCGGCTCGCAACGAGAAATCGGAGGGCCGAGTTCGAATTCCAGTTGAATTCATTGTACTCACTTACGAGCAAATACCCTTGGGAAAGGTATTAATCCGTCTCTTCCCTCTAGTTATGCGTTAAATAGCAGGACAGATTGGGTTCTATAGCCTTAGCTGGCAACCAGTCTACCGCAGAAAGGCAATGGCAACCTACTGAGGGATAATCTTTTGCCCTGTCAGTCATGTTTCTAGAATAGAAAATAGAATAGAAAAATCTTTTTCGAGACATGATCGCCCACGCATGTATCACGTATTACACTTAACTAACTGACTTCCGGCCGTAATGAAAATGGAACACATTATGAAAATTAATCGCATTGTCTCTGAGTTTTATGAATATCCGTTTGTATAAATAAGACTGTGTGTGCATAATAAGTGAATTTTGAAGTTTCGTTTCTCCACTCTGTAGGTTTCTATAATATAGACACAAACAAGTATATATTTTCTCTCAAATCTCTCATTTTTTAACAAAAGCAGACATTGGTACATATGTAATGTGATCGATACCGACTTGGCAGACTGCTTTCAGTCACTCGCCCACCGGCGTAACGTGGCTTCCCTGTGCCTCTATTATAAATACTTTCACGGCTTCTGCTCCGATGAAATTAGATCAGTGGTGACCCCTAGTTATAAATTTACACGAGATACTAGGTTAGCTACTAGGTCCCACTCTTTTACTGTGAAACAGATAAGATGTAACCGCAATTTCTACTCCAACCGCTTCTTTCCTCGTACTTCCCGACTGTGGAATTCCCTTCCACATACTTGCTTCCCCGACAGCTACAATCTCCAGGTGTTTAAATGTAAGGTCAACAGACACCCCCTAACACACTAACTCATCCATTCTCTCAAAAACCCTTCCCATCTACCCAACCCTCATCCTCGATATCCTTACCCGTCTATCACCCTCCTTCTGACATTTCCTATATCTAACCACTCTTTCCAATCACATTCCGTTATGTAACCCCTTGCACAATAGTGGCAGTGGAATGCCTTGTTTGGGGTGAAATGTTTAAAAGAATAAAAATGAAACGAAAACAACAGAAAGCCCCCTATTTTTATTCTTTTTATTTCTGTTCAGATCCCATTATAATTGCACAAACAAAGCTTTAAAATTGATTCGACTGATACACAATAAGACATACAAAATAACGCATTTACCGCCAGGAAAGCAAAATCCTCGGTATGACTGTAAACTACATCCGACAGTAAGGCATCGGGAGCTTGGAGGTTCTGATGAGTGTGGAATCACCTCTGAATTGATGTTGTTCTCCCGGCCACTCTGACCCTGTGTTGTAGTATCATTTTGGATCCCAGCTATGGAAAAATAGTGAACTCAAAAGATATATATATATATATATATATATATATATTTGTTAATGTAAATGCCGGAGAATTCTAAAACTGTTAATTTTCTTCTGTTGGATATATATATATATATATATATATATATATATATATATATATATATATATATATATATAGTGTATCGAGGCAGCAGGTAATTTTCTAAACATATACTGTTAAATGTAACAGACAATGAATGTCTATTATGTATAATCCTGAACCGTTCTAAACATCGTACTTTAGCTTTAATTTCAGGTGAAAATGAACACAAAATTTTTCCAACATTTGGATAATTTTTTGTTATGCTGGTTCTAAGCTTTCGGATCACATCTTCAGAGAGGTTACAGGGACATTAACAGAAAGACATCCACCATCAAAGATGATGTTATTTTGTGTTGACATAAAACATTGCTAAGCAACAATAATAGTCACCGAATAGCAGTTCGTAAATGTGTAATGCGGTTCTATGACGTCACACTGCGTGAGAGAACGAGATGTTAACAGAACCATATGTCTAAATGCATTGCAATGTGTTGTGACTAGATTATAAAAAAATTAAAACAATTGACCTCGTAGTTTCTAAGAATCATACAACCACACAACTAAATCCTCTACAGAAAACCAATGTAGTACATCAATTTACACTATTGTATCTCTGGTAATAATAACAAACTCGCTACATATATTGTTTTTTTCTACAACCACGCTCTCCCGTAGATTACCTGTCACCTTTCTGATCAGAGTTCAATTAAATAACATTTCTTGGAAAAACATAGCCACGTAGGTAATATTAGACGGATTTTAGTCAATAACACTATAATATTCACTCATACACAGTAAAAAGAACCTTCAGATAATGGAGGCCATCTACATTAAATCAAAACAACCTACACTTTATAAAATCACATTTCAATCTGGTCACAAGACATTACTTGCATTTAGACAAATGGTTCTGTTATCATTTTGGTCTCTTAGAACCAGCACAATAAAAAAATATCTAAATGTTGGACATTTTTATCTTTTTTTTCACTTGAAATTAAAGCTAAAATACAATGTTTAGAACGGCTCATGATTAAACATAATAGACGTTCATTGTATGTCATATTTAACAGTTTATATTTAGAATATATATATATATATATATATATATATATATATATATATATATATATATTAATCTAACAGTAACTTTGCTAATTTTTTTTAAAATAACGTATCACAGATGTATATTTCATTTTTGCAAGATTTTAAAAACCGGTGAATTAACTTTTGTTTACAAATGTTTCCGATCAATATAATTTCTGTTTGAAATTCATCAAGTATTTTGCTAATTAAAAATATGCAATTTAAACATTTTGCTCTCAATTAAAAAAAAATAAAGTTTCAAGAAACCATTTTTTATTTTTAAAAATTCAATTTAAAAGTTAGTTATAGAAAATGAGTAACAGTAACGAGTTCATAGAATTCGTGTGGAGTTTGTCTCTTAACTGAGCAGAGTTATGCAGAATTCGAAGTATCGTGAAGACATTGTTGCAATGTTCTCACTCCTCAGGGCCTTTTCTTTCATGTAAAGACAAAATCACTGACGAATGAAGACATCACAATGGTGACTTCATGAAACTTCGAAGTCGGCATTACTCAGCTCAGTTAAGAGATAAACTTCTCCACATTAATCTTATATATATATATATATATATATATATATATATATATATATATATATATAACATTATGGCTTAGGGAGTAGCGACTCCAACGAGTTTCGATCCCAGCCAGAAGCAAGTGGATGTGTCTAGCCACACTGATGAGCTGTGATACAGCGGAACAGGCTAGTATGTAGATGACTAATATATTATGCTCTCATTACGATTGAGCTCTCTAAAGAAGAAAATTTTAAAAACGATTTCCACTTCTGCTATATAAGCGTGACTCTTCAGAAATGAATTGAGTTCTTTCGGTGACTGGCGTGTGTATACACTGCTTATATACAACTCGTTAAAATTTCCCTTCTCTGATTCCATGCGGCTATGGCTTAGGGAGTAGCGACTCCAACGAGTTTCGATCCCGGCCAGAAGCAAGTGGAAGTGTCTAGCCACACTCATGAGCTGTGATACAGCGAAACAAGCTTGTATGTGGATGATTAATATATATATATATGTGTGTGTGTGTGTGTGTGTGTGTGTGTGTGTGTGTGTGTGTGTTCAATGATTGACCCAGTGTAACGTCTTTCTTCACGTTAAGCGTTTCATACACTGACATTGCTGGATGTCGAAAAGTCTTTTTTGCTTGCTGAATAGATAGTTGTCGCCTGCCCGGTTTAATCAACTATATTCATTCAAGGCACAGCTGAGCCGTATATTGATGTCTTGCGATTATCATATATGTACATACTTACACACACACACACACACACACACACACACACACACACGTATATATATATATATATATATATATATATATATTTATATACAAAGATATATTTATAATCATTCTTTCCTTTTAATGTTATTTTGTTTTGTTTTTTTGCATTTATTTCCTTGCATCTTATGGCAAAGAAAAGTGGGCGGAATCGAAAACAAAGTGGAAATCAAAGAAAAAACGGCGAAGCATTCTTTCCTAGTACATTACACACATTACATAGTTGCATATATATATATATATATATATATATATATATATATATATATATATATATAATTTTACAGGGGCCCTTTTTCTATATTTTGATTTTTATCTTTCCATTTCCTTCTCTATCTTCCCCATCAATTTATTTTTCGCCTGCCTCTTCACCCGCCACCTATTCTCTCGACATCCGCCATGCTTCGCCCAAAGATCGACTTTCTAGTTTTAGATGAAAGCAAAAGAATGCCTGGGAAGATAGCCTTTGATGCTAAACTAGGCCAGACCATTCGCAAAAGATCAAAGTCAAATCGCCTTCAATCAGTTGTAGCTCTTTATTCTTTTTTCTATTTTTCTTTTTCTTTTATTGCAACAGAATTCCAACAAATCAAAGAATGCCGTAATACCACTAACGGCTTTGGCAGCCATATTATTCATGTAACAGCGGTGTCGGACATTTTCAAGGTAGCGAGTAATAAGAAAGTGGTGGTAGCATGAAGTGAAAGAGAAGGCGAGAAAGAACGCAATGAAAAGAAAGGAAAAGAGTAAAAAGACAGAAACAAGGTAATAAAGAAGAGACAAAGGGCAATAGAAACTGAAATAAAGAAGCAAGGCACAACAATAAAAAAAGGCCAACTGAAAAATGTTGAACAGAAACCAATATGGCGACCGATAGTCATCTTAATTTTGTAAGCAAAGCAAAGGCCAAGGTCTTTCATTACAATCGTTAGTTACCATGGTTTTTTAACGAGTCGTTTATATCATAAACTATAGTCGGAATGGAGCGTGTTCTGATTTTATTTTCTGGAGACATTTTAATTGCTTTCAGTAGAGGTGGGTGTGAATGTCTGTGTGAAGTTGCGTTTTTACTATATAATTTAAATATAGTGTCATTTATAAATTTACAATATATAAACACGCACACAATGCATTAAATATGTAGGCATTATCAGTTATTCATAAATGATTGCACATGTACTGTCTCTCATTCTAACACCACACACACACACACACACACACACATGTAAATATGCATAAACAAACATAACATTCAACAATGTGCGGTGATTAGCAGTTTCACCCATTAAGTGATCATCAGACCATGTGTTACTTCTTTTTGTGTAGGCAATAAATATAGAGCATAGGAAACTTATCAGAACAGACTGAGGGAAGTTTTTTTCCCAGTTCTTTATTCAGGGTAATTTTTTAAAATTATTTATTGTAAACTACAGTTTTGGTTCTTCGTTTGTTTATTTTATTTTATTAATTTATTTTAATATATCATATTTTTACTTGCATTTATTTATTTATGTTTAATTTAGTTATAACGTTATTTTTATTTAAAAAATATGTTATTTTGTTGGTTTCTAGGTTTGGTATTTGAAGTAAGGTTATTTAGATTCCTTTTATGAGATCTTAGTCGATTGAATCGTGATATAATTTTAGGTACCATAGCAAGAACATGTTTTCGTGTCTACATTAGGATAGTACATTAACTTTATTCATCTGTTATCCTTTCTTCAACATCCTCTTTAGCCAGTCTTTTCTTTCATTGTACCCCACTGCGCACTAGTGGCGGTCCCCCATTTTGAGGGTGAAATAATTTAAAAAAGTCATGACGATTTGTTTGTTTTTACTTTGTTCAACATTTTGTCCTTTCGACATGATGCCCATTCGGCATTTAGTTGGACTCTTTTTCCGTTCGATATTGTCTCAAATCGTCATTTATTCAGTTGGACTCTTTTTCAGTTCGACATTACGTCCATTCGTCATTCAGTCAGTTGGACTTTTTTCCTGAACATTATCTCCATTTGTCATATAGTCAAATGGTCTCTTCTTTTATTTGACATCATGCCTATTCGTTATTTAGTCAGTTGGACTCTTTTTCAGTTCGACATTATGTTCATTCGTCATTCAGTCAGTTGGACATTTTTTCCTGAACATTATCTCCATTTGTCATTTAGTCAATTGGTCTCTTCTTTTATTTGACATCATGCCTATTCGTTATTTAGTCAGTTGGACTCTTTTTTAGTTCGTCATTATGTCCATTCGTCATTCAGTCAGTTGGACTCATTTTTCCTTAACATCATCTCCATTTCTCATTTAGTCAGTTGGTCTCTTCTTCTATTCGACATCATGTCTATTCGTTATTTAGTCAGTTGGACTCTTTTTCAGTTCGTCATTATGTCCATTCGTCATTCAGTCAGTTGGACTCTTTTTTCCTTAACATCATCTCCATTTGTCATTTAGTCAGTTGGTCTCTTCTTCTATTCGACATCATGTCTATTCGTTATTTAGTCAGTTTGAATCCTTTTTTAGTTCGTCATTATGTCCATTCGTCATTCAGTCAGTTGGACTCTTTTTTTCCTTAACATCATCTCCATTTCTCATTTAGTCAGTTGGTCTCTTCTTCTATTCGACATCATGTCTATTCGTTATTTAGTCAGTTGGACTCTTTTTCAGGTCGTCATTATGTCCATTCGTCATTCAGTCAGTTGGACTCTTTTTTCCTTAACATCATCTCCATTTGTCATTTAGTCAGTTGGTCTCTTCTATTCGACATCATGTCTATTCGTTATTTAGTCAGTTGGACTCTTTTTCAGTTCGTCATTATGTCCTTTCGTCATTCAGTCAGTTGGACTCTTTTTTCCTTAACATCATCTCCATTTGTCATTTAGTCAGTTGGTCTCTTCTATTCGACATCATGTCTATTCGTTATTTAGTCAGTTGGACTCTTTTTCAGTTCGTCATTATGTCCTTTCGTCATTCAGTCAGTTGGACTCTTTTTTCCTTAACATCATCTCCATTTGTCATTTAGTCAGTTGGTCTCTTCTATTCGACATCATGTCTATTCGTTATTTAGTCAGTTGGACTCTTTTTCAGTTCGTCATTATGTCCTTTCGTCATTCAGTCAGTTGGACTCTTTTTTCCTTAACATCATCTCCATTTGTCATTTAGTCAGTTGGTCTCTTCTATTCGACATCATGTCTATTCGTTATTTAGTCAGTTGGACTCTTTTTCAGTTCGTCATTATGTCCTTTCGTCATTCAGTCAGTTGGACTCTTTTTTCCTTAACATCATCTCCATTTGTCATTTAGTCAGTTGGTCTCTTCTATTCGACATCATGTCTATTCGTTATTTAGTCAGTTGGACTCTTTTTCAGTTCGTCATTATGTCCTTTCGTCATTCAGTCAGTTGGACTCTTTTTTCCTTAACATCATCTCCATTTGTCATTTAGTCAGTTGGTCTCTTCTATTCGACATCATGTCTATTCGTTATTTAGTCAGTTGGACTCTTTTTCAGTTCGTCATTATGTCCTTTCGTCATTCAGTCAGTTGGACTCTTTTTTTCCTTAACATCATCTCCATTTGTCATTTAGTCAGTTGGTCTCTTCTATTCGACATCATGTCTATTCGTTATTTAGTCAGTTGGAATCTTTAAAAAAAAAACGCCATAAAGACACATCATGAGGAAAGAAGGATTATAGAATTTGATGTTCCCAGGAATAAAAACGATCGCGGGCCACCTAAATATGTCTTAACCGCGGTGTTGGTAGTTGGAGAAACGTTGACAAGTGTCATTAAGTAAAGTTCTTATATAAGGAAGTTATGGAGAGCCATAATCATCATATAATATTTAAGTATTTTTTTGTAAAAAAAGGCTATTTGCAACTGAAAAGCGAAATAGTTTCATAGGTTATAGCGGATGGTTAACTGTGAAATGGAAACATTTATTGCTGAATGATTATTTACGGTTGCGTAGAACAGTTTGTGCTGAACAATCACACCAAGACATTAATTGAGAATAATCAACATTATAGGGCGCAAGTTGTCTAGCTCCAGAAATTACCGGGTTTATTCTATGCTGCACTATTTGTACAATACCAAAACATGGAATATTTTTGACACATCTGGACAGGTACTCCCCAATACTCTCTTCCCAACCCCGAAAAAGTTCAGTATTTGCGCGGACTTGTAGGCGATAAATTATTTGCCAACCTGCACTCCCTTTCTCAGAGATTCAAAGTTCCAAAAACATAACTTCTCAGTTGTTATTTCCGTGGAAAAAACGATCCTACTTGCAGGAAATACTAGATTAGCAACTAGGTCCCACTCTTTTATAGTGAAACTGATAAAATGTAACCGCAATTTCTACTCCGGCAGCTTCTTTTCTTGCACTTCCCGCCTGTTGAATTCCCTCCACATATTTGCTTCCCCGACTGCTACAATCTCCAGGAGTTTAAATGTAAGGTCAATAGATACTTCCTAACAACTAACTCGCATCCTTTCTCTCAAACACCCTTCCCATCTACCCAGCCCCTATCCTTGGTGTCCTTATCCGTCTACCACCCTCCTTCTGACATTTCCTATATCTAACCACTCTTTCTCATAACCTTCCCCTATGTATTGGCCGTGGAATGCCTTGCTTGAGGTGAAATGATTAAAAAAAAACATTCTCCCGTGACACCAGTTCAGACCTTAACAGCTAAGACAATTCATGCAATGTAGAGAAGGGTGGCCCATCCTCATAAGAAGGAAGTTCCCTTCGAACAGCTTTTTTGTAAGAGTGGAACTTCTGATGGCATGTTTCTCTGAACACGATGTCCTTTTCCAGTCAACCGCTATCTATCGCCCATATTATCATAATCTTCCACTGAACCGTTATCTCTTGCCCATATTATCATAATCTACAATTCAGTAGCTCTTATGGCTTACACTGAGTGAGAATTAAAGTAGAAGAAGCGAAAATATCTACTGTTTCATATTACAATATTTTCTTTTTTTTTAAAAATAAATTCTGACTGCCGATGAAAAAATGTATGCATTAAAACAGTTCTCTAAAGTGTTCGATATCAAACCACCGGGAGGGGGACTCTATGGAACTATCCACGGGTCGATAAATTCGTGACTATCAAAAGTCTTTTAGTGATTTAAAACTAAGTCTCACCAATTTCCAGCCAAATATCAATGCCCTTTTTACTAATCATCAAAGCCATTCCTCTCATAAATTATGTCAGCCAACCCAATAAAAAGACATAAATTTATTTTAATGCGTTTATCATTACCTTTTTCTTTATGAAGTTTTTATTATTATTATAATGATTAAAAACTTTTTTGACCTGCATTCGTTTACAAACCACATGCCGGGTCATATAGAATGACCTAAGGCAAGCGAAGGGTCTGAATGTTCGTTGTTTCCACTCAATTAAACAAAAAAGAAATTATTAAAAAAAAAGAAAAGAAGAAAAAACAAGGAAAAAACAAAAAAAATAGACAAAATTCTCATGCTCTATGGTCTGCGATTGTTCAAACTAATTTTTAAAATCCAGGAGAGATGATGAACCTCGAAGTTTATTATTTGATTTTGGGTTCCTTTATCATACTCAAAGTTCTGTGATTAGAACAGTTCCTATTGTTATCTATTTTTTTTTATGTATTTTATGTATTTGCTTAGTTTTTCAAAAGCCTTTGCCTTCACGCCAATCAGCGTTAAACGTTTTTCTTTTCTGTCTTTGCTAATAGTGCCTGAACGAGTTGATTGTAAAAATATTGACCTACCATCTTGTTTATAATTTGTTCTTTCATTTTCGAATACTTCATTCCATTACCTTCATTCACACCGATATACTTGTAAGTACCTTGTTGGTGGAATTAATGAGTTCCTTAATCAAGAATTATACTCTCATTTTTGTCCGGTGTATACTGATCTGTCTACGAATCCCTAAGATCAGAAATGGCATCGTGACATTCTCCACTGAACATTCTTTGACCTCATCTCCAAAAAGTCCACATCGATTGTTCGGTCAGTGCTGATAGGAAGATCCCGGGGGTTTTCAACATCTGCCCCCACAGAACAGATTTAAGATTGTCTTCATACCAGTTTGCATCTAGTTTTATCCCCTAGTGAATACAGATCTTACAAAAAAAATATTGACTTACCTTGTCATGATGTTTTTTGAGCTCACCCTGTATTGAGCAATCTGGGAAAAGAGGATCTATAGTTTTAATGCATTTGTCGCAAAACATACAGTTGTGGCTCGTAGTATTACGCAAGATTTTAGCTTTGTATTTGCTTGTAGGATGTGCGTTGTGGTGCAGTGGATATCGGTTCGGGGGGAGCCGAGTTTGAATTCCAATTGTATTCATTGCATTCACTTACGCGCAAATACCCTTGGGGAAAGGTATTAATCCGTTTCTATTCCTTCAAGTTATGGGTTAAAAAACCGGGCAGATTGACTTCTATATCCTTGGCTGGCAACTAGTCTACCGCAGAAAGTAATGTCAACCTACTGTGGGATAATCTTCTGCACAGTTAGTCATGTCTCTTTCGAGACATGATCGCCCAAAGCATGTATTACGTAATGCACTTAACTGACTAATTGAATATTATAGCCTAAAACAATTAAAACTTCTACTTGGTATAAAGTGGGGGATCGGTTTTCTATTGTTATGAAGTAATAAACTGATTCCCCACTTATTACTACTTCTTAATATAATATAATATAATATATATAATATAATTCATCTATTCTCACTCCAGCTATGGGCTAAATGGCAGGATAGATTGGGTTATATAGCCTTGGCTAGCAACCAGTCTACCGCAGAAAGCAATGGCATTACTGCTGGATAATCGTCTGCCCTGTCAATCAGTCTTTTGAGACATGATCGCCCAAGCGTGTATCACGTATGGCACTTAACTGACTAACTGATTTGCTTGTAAGCAGTCTGTGGTTCTGTACGGCAACATTAAACCATTTGGCCTCACCCTTACGTCTTGAACTCCTTATCAAATGATGGGTTACGGATTGATCCAAATATGTTTTTTAATTAATTTTACTTAGGAATGAGAAAATTCTTACGGAGAGGTTTTTGGCTCCAGATTTTTTTATTTTGATTTTGGCTCAGCTTTAAGGATTCTTGTTTCAGTTTTCTTACTGTTTAAAAAAATTGATTAAAGTAAGTATTTCTCCCAATTAAAGCAGGTCAAATCAGAAATCGACGAATGGCACCCTTAATTCGTTAAGCAAATGTGTCTAATAGTTTATCAAATAACATTAGATCGGGTGTTTCTTTGGTAATCAGACGCGTTGTTACAGTTTGCTTTGGAACGTTTCATTCATCCGTCAAATTCACCGGATATTGTGCATTCTGGACTATTTCTTCAGGTCTTTATGGAATTGTTTTATGATGAAAACTTTCAATTCCGTAAGTGCTTAGAGTAAGTCGTTGTTCAGAAAGAGAAAAATAACAATCATGGGAGGATGGAATAATTTATTTTCCTGAGAGAAAAAAAATACGGAATTGACTGTGGAACATAACAATGAATACACCGTTCAATGAAGTTAGAAAAACATAGAAAAGATACCAACCATTATTGTTCGTAATTTTCTACTAGTATTTTCTTTCGTCAATTTATCTAGTTGTATTTTATATCGTAAAATCCCCAGACAGTTGCTCTACAACAGCAAACGAACGTTGCAAAATAGATAAATTGTTAATGCAAAAACAATAACAAATATAAGGGCGAGATAAAATTTAAGGTATTACATTTCTTTTACTGTTGTATAATTCTTGGTAGTTCAGATGATAAAAGCAGCTGATACGGTTAAGAACATACAGTGACAGACAAGTTTGTAATAAAAGCAGTAAAATATCTAGATGAATAAATTACAAATCATAAATCAATAGTTACCAATGCTATATCAAAACATAAGAAAAATGACTTTTATTAATGCTGATCGAGAGATCGTAACAGCTTTTGGAGCGGAAAGTGGTGTCGGACATCCGAGTTCAAATTAGAGTATTGTAGAATTCAATTTCAGTCATATGATTTATGTGTTTAAATGGAAAAGTAGACTATGCTTTCTAGCCTTGATTGGTAGCCAGTCTTTGAAAACGCAACTGTAAATTAAAATAAAATCATGCAGAATGTTACTGGAAACCACTCCACTATGTTTCTTAAAATGTCATGGCAAACCACATCTTCGAAGATGTGAAGTGCCATGATTGCCAACTTGTTGATACCTAACAAAAGCACACTTTAAAATACACGTAAACACACCTAAATATATACATCTTAAAAACAAACACTCAGAAAGTCAGTCACCTAAGTGCAATACGTGATACACACTTCGGGTGATCATGTCTCGAAAGAACCCAATCTGTCCTGTTATTTAACCCATAACTGGGGGGAAGAGACGGAAATAAATTTCTCAAGGGCATTTGTGCGTAAGTGAATGCAAGGAATTCAACTGGAATTCGAACTCAGAACCCCGATCTCTCGTTCCTAGTCGTTATCCACTGCACCACGACGCACATCAACACGCAATTATTTTTTTGCACCAAGAAAAAGATACCTAAAAGCACCCCTAAATAATTTAATAGTCAAATTGCACAAGTTGTATTTTATTTCGATCAAACCCTACATGCGCTATCGGCTATAATTTTTAGGCCACCCCTGTGTTTTAAAAAATGGATGTATTTCATACTATTTTTTAGTATTTATTGCCAAGCGAATAATTGTAAATGAAAATAGAATGGTTCTTTTGTTAACACTGCACAATAGCATGTGCATCAAATGAATTTATAAATATTTAATAATTACCTATATTGCAGTTTCCTCAATAAAAGAATGACGTAAATGTAGGGTGATTCGGACGAGTTCATTTTTGTTTTCTTTAAATTGTAGAATTTGCAAAGTAATAATAACAAAAGAACCATTCTATGTGCATTTGGCAATAAATACTAAATATAGTATGAAATACATCATTTCTTTTAAAAAAAACTGGGTTGGCCTTATAATTATGGCCGGTAGTGTACGTCGACAAGTCAATCAGTCCTTCATAAAACTCTACGCCATATGCATTAGTTTTTCTACATAGTTTCTTTCTTTATCTATTCACTTAAACCAGCGACTCTCCATATATTGAATGGGATTTATAGCGAAGATTCAGTGGTAACTTTATTAACCAATCAATCATCGTCGTGAAGATGCAATGTGTTTGACACGCTGGCTTAAATAAAGCTTAGATCGACAAGACAATGGAAAGTGGGATCGAATTATTCCATCCTTTCACATTTCTCTGAATAAGAACTTCGATTCCACTTAAATACATTTGTTTTACTGCCGTATAATTCCTTGAATCTCAGATGATAAATGCAACTGATAAGGTTAAGAAGGCTTTCCTGATGTAAAGAGGACATAAGTTCCCATCACAATGTAATTTTCGATCAACTTAGATTATTTCATCACCCAGAAGGATGGCATGTTCTAGTAGAATGGAATCATTTCGCTGCAAAACCGAAAGGTAGTGGAACCCCGTAGTGCTTATCTGGTTGAATAAATCTATGCATAAAGAATAAAAAAATGACTTTGAATTTCACCTAAAAACTCTACGAACCTCTAATACATAGATAATTGAAGTAGATAGTCTAAACTATTGCCCGGTTCACACACCACCCTTGTCTATTGAACAGGTGAAGAGGCTCATCCCTTGTTTCCTGTTTAGGATGCGGTTTCCGGTTTTTTCTTTTCCAATCTTTTCACTCTCTTTTATTGTTTTTTCAATTGGAGTAGATAGACTAAACTATCGCCCGGTTCACACTCCACCCACGTCTATTGAACAGGTGAAGAGGCCCATCCCTTGTTCCCTGTTTAGGATGTGGTTTCTAGCTTTCTCTTTTCAATTCTTTTTACCCTTACGTAGCCCCCTGCGCATCAGTGGCGTTATCGCCTAGCTTGGGGTGATATGATTGAAAAAAAAAAAAGATAAAGGGTGCAATAGATAAATTGTCGTCTAAATGACAAAAATAATACTATCTCATTTTAATAGATATATTTAAGAAAATTACAAAAATGTATTGAAATACTAAAAAGGTAAATGAACGTAATAAAATCGACATTGGCTTAAACCACAGCCACCAGACGACCTTGCAATCTCATTTGATATTTTTGGACGGCCTCCTAGTTAAGTTTGTTAATGCTGCCCTAGACATTACTTCCAGTTCATCTTTGATATTACAAGAAATTTTGTTTGTTTCTCGCTCAAACTCCAAGAAATAATTAAGGGGGTTGCAGTCTGGGGAGTTAGGTGGGCAGATGTAAGGGGTGATGTGGTTGCATATATTGACTGACAGCCATGACTTGGTTCTCTTGCTTGTGTTGCATGGTGGAGAGTACAGATATCGGACGCAGGGTCTTCCATCAACCAACTTATTCATCCAGAACAGCATTACCTCCTATATGGCACATGATGTAGGCCTTATGTTCAGTCTGAGGTCCTGTCGGAAGATTAATATAGACTTAACTATCACTGGCGATCACTCCAAACACCTTCGTAATCAATATTAGACTCATCCAACTCTTTCCGAATCTTTTGCACTGTCCACATATTGACATCCAAAGACTCTGAATGTTTATAGTAGTGCTTCCGGTGCAAATGCCAAGCAGTACAGTAAGCTGTTTCCAAATTTCTGGCAGAGTTAATTGTGACATGGTGCTGTCTTTTTTCACCGACGGTGCCCAACTGATCCTATTATATCGGCAAAAACAAAAACAACGCGTTTACGTGAAATTGAAAATATAAACTGGCGACAATTTACGCATCGCAGACTTTATATAAAACAGGTATAACTCGGGTTATGAAAATATAAACTGGCGACAATTTACGCATCGCAGACTTTATATAAAGCAGGTATAACTCGGGTTATGAAAATATAAACTGGCGACAATTTACGCATCGCAGACTTTATATAAAACAGGTATAACTCGGGTTATGAAAATATAAACTGGCGACAATTTACGCATCGCAGACTTAATATAAAACAGGTATAACTCGGGTTATGAAAATATAACCTGGCGACAATTTACGCATCGCAGACTTTATATAAAACAGGTATAACTCGGGTTATGAAAATATAACCTGGCGACAATTTACGTATCGCAGACTTTATATAAAACAGGTATAACTCGGGTTACGTTGTTTCCAGTTAAGTCATTTGTCAATATATATATATATATAAATTTTGAAGTTCAAAACTGTTGTATGACCATTTCTACATTTCTATAATTGGCTCTATAATTTAAATATTAATTACATTGAGCCCTCCACCTGTATTATTTTTTAATATTAAAATATTTATATTAATTAGGATCGGGTCTTTGGGATTTACCTTCCTGCTTTTCCTTTTGGATTCAAGTTTTTTTTAAATATATATATATATATATTCAATCATTTCGCCCCGAGCAAGGCATTCCACTGGCACTATTGCGCAGAGGGTTACATAGGGGAAAGTGATAAGAAAGAGTGGTTAGATATAGGAAATGACAGAAGGACCGTGATAGACGGGTAAGGATACCGAGGATGAGGGTTTGGTAGATGAGAAGAGTGTTTAAGAGAATGGATGCGAGTTAGTGTGCTAGGAGGTGTCTATTGACTTTACATTTAAACTCCTGGAGATTGTAGCTGTCGGGGAAGCAAGTATGTGTCAGGGAATTCCACAGGCGGGAAATGCGAGAAAAGAAGCTATTGGAGTAGAAATTGCGGTTACATCTTATCTGTTTCACTGTAAAAGAGTGGGACCTAGTTGTTAATCTAGTATCTCGTGTAAATTCGTACCTAGGTGGCAGCAGTGATCTAAGTTTATCGGAGCAAAGAACTTGAAAGTATTTATAGAAGAGGCACAGGGAAGCCACGTCATGCCGGTGAGAGAGTGACTGCAGCCGGTCTGCCAAGTCGGTATCGATCATATTACAGACTCTCCGTTGTATTTTGTCAAGAATAGTAGGGGCACCCGACCAGATGAGGCAGCAGTATTCAATACACGGGCGGATGGTAGATTTATATATGTGCAGGATAGATTAAGACGGGAAAAACTTCCGGGCCCGCACAGAGAACCGACATTCATTCAGCGGATTTAGCGATGGATTCGATATAGTCATTCCACTTGAGGTCCGCTGAGAGTGTGAGGCCAAGGAGGCGTAGTATTTTACTCACTGGGAGGCAAACCAGTTTCATGCTAATGGGAGGTAGGTGCGATTGTCTATGATGGTTAATTGATAGCAGCTTCGTTTTGGAAGCATTAACATTTACGAGCCATTTTTTTATCCGAGTCCACTACGGATTGGAGGTCCTTTTCAAGCTCGGTAGCGAGGTTCGCTTTGTCGCCCACACCAGATTTTTGATTGAGGCGAGAGTAAACTGTGGTGTCATCGGCGTACAATCCTACTTGGGATATGGCATTGGGGAGATCATTAATGTAGATCAGAAAGAGCGTAGGACCTAAGACAGAGCCTTGAGGGACACCCGCTTTCGTATGGTAGTTTTGGGAGGCATGTCCGTTTAATACTACCTTCAATGTGCGGTTAGAGAAAAATGAGTGGATTAGGTCAAACAAATGTCCAGTTATACCATAGCTCCGCAGTATGTGTAGTAAGCCAGCATGCCAGATTCTGTCGAACGCTTTAGAGATATCCAAGGCAACCGTTCGAGCTTCGCCATATATATATATAATCATACCGTCCCACGCAAGGTATTTTACTGTCACTGTTTTGCAGGGGGTTACATTGGAGGAAAGTTTTGAGAAAGAGTGAGGTTGTAGGGGGTGTCAAGAAGTGAATGAGAGGAATGAATGTGGCCATAAAATGAGGGTTCAGTTTATATGTTGATTATAATGTAGAATTAATCCCTCACTTTATATACACATTATAATAGTATAGAACTTTTTTTCATAATAGTATGGAAATTGTTTAGTTGAATTTTAATTTGATGAACATTGCTAGCCATTAAGTTTTATTTTATAATCATATCGCCCCAAGCAAGGCATTTTACTGCCACTGATTTGCAGAGAGTTACATAGGAGGAAAGTTATGAGAAAGAGTGACAGGTTGTAGGTAGTGTCAGGAAGTGGGTAAGAGATGGATGATGAGATACTGATGAGAGTAGAGTGGACGGAGAAAGGAGTATGAGAGAGAGAGAGAGAAGATGCAGGTTAGTGAGATAGGTGATGACTATTGACTTTACATTTAAATTCTTGGAGATTGTAGCTGTCGTCGAAGCAAGTAAAGGGAAGGGACTTCCACAGGCGGGAAGTGCGAGAAAAGAAGCTGATGGAGTAGAATTTGCGTTTACATTTTATTGATTTCATAGTAATATATATATATATATATATATATATATATATATATATATATAAATGGAACTTTGTGTGTGTGTGTCTGTGTGTATGTGTGTGTCCGTTAATTATAGACTCCGAAACGGCTGAACCGATTTTCTTGAAAATTTACACAGTTGTACTTTAAGCGTCTGCGAGTGTTCTTAGTTAGGTTTTGTGTCGAGGTATCCCCGATAAATAACGAAAATCGATAATCAAAAAAATCGGGCGTGGCCCGATTTTAATCAAATTTAATACACTCATAGACAAAGATATAAGAAACGATATTCAGAAGTTTCAAGGTTGTAGTTCTTACAACAGTGCAGAAAATCGATTACATATATATATATATATATATATATATATATATATATATATATAAAAGGCAAGATGCTTGTGCGTGTGTCTGTTTATCTGTCTGTATGTCCTTTTATACAAATCCACAATTTTTATCTGATTCTCACCAAACTTCACACAAATATTCTTTAGGCTGAGTCTGAGCTCCAGGACCATGGATTAGTTTAAAAGCTTTCATTACACCCGAGAAACGCCGGGCTATACTGCTAGTATATATATATATATATATATATATATATATATATATATATACATATATATATATATATATATAATGAAAATAAATTGAATACCTTTATAAATCCCTTGGTAACAGTTTATTTCACGGATCTCTTACAGACCGCTTTTCAGACCCAAATCCTTAACAAAAATGAATGGGTTAGATTTATCTAGACAAAAGGATTGTAGGAGGACAGAAAAAGGAAAACATGGACAAGAAGGTTAGAAATACAGTGTTAGTTATTCAGGGAGGCTGTCTTTCTATCCCATACTTTTGACTGAACTTTTAGTTGTCCAGTCCCAAAAATACATGACAGTAAATTTAGGGGCCATATTTACACTAGAAGAATTGAATTGTTAGATTTTTATATTAATTCTAACGGTAATAATAATATCTTCATTTTGTAAATACTAATCTTTTATCTTCTTGTTTTTTTCCCTGTCATCCCACGATTTGTTTCGTCTAGGTAAATCTAACGCATTCATTTTTGTCAAAAGATTTGGTCTGATGAGCGGTCTTTAAGAGCTCTGCGAAATAGACTATCAGCAATGGATTTGTAAAGGAACTCAATTTATAGGAGTTAAGGGTTAGGGTTAAGAGTAAGTGTTAGGATTAAGATTAGGGTTAGGATTAGGATTAATTTATGTTAATTTCTAACATTGAGTTTTCATCTGATTACAATCCCCTGTGGAATTGACATTACAAAATATCAAGGATACTACTTTACATTATATATATATATATATATATATATATATATATATATATATATATATATCGTTCATTTAGTAATGAATTAGAGCACTCTAACTATTGGCGTATGATACATCTTACGCTAAAAGTCTGCCTCCTTCTACCGAGCGCCCATAGCTCAGAGGTAGAATCGCCGACTGATGCCAATTCAGTTTCAATCCTGGGTAAAAGCAATCGGATGTCTACTGATGAGCTGTGATACAGCGAAACGGTTGACTATATATATATATATATATATATATATATATATATGGAAAAATAAAAATCAAGTTTAAGTCATTTTCTTCGATTTTACGTCTGTTCCCCGCAAATACTGAAGTCAAAATACCACTAGAAAAGTGTTAAAAGCACGTAAAATCATGTTAGTGTTCAATAAATAAGAATAAAAGTATATAAAATCATATTAAATACGTTCATTTACAGTAAATGTTAATATAATCATTATAAATCCTAAAAATTGAAATATGAAATCATTGACTCTGCCATGACGATCCACGGCCATCTACGTCCACGGTGTAAACTAATTGAAGGTAAATTTTGGTAAATTTAACATAAATTAGTTTATTTTTTACTTTCGCAAAATAATTTCAATAATTGTATTTGTTAAATTAACATTACAAAAATCATTTTATTTTATAATGTCTTAGAGAAAACCGTATTCACAAATAAAGAGTTCGCGATGTACCGTAAAGATCGTTACATTGTAAACGCCTATATTTACAAGTAAATGAGTTGGTAAGTTAAAATTACTTTTTTCTGTATTATATTAAAACCTAATTTTTTTTTGTTTTTAAGCTTTAAGTAGATTCTTATTTACCATATATTATCAAAAAATATTATTAAAATGCATTTATAAATAAAAAGTAGAACTGGGAATTATTATTTGTCGTTTAGTCTAATCAGAAGTAAATTTGAAGACAAGTAAATTCGACTTAAATCGTTTTTCGGCTTAAGTCGCCTCTCATGGATCAAATTACCGAAGTAAGATGAGATATACATGTACTTGTAACAAGTACAAGTGAAAAAACAACTGAGATTAGGTGTAGTTGAGACAAGTGAAAGAGTTTTTATTTTCTCTGATTTACAATGTTTCTTGTTTCCTAGTTCCGAGTTACCGTTGAAGACTGAGAGTTTGTTCGAGGTATAACACAAGGTAGTAGTAAAGATAAACAGGTGGATAAACCCACACTCATATATAGACGAGTGATGTATATATTACTAGCATCATAGCTCGGCGTTGCCCGTGCAACTCAAAACATTTTAGTAGTAGGACTCGGTTATATAAAAATATAATTATATAAAAAATTGTTGTTTAAAACTTGTTTAAAAATTCCATTAAAAATTCTATTTTCTTTTGTTTTGCGTAAAAGTGATTTGATGTTTTGTGTCACATTGTAAACAACATTGCGTTTGTTTTCAATTCAAAATTACGGGGGAAAATATTTACATTTTTTGTTGACTAAATGAATTTAACATAAAAATAAAAAGTATTTATTTTGTTTTACTGAAATTAGAAATATAAAAACTATTACGCTCTCAGTTCAGAAATTCTCGAGGAATATTTAAAAATGTAGAAATATAAAAACTATTACGCTCGCATTTCATAATTTTTAAAAATATTTCCTTTGTTTCAAAATTACGGGGGGGGAACTATTCACATTTTTTTTTTTTTTTGAGGAAATGAATTTTTAAAACGTCGGAATAAAAATTAAATATAAAGGCTCATTTTTTTTTACACGTTTGATTTGATTTCTGTGACGTAATCTAGCAACCATCTTAGATCTTAGATGTTTTACGGAGCAAATGTAAACAATCCGCATCATTGGCTAAAAAGTGCGAAAGAGAAAATTACTGAACTTTAACTCAAAAAGTATGTGTCGACCTGGCTTTCCTGTAGATATGTGTCCCTAGAAAGTTTGAATGGCGTAGCTTAAAAAATGTAGGCTTGCATAGGGAACAGTCACACACAGACTCACAGATGATCTTTTATATATATATATATATATATATATATATATATATATATATATATATATAGATAATAGATGTGCATTCCGTTGGAAATACTTGCGTAAATTGCTGAACACTGAGAGTCCATTTTCTGTATGCAACCAATGCATTTCATCCTTGATAAAGTTGAAAATCATTTGACCGGTATTGTGAGAGATGGCTTTTTCCCCACGCCGTGTCCTAATTCTGTCAGTGATGCATCAGGTGAACTAAAGGAGAGAAAAACATTTCAGTTCCAGCAGTTGCCGACCCGTGTTTTTCTGTCGAAGCGAAAATTCTCGAAGACGGATTTCCGAGAGAAAAACTGATTTTTAATCAGAAAATCTTACTTTCGTCTACCCAAGATCCGTTTTTAATAGATTTATGACCTTCAGCTGAAATTATCAGATATATCACTTTTCAGAAAAACAATATATTTTCAAAATCAATAGGACTATTTTTTTTTTAGTGAGATACGAACCCGGACTTCATTGTCAGAAAGAAGGTTCTAACCACTTGGCCACCCTTCTCCTTGGTAAAGAATACTGAACAGTTTCTTCACCGATGTGGTTCTACAGAAGGTTGCTGAGAATACCATAGAATGATCAAATACATATAAGGAAGATGGAAGAAATACATACTTATAGTGAGAAAGAGTGAGTTTAAAATTTGAGGAAAGAAGTCGTGGAAGATTCGACACTCACAAAAATCAATGAAGTTGAGTGGGGCAAAAGATTCAATGCTTACCCAACCTGTGTAAATAGGTAATAGAAAAGATGTGTTAAAGATAGTAAATTGACAGGTACTGGCACGAACTATAGAATGTAGGAAGTTGTGGTGAGCCATAATGTCTATCTCTTAAAAAGAAACAGCATATAAAAATGAAAGTTCTGGCCTAACTAATAAAACAACGACTTTTAGGAAAAATTCAACTGTATTCATCAACATAGACTGCTTGAATAGTGATAGTCTGATTTCAACGCTTCTCTAACAATTCGATTTTTTGTAGAACGATTTGTCTTCGGTCTTAAAATACGCCTCAATTTTCGATATCACTTCTTCATTGGAGATAAATTTCTTTCCTTGTAACATTTTTGTGAGCTCTTCAAAAACTACGAGTAGCTGGGGACCAGACCTTGAAAATAGGGTGTATTCAGAAGCAATTCGAAGTGCAATTCATGTAGATTTGCCATCGTTTAGATCGACTTGCCACACGGTGAGTTGTCTTGGTGAAAGAACACTTTCTTCTTCTTCATTTTTGGCCATTTTTGGCGATTTCTTTCTTCAAATGTAACGACAATACTAATGATGGCTCTTCTTTTCTCAACGTAATCGATGAACAATATACCTAGCGCATCCCAAAATAAGGAGGCCAAAAACCATGCCTGCTGATGTTTGCCTTTTTGGTCGATTTGGACGGCTTTCATCTGCTGCTGTCCACTCAGCTGAATGCAGATTTGACTCCGGACTGAAATGGTGGATCCATGTTTCATCCTGTATTACATATTTACGCAAAAACTTCTTGCTGCGTTGAAACAGTTACAAACAACGCTCAGAATTGTCGACACGTTGTTGTTTTTAATCGACTGCGATCAAACGCTGCACCTCACTTTGAACACCGTTTTCTCATTGAGAAATCTTCATGCAAAATGAAGAATACACTGATATGTTCTGATATGTTCAGCACCTCTGCTATCTTAAGCAACTTCGGCTAAAAGGAGTTCGTGGATTTTTTGGTGTTTTCCGGGACAACTGCCGATTTGAGTCAACCAAAGCATAATTTGTGTTCGTACGATTGCGTTTAAAGTCAGCATACCACCTCTTCATCGTTTTTCCGACGGAGCAGAGTTCGAATAACGCTTATCAAACCATTGCTTTGCTTGAACAGTATTTTTTCTTATCAGAAAGAAATGCTTTATAAGCATACGAAATTCATATTTTTTCATTGTTTTTAAAATTTGCAAGAGTTGCTTTACTTAAATAACTGTAATTTGTAAACTAATATGCTGCGAATATCATGGACCGAGCATGTGAGCAATGATGAGGCTTTAGAAATGATGGAAACAAAAAGGAAATTTAAACTGAGCATCAGGAAGAGACAGCTGAAGTTCCTGGGACATGCAACGAGGAAAGAGGGCTTGAAGAATGTGATACTAACAGGCCAGATAGAGGGAAAAATAGACAGGGAAAAGAAACGGATAACATATTTGAAGGATCTAATCAGGTGGATGACGGAACGAGGGTTGCATGGTGTGACAAGAGAAGGCGTGATCAGAGCCACCAGGAATAGGGAAACGTGGAAGGCTATGATCGCCTACGTCCTGAAGGGACAAGGCACATAGAAGAAGAATCCGATTGGGCCCAAGTTTTGTTTCGTGCCATTTGAAGGTTCGTACTTCATAAAAATCATATGGATTTTTTTATTAATGGCGCCATTTATATGTCAGGCCCAGGATTTATTGTGTGGAATATTACTGTTTAAAAATATACAAACTTTAATCGGCCTAAGCAAATGTGGATCCACTTTTAGCGAGAACATATTTAGCACATTCGATTAAAAATGAAAATAAAACTACACAATTTTTAAATTCCCTAATATGAAAAAGATATAACATGTCACAAATATTAAAATCAATTAGAATAAAATGTTGACATTGCAATATACTCTCAATGACAGCTGTCAAAATAGAATCAAAATCGATCTTTTTCATTGAAATTTAAAATAAAACTACACAATACTGTTTTACGATTAAACAGAATTCATATTTTGACTCATTTTTGGTAATTCTACATATATATAATTCAGTTAAATGCCAAACGTGATACACGCTTAAGCGATCATGTCATGAAAGAGACATGACTGATGAGACAGAAAATTTTCCCGCAGTAGATTGTCTTTACTTTCTGCGCTAGACTGGTTTCCAATCAAGGCTGTAGAACCTAATTTACCCTGCTATTTAATCCATAGCTGGAGAGAGAAGAGACATTTTAATATTTTCCAAGGGTGTTACTTGTAACTTATGCCTTCCAGAAAAAAACTTGTAATCTTAAACGATATTGATAATCCTAATTTGCTTAATAAAAAAAAGTAATTTAATGACCACATACTGTCATAGAAAAACGCTTACTAAAATTCATAGAACCAGATTGATATAGATTCCTCTATACGTTTGTTTGTTTGTTTGTTTGTTTGTTTCTTTCTTTCTTTCTTTCTTTCTTTCTTTCTTTCCCCCTTTGTTTCTTTCTCCCGAAATATTAATTTTAACTATTATGAATTACGCCCCTTCAATTTTTGATCCCTGCATTGTTTATTTTTTAACTTTTATTTTATTTTAATTTAGAATTCTATTCTATTTTATTTTATTTTTGAAATTTAAATTTTTATTTAAATTTTCAAAATTTTAATATTTTATCTACATGTAATTTAGAATATTTAATTTTGTAAGTTTTATGATTTACGCCCCTTTGAATTCTTCTTCTTGCATTTTAATATTTTTAATATTTTTAATTTTCATTCTATATTTTAAATTATAAATTTAAACTTAAATTTGTATCTGCAAGTAATATTAGAATATTTAAATTATTAATCTTGTTATAAAAAAACAGGAATTTTATGAGATTTAATTCCCATGAACATTGAGTGAACTTAAATTTAAATCTGTTAAACTGTCAGTTTGAAATATGCACCTGATTATTGCATAACGCATATATATATATATATATATATATATATATATATATATATATATATATATATATATTAATGAATATACACATTGTTATACTTCGGGAGTACGACTTGGAGTTTCATGCGTTATGCAATCATCATGTGCATATTTCAAACTGAGAGTTTAATACATTTAAATTTAAGTTTACTCGATGTTTATGTGAATTAAATCTCATAAAATTCCTGTATTTTAAAACCAGATTGATAATTTAAATAATTTAAGATTACATGTAGATAAAAGATGTAAGTTTAAAAATTAAAATATAAAATAAAAATTAAAAATATTAAAAATATTAAAATGCAGGAAGAAGAATTCAAAGGGGCGTAAAGCATAAAACTTACAAAAATTAAATATTCTAAGATTACATGTAAATAAAATAATAAAAGTTTAAAATTTTAAATAAAAATTTAAATTTAAACTTGAAAATAAAATAAAATAAAAATAAAATGTATTAGGACAGGGGTGATTTTCCTAAAAACCTCACCGAAATTCAAATACAGGGTGAAAATCCAAGTAAATTGCTAATAAATATTGATTATTTAAAACTAAGTGTAAAAGAAGTGTATTAAAGAAGTTATATTTAATTTTTTTCTATTTTCTATTAAACAAGTTATTTTGAAACCACTCATTATTCAATTATCCTTGGATATGACTGACTTTTTTCTCATTCCCCTCTCTCGAATTGATAAATCTAATATTATTTCGCAAGACACACTTTGGGAACAAATACAAGCTGCTTGGCAGGAGATGCCATGAGATACATTGAAGAAGCTTGCGATGTCAACGCCTGACAGAATGAAGGCTGTGATCAAAGCAGAAGGCTATTATACCAAATATTAAATTTATTGTGTAACAAGTATTTTTCCTGTTAAAGAATTTGTTGAGAAAATCAAATAAGATTACTTTAATTAAATTGTTTATTTTCTGTCAATATGCCTTATAAAAGATAAAATAGTTCATGCCCTGATACTTTTGCACAGTACGATATATATATATATATATATATATATATATATATACCGGGGTGAATAATCGATAACTCATATTATTGGAGTATTCAACAATGTTGCCGGCGGATGCATATTTTCCAAACAAGAGTTTTACATCGAAAGTAGAAATGAGGAGGTGACATCACGGCTAAACTGGGCATTAGTGGCAGTGTTCAAATTCTACGCGAGAAGCAAGCATTTCTAACAATAAGGCAAAAAGTTTAAAAAGGGAACGTCATCTACCGAGTTGCTAAAAGGGAAATAAAGGTATATAAATATTGTCTTTGAAGTCGTTTTTAAAAATCAGAGAAAATTTTAATTGTAAGCTTATTTTGTCTAATGGCAAAGAAGTACTAATCTTTGGTTTTGCAGACGTTGTTTTTTTCCTTTGCTAGTTTAGACTAGTTAATTTTTTAATTTTTTTTTCGTTTCAGTCATATTTAATTTTTTGCCTTGTTTAACCTTTCACTTTCCGAATTTTTTGTTCTAGCTGAAATAAGTTAATGTTGAATTTAAAATTATAATATTGAGTTTTTAATCTAAAATTTTGCATAGACTTGTATTTCCACGCACCTCCATGTTGTCTGTTTCTCTCTCTCCCTCCCTCTATTGTATGGTTCTTTGTCTATATATATATATATATATATATATATATATATATAAGGCTTTTTTAAGTGAAACTTAGTTGCTGCCATTTTGCCAAAAAACAAACAAAAAAAAAGTTATATTAATATTGGCTTTGAAATATTTTTGAAAAGCGAACAGTTTTATTGGAGGATATTTTGTCTACTGGCTACGAAATACTAATCTGGGGGATCTGCATTATCTTCCTCTATAAGAGTGGTCATTTGGGATTTATACTAGTAGGTACTTAATAATTACATTCTTTCATTCTCCCACCTCCGTTCATACCCGATAAGTTTTTGTTCTGTGTCTGTCTCACGGTTTATTAGCAACCTGGTAGGAAAAAATTAAACCTACAAAAGAGGGGTTGAACTCTTCCAAAGTCAAAGCCCAGCTAACTAGAACGCCGTGGAGAAGGCGATATGAAAACCACTTCACTATTTCTTCCGCGTATATTCATGGTTTTGCTCAACAATATGACAAACCCTAACGGCGTGAAGGGAGTTAAGTCGAAGGACACTGACTCCTTGCCCGATTAGGAACAACATGCGCTACAGCTCTCACTGGACCATCATCCTGCGACTGTTAGCATTAACGGCATAAAGGGGACAGATTTTCTCAGAATTTATCCCTCGCTCGGAATGGAAGGACATGGGCGACCACAGAATTATATACGCAGGAGGTGTAAATAATGAAAAAGGAGTCGGCACTACACGGAATACTAGTAGTTAAGAATTATGGTAGTTAAAATTAGAGGGAAGCCTCTCAATATATCTAAGCTTATTTATAAATGGAACTTTGTCTCTGTGTGTGTGTGTGTGTGTGTGTGTGTGTGTGTGTGTGTGTGTGTGTCCGTTACCTGTAGACTCTGAAACGGCTGAACTGATACTGAGTGTGTCATAATCTGCATTTTGGTAGTTAGGCATAACACTGAATTTATCTCCCCTGCATTCATGTAAGTGTTGGGATACGTACGATTTCCTGTTATTGCCTAGTTTAATGTTACTTCTGGGCAGTGCTACTCTTTTATTAAGGCCTTGTGTCGCCTCCCACGTATTTTTGCGCATTCATCGCATTTTAAAGAATAAATTACATTTTTACATTTCCAGCTCAGATTTGTTTTTAATTCGAATGTAAATGTGTTTTCGAACTTGAAGTGTGTTCCTTCTATTATTATGTTGCATACCCAACACCTTTTCTGTTGCATTTTGTGACCCCCCCCCCCCCCTGTGCTATGTGTTGTTCGAAGTTTGAAGAGGTTAGGATGTTTTTTAAATTTCATCATAATGTGAGAGAATCATGTATGAATCTATGTGTATAAAAGAATAATGTATACATGTGTGCGTTTATGAAAATACGTTTCCGTTTAAAATTCTAGCAAAAATCATGTATAAAACCAGGTACCTTCACTCATTATATCTAAATTACAAATTGAATTTTTAAAACTAAAAAATGTTTTCTCGAAACTTTTGTTTTAGTTTTAATTGAAAGATGAATGATTAAATTTACTATTTCCAGTAAGCAAAATACTCTGGTGTATTTCAAACAGAAATTATGTTGATTGGAATCTAAAATTTTTCAATTCTTTTTTTTTAATCCTTCAATTTTTTGGCCATTTTTAAGCTATCGACTTATTTGTACACAAAAGTTAATTCTCTCTTTTTAAAATCTTATTTGTATTTGTGTTTTTGGTGTTGTGCATTTTATAAGCATGTTTTTTGGCGTTGAGGATGAAAGAGTGTGGGTAGTGGAGAAGTTTAAATGTTTGTTCAATATAACTCACTTCTTCAGATAAATAATTAGCGCGGCTTATTCAGAGGGCTCTAAGGTAGAAACTAATAATTAAACCAGATTTAATTCTTTGGTTGTGGTGGGAATAGAAATTAATAACATCGTTTTTGTTCCACAGACAAATCAAAAGTCCATTCCATTAATCTCGCCTTTTTATACATTGAAGAATGTATATTATAGAAACACAACAGCTCTAAGACAGATGTTTTATAAGAACCCATTTCTTTCTTTCTTTCATTTATATAAATTTATAAATATACCTGCGATTTCATTTATATATATATATATATATATATATATATATATATATATATATATATACGCTCTCACACCCTGATTGAGCACTCTGGAAGAAAAAACAGTAGCTACTCTGGCATTTACTCATCGTTCATTCAGCAATGAATTAGAACACTCTCAGCTATCGGGCGTGTATAATGATAATATACACGCTAAAATGTCTGCCTCCTTCTACCGAGAGCCCATAGCACCGACTGACTTCAATTTGGTCGGGTTTCAATCCTGGGTAAAAAGCAATCGGCTGTCTAACCGTACTGATGAGCTGTGATACAGCGAAACAGATCCGTCTGCGGATGAATATATATATATATATATATATATATATATGTGTGTGTGTGTGTGTGTGTGTGTGTGTGTGTGTGTGTGTGTGTGTGTTTGAAGATGTATTGTATCAAATGTTTAAAAATGCTTGTTTTCTTTCATGCTCTTCCTGATGTTCGTCATTTCAAAACAGATTATCGCGATAGATTCAGTCTCCTTTTTCACTCGTTTATTTCATCTCAATTTTTTAATATTCGACGCTGAATTAGCTTGATATGATTCCGAAGTTCTTATTACTTTCTTAATCTCTTTTTTCGATTTTCCTGAAAATACAATTTTCGAGTATAGAAACGAGACCCTTTTCTGCCCGTGCACAGACAGAATGTCGGAGGACAACGTGCTGAAGGACAAAGTGTCGAAAAATAAAATACTAAATGGACAAAATGTCGAACAGGCAAAATGTCAAAAAGACAAAATGGAGAACAGAAAAAGAGTAGAACTGAGTAAATAACAAAAGCCTAGAAATGAGCCTACACTAGAATATCTTTTACTTAGTGTTGGGGTGTCACCCCTTTCCACACACTCTATGGACGCTTCCAAAGTATACAAATAATCCTGCCTACAGAGAACGGTAGTTGAGATGTCTGTTAGTTGTTGTTGTTAGAGTTGCTGAGACTCTTCAACTATAACACTGTAAGCTCTCTGCCTTCGGGTGGAGGGCGCTCTCTGCTTCCGAGCAGAGAGCAATAACCCAGTCGTGGTTCCGCCGAAGGGTAGAAGCACGACTGGGGAAAATAGACAGGTATTTTTTGGCCGGGCCATATAGCCCGGAAATCCCAGTCATAACTGACCATGTGTCACATGTTGCCCTTACTGGGAGGGACAACTAAATATAGTTGTTGTTAGATTTAGTGCTTTTCACAGCAGTTGAACCGCCGCTCGTTGGTCAGCAAGAATATAGACTTACTTCTTTGTATATATTTGACTCCTACTAACAAGTATTCCTGAATCTACTAACCGTATAGAGGTTGTATATATTGTTCAATACACTTACCTTTTTTCCTCTCATATCTTTTTTGTGTTATTATTATATTGTGTGGTTTTTCTAATCAAGAATCCACAACACTTAGTATGCAAATATTCTGCGGTGAGTAATTATTTTTAAATTTTAAACTAATATAAAAACCTCCGTTAAAAAAATAACTTTCTTCATAATTGTTTACAATTTTTGTCAAAGTTCTTTTTTTCTATAATCATATTGCTCCAAGTAAGGCATTCTACTGCCACTGGTGCGCAGGGGGTTACATAGGAGGAAAGTTATGAGAAAGAGTGATAGGTTACAAGGCGTGTCAGGAAGTGAGTAAGAGAAGGGTTAACATACTGAGAGTGGAGTGGACGGAGAACAGAGTATAGGAGAGGAAGAGGATGCAAGTTAGTGAGATAGGAGATGGCTATTGACTTTACATTTAAACTCTTGGAGATTGTAGCTGTCAGGAAAGCAAGTAAACGGAAGGGAATTCCACAGGCAGGAAGTGCGAGAAAAGAAGCTGTTAGAGTAGTATTTGTGTTTACATTTTAATTGTTTCACAGTAAACGTAATCTTGTGGATCGAGCAAATTCATGCATAGGGGTAACCAGAGAGCTAAGTTCATCGGAGCAGAAGTCGTTGTACTTGTAGTACTTGTAATACTTATCTACAGTAACGAGTTTACATTTTCATTAATGAGAAATTACAATTGTGTTAAAGATTAAATGTATTATGTATGAGAAAATTACAATTGTAGCAAAATATAATTAAAGATTCTGAACGATGGCTCACTCATCTTATTGTCCTCGGAAGGGATTCCTTTTTGAGAAGCTTTACAACTGGAATATCTTTCTTCATTGACTTATTATCGACCAGGTGTCGGCAACCTTTTGGAGAGTGAGGACCAAAAAGCTATGTCAAGTCATGGAGGAGGGCCAAACAGCTATGGCTCTAGTGTCATGGAGAAAAAAATATAAAATTCATAAAAATTGATTTTATATACAATTTTGAAATGATTTGGAAATTATTTTCGATAACTTTTGCCTTAGAAAACGTATTTTGATTTTATTCTTGTTTTTATTTACATAAAAAGGAACTCTACCAGGAATTGAAAAATTTCGGAGTTGCAGAAAATATTTCACCACTTTCTCAATCCGATAAAAAAGTATTTCACCTCTTTCTCAATCCGATAAAAAACAGGTTTCTAAAGCATGAAAAAGAGAAAATATCTGACAGGAATTTTGTTAAAAAATATTACATCTTAAAAATAGATTTTTCATAAATCAGTATTGAAAAAAAATCCATTAAAATTGTTTGAAAACACTATTTTATATTCAATTAAATGTGCCCGATCACGAAAGCAATTTCACAGAAAAAGTAAAAATGAGGCCGTACGCTAATTTTGGCAATCCCTGCAAAAAAAACAAAACAAAACAAAACAAAAAAAACACATTCTCCTGGTAAAAAGAAATAATTTTTTAAATTTCGATACAATATATTCAGACTATCAACTGTCACTTTGGTTTGGTTTACCTATATTTATATCGTGTCCAGAGTAAGGTCGCGAGCCGGACAAGATTCACTAGAGGGCCGGATGTGGCCCGCTGTTATAGACAAAGGCATTTCTTCTAAGTATTCATACTTGTTTTTAATTTCACCTCTAACTTTTATGGAATCAATATGCAAACTGCCCGGTTGATGGCAATCTTCTTTAGTTTTGCAAATGCTTCCATCTTGTGTTAATGTTCTACCATGACAAAAAACGTCTTTTTTCACATTACCGATAGATTTGTTCGTCTATCACTTTTTCGAGGACGTATGCATCGCCTTTATGCATGAGTTGCTTTCCTTCCATTTGCGTCTTAATAATTTCCATTATGAATGGTATGGCAAAATATAGATCCGAATTATGACGCTTAAAACTTGAAGGAATAATTGAATTTAGTAACGAAACTGAATTGTGAGATTGGCGCCTATTTATAGTCCCTAACGAATATATATCTGAGAAGACTGTCAATTCAATTTGCTAAAAGAGCGTAATAAACGACGCTCCCCCCCCCCCCAATCGGACCGCTAACCGATCATTATGGCGGTTTCATCCCTTTTAAGGATGTTATTAATTAAATGATGCCGAAGCAAAACAATAAAACATTTAGAATAGCGTCAGTGATTATTTGAACCTAGTTTTTAAAATTTAAATACAATGTCAATTGCCATCTTCTATCTTCTCGAATCTCGTTCATCGTTTATCCTTTCTTCAATACCCCGCTGTACACAGTCTTTTTCTCACTGTAGCCCCCTGCGCACTAGTGGTAGTTTCACCTTGTTTGGAGTTAAATGATTAAAAAAAAATGACAACACTTTCGTTTTTACTTTATTCAACATTTTCTTTGAAACTTTTTTTGTCATTTAGTCAATTCGTCATTTTGTTCATTCGTCATTTTGTCATTCGACAATTTGTCCTTCGACGACTTGTCCTTCAACACTTTGTTCTTTGACACTTTGTCTCTCGACACTTTGTCCTTCGAAAATTTGTCATTCTACTCTTTCCATCTACGATTCTATTCACAAAAGTCACAAAAATGATACTTTTTGAAAGAATTATACTTTTTGAAAGAATTATACTTTTTGAAAGAATTATACTTTTTGAAAGAATTATACTTTTTGAAAGAATTATACTTTTTGAAAGAATGATACTTTTTGAAAGAATGATACTTTTTGAAAGAATTATACTTTTTGAAAGAATTATACTTTTTGAAAGAATGATACTTTTTGAAAGAATTATACTTTTTGAAAGAATGATACTTTTTGAAAGAATTATACTTTTTGAAAGAATGATACTTTTTGAAAGAATTATACTTTTTGAAAGAATGATACTTTTTGAAAGAATGATACTTTTTGAAAGAATTATACTTTTTGAAAGAATTATACTTTTTGAAAGAATTATACTTTTAGAAAGAATGATACTTTTTGAAAGAATGATACTTTTTGAAAGAATGATACTTTTTGAAAGAATGATACTTTTTGAAAGAATGATACTTTTTGAAAGAATGATACTTTTTGAAAGAATTATACTTTTTGAAAGAATCATAACAGGCAATGGAAAATTGATTGTTTACAACAATGTGAAATCAAAATGAAAAACCGTAATGAGAAACTGATTTCTATTCCAACATTCGTTATGCATACAAAGAATGTGTTGCTGTGCAATTGCAAAAGCGTTCAATTCAATGTATTCTTTCTACATAGATCGATTAATAAATGACAGCTATCTAAAATTAGAAAATTGGAAGAAAGTTTTTTTTCAGTATAAATTAGTAAAGCTTGATTATGATGCCATAATTCAACCTTTATACTGACATTGCATATTTGAATTCCATTTTTTAAAATTCTTCCAATACTCGATCCATCTTTAGAACTTAAATTCACTTGAAGGCACTTAAAACGTCTTCGACAAGATCTACAAACAGAAAAATGCCATTTTCTAGGAGGATGGAACTATTAAACTGTATCAAAGAGCTTGAATGGTATTGGAATCAAATAGTAGATACGTGGCTGAATAAATCTATGTACACATATTTAAATATTCTCATTGAATTTCATTTAAAACCGCTCTGATATCTTCTTACTTCATAACATGTAAATATTTCTTTTTACTTCATTCATCATTTTAGTGGATGCTAGTATTTGAGTCGACTACCCCTTCTAGAATAGTATGCATTATGTCTACCGGCCTGCAAACTCGAGAAAACATAGCGTTTACTCAAATCCACTAAAAATAAAGTTTCCAGTAGTAAAAATGTCGGATTAAAAATAAATCTCAGAATATCGGCCCGGAGCGAGAAATCAGGGAGCAGAGTTCAAATCTCAGTTGAATTCCTTGCATTCACATACGCTAAATACCCTTGGGAAAGGTATTAATCCGTCTCTTCCCTCCAGTTATGGGTTAAACAACAGGATCAATTGGGTTCTATAGCTTTGGCTGGCAACCAGTCTACCGCAGAACGCAATGGTCACCTACTGCGGGATAATCTACTGCCCAGTCAGTCTCTTTGAAGACATGATCACCCAAGCGTGTATCACGTATGACACTTAAGTGACTGACTGAAATAGTGGACACTAGTTATTTAAATAGACGTCTATTTTTATTTTAAACAGTTTCTATTATATTTATCGGTCTGCGCATTCGATAAGATTTCTTTATTCAAATTTCTCAAATGCGTAGGCCGATAGCCGTAGTATACACGGTTTAAAATAAAAATTAGGCATCTATTTCAAATATGAGTGCTCGCTATAATAACGTTTGGAGTAATAAAAATGACGGATTAAAATTAAATCCATTTATTATATATATATATATATATATATATATATATATTGTGAGGAACGCTTACATGAATTCCTAAAGTTTGATAATCTTTTTTTTATTTTAATGCATAACTAAAATATAGATTTCAAAATCGTTTACGTGGTCATTTGACGAATGAATTATTTTTTACACAGTAGCTTCTTTGCCACAGACGCAACACCACCTACCCTGTCAATAATTTGCTTCGACTTTCAATGGAAATAGTCAGACGAGCTGCATCCTTTAGATTTTATTAGTTTACAACTCGTACTGACCCTGCTGCATTCACAGAATCGAATCGTTTACATATATTCTCATTGTACGGAAGCTGCTCTCCTTTAACCACCATAGAGAACCTTTCTTACGTTCAATCAATATGGATCACACTAGTTTCTCTGAAAGCAATACAGTGCGCCTCCTCGGCCTCATTCTCTCAGCCGATCTCAAGTGGAATGAACACATCGAATCAATAGCTACATATAGTGTTAAGAAGGTTGGGTTGCTATACCGAGTCGGGAAATGTTTCTAGTCAGAATCCATCTTGCACGTTTATAAATCTACCATTTGTTCTTGCATTGAATAGTGTTGCCGTATGTGGTCAAGTGCTCCTGCTATATTCATCTCGGGCTTGTCGACAAAACCCAAAGAGTTTCTGCAATGTTATCTGTCCCCATATATCAGCTTGCCTTGAGTTATTTTTTTTACCGATAAACCCTTTACGTTCATTGCATTTCTATACGAAAACTATTAAATTTATGCGTATAATGGGTTCAAACTTTTACAAATTGTACAAAATGTGTCATTTTATTTTGATTTACGCGTTAAGATGACGAAACGCGTTTTATAATCGATGAATTCCTTAATTGTGAAAGTGCCTCACCGAAGTGGAATGATTAGTAACATAACTTTTAAATCATTAAGAATAACATCAATCCTCTCTTGGGTACCGCATACTGTTGAAGTGTTTAGAAAGCATGTTTTACAGGTCGTGACGCTGATCTGCATTATGTGTCTCGTGATCGTGGCCTTGTACTAATACAATATTTGACTATGGTCTTTAAGTAAAGGCTGAAAGCACGCATGCGCTAGAGAGAGAGAGAGAGAGAGAGAGAGAGAGAGAGAGAAGGAGGAGGGAGAGAAAAAGAGAGGGAGAGAGAGAGAAATAAAACATCAACAAATTGAAAGTAGTGAATCTCTGATCTGAATTTGATTCGTGCTCTAAAAATGCTAATTAAATATGCTTATGCTAATTAAATAAATGGGTTAAAAGTCATAACGTGGAATTGAATCCACTTTAGAGAAGCAGCCATTAGCTTTACCTAATGCATAATTTTGTTTCTTCGGATTTAATTTTATTTTTGTTAAGAAATCTATCTATCTATCTATCTATCTATCTATCTATCTATCTATCTATCTATCTATCTATCTATCTCAGTCTGTTCATATCTATCTATCTATCTATCTATCTATCTATCTATCTATCTATCTAAGTGTCTTTAATATCTATCTATCTATCTATCTATCTATCTATCTATCTATCAAAGTGTATCTATCTATCTATCTATCTATCTATCTATCTATCTCGGTCTGTTCATATCTATCTATCTATCTATCTATCTATCTATCTATCTATCTATCTATCTATCGATCTCGGTCTGTTCATATCTATCTATCTATCTATCTATCTATCTATCTATCTATCTATCTATCTATCTATGTTCGTTTCTCTCTTCTCCACTCCTGCCTCTATATGTATCTGTCTGTTCATATCTATCTATACGGACATGAAGCTTGCATCTGTTTGTGTGGCGTTGTTCATCTTGTAAAGATTTCTCTATTTAATCAGATTAAAGTGACTTGTCCCCATTTACTGTTATCTAATCTTTTATAGACCAAACAACAAGAATAAATTCTGTGATTGTAAAATCCGTGATGCTCGCAATCTAAAAATGGCAGCAGTTACAAAATCGTGTTTCAACTAATAGATATTTTATTACAAGAGATTTCGAAAAAAATAAATGCGACAAGAAGATGAAGAAAATCTGAAGAAGAAGAAATATAAAGAAGAAGCTGATGAAGAAAAAGAAAAAGAAGAAGAAGAAATGTGAAGAAAAAGAAATAATAATAAGAAGAAATGTGAAGAAAAAGAAATATGAAGAAAAAAAGAAATATGAAGAATGAAAAGAGGATAGGAAAACAAGAAGTAATATGAAGAAGAAGAAATATATAGGAGTAGAAGAAATGCAAGAAAAAGAAAAAGAAATATGAAGAAGAAAAAGAAATATGAAGAATGAAAAGAAGATAGGAAAACAAGAAGTAATATGAAGAAGAAGAAATATATAGGAGAAGAAGAAATGTGAAGAAAAAGAAATATGAAGAAGAAAAAGAAATATGAAGAATGAAAAGAAGATAGGAAAACAAGAAGTAATATGAAGAAGAAGAAATATATAGGAGAAGAAGAAATGCGAAGAAAAAGAAATATGAAGAAGAAAAAGAAATATGAAGAATGAAAAGAAGATAGGAAAACAAGAAGTAATATGAAGAAGAAGAAATATATAGGAGAAGAAGAAATGCGAAGAAAAAGAAATATGAAGAAAAAAAAGAAATATGAAGAATGAAAAGAAGATAGGAAAACAAGAAGTAATATGAAGAAGAAGAAATATATAGGAGAAGAAGAAATGCGAAGAAAAAGAAATATGAAGAATGAAAAGAAGATAGGAAAACAAGAAGTAATATGAAGAAGAAGAAATATATAGGAGAAGAAGAAATGCGAAGAAAAAGAAATATGAAGAAGAAAAAGAAATATGAAGAATGAGAAGAAGATAGGAAAACAAGAAGTAATATGAAGAAGAAGAAATGTATAGGAGAAGAAGAAATGCGAAGAAAAAGAAATATGAAGAAGAAAAAGAAATATGAAGAATGAAAAGAAGATAGGAAAACAAGAAGTAATATGAAGAAGAAGAAATGTATAGGAGAAGAAGAAATGTGAAGAAAAAGAAATAATAATAAGAAGAAATGTGAAGAAAAAGAAATATGAAGAAGAAAAAGAAATATGAAGAATGAAAAGAAGATAGGAAAACAAGAAGTAATATGAAGAAGAAGAAATATATAGGAGAAGAAGAAATGTGAAGAAAAAGAAATATGAAGAAAAAAAAGAAATATGAAGAATGAAAAGAAGATAGGAAAACAAGAAGTAATATGAAGAAGAAGAAATATATAGGAGAAGAAGAAATGTGAAGAAAAAGAAATATGAAGAAGAAAAAGAAATATGAAGAATGAAAAGAAGATAGGAAAACAAGAAGTAATATGAAGAAGAAGAAATATATAGGAGAAGAAGAAATGCGAAGAAAAAGAAATATGAAGAAGAAAAAGAAATATGAAGAATGAAAAGAAGATAGGAAAACAAGAAGTAATATGAAGAAGAAGAAATATATAGGAGAAGAAGAAATGCGAAGAAAAAGAAATATGAAGAAGAAAAAGAAATATGAAGAATGAAAAGAAGATAGGAAAACAAGAAGTAATATGAAGAAGAAGTAATATATAGGAGAAGAAGAAATGCGAAGAAAAAGAAATATGAAGAAGAAAAAGAAATATGAAGAATGAGAAGAAGATAGGAAAACAAGAAGTAATATGAAGAAGAAGAAATATATAGGAGAAGAAGAAATGAAGAAAAAGAAGATGAAGAAGAAAAAGAAATATGAAGAATGTAAAGAAGATAGGAAAACAAGAAGTAATATGAAGAAGAAGAAATATATAGGAGAAGAAGAAATGTGAAGAAAAGAAATATGAAGAAAAAAAGAAATATGAAGAATGAAAAGAAGATAGGAAAACAAGAAGTAATATGAAGAAGAAGAAATATATAGGAGAAGAAGAAATGTGAAGAAGAAAAAGAAATATGAAGAAGAAAAAGAAATATGAAGAATGAAAAGAAGATAGGAAAACAAGAAGTAATATGAAGAAGAAGAAATATATAGGAGAAGAAGAAATGAAGAAAAAGAAATATGAAGAAGAAAAGAAATATGAAGAATGAAAAGAAGATAGGAAACAAGAAGTAATATGAAGAAGAAGAAATATATAGGAGAAGAAGAAATGCGAAGAAAAAGAAATATGAAGAAGAAAAAAGAAATATGAAGAATGAAAAGAAGATAGGAAAACAAGAAGTAATATGAAGAAGAAGAAATATATAGGAGAAGAAGAAATGCGAAGAAAAAGAAATATGAAGAAGAAAAAGAAATATGAAGAATGAAAAGAAGATAGGAAAACAAGAAGTAATATGAAGAAGAAGAAATATATAGGAGAAGAAGAAATGCGAAGAAAAAGAAATATGAAGAAGAAAAAGAAATATGAAGAATGAGAAGAAGATAGGAAAACAAGAAGTAATATGAAGAAGAAGAAATATATAGGAGAAGAAGAAATGTGAAGAAAAAGAAATATGAAGAAGAAAAAGAAATATGAAGAATGAAAAGAAGATAGGAAAACAAGAAGTAATATGAAGAAGAAGAAATATATAGGAGAAGAAGAAATGCGAAGAAAAAGAAATATGAAGAAGAAAAAGAAATATGAAGAATGAAAAGAAGATAGGAAAAACAAGAAGTAATATGAAGAAGAAGAAATATATAGGAGAAGAAGAAATGCGAAGAAAAAGAAATATGAAGAAGAAAAAGAAATATGAAGAATGAAAAGAAGATAGGAAAACAAGAAGTAATAAGGAAGAAGAAGAAATATATAGGAGAAGAAGAAATGCGAAGAAAAAGAAATATGAAGAAGAAAAAGAAATATGAAGAATGAGAAGAAGATAGGAAAACAAGAAGTAATATGAAGAAGAAGAAATATATAGGAGAAGAAGAAATGTGAAGAAAAAGAAATATGAAGAAGAAAAGAAATATGAAGAATGAAAAGAAGATAGGAAAACAAGAAGTAATATGAAGAAGAAGAAATATATAGGAGAAGAAGAAATGCGAAGAAAAAGAAATATGAAGAAGAAAAGAAATATGAAGAATGAGAAGAAGATAGGAAAACAAGAAGTAATATGAAGAAGAAGAAATATATAGGAGAAGAAGAAATGCGAAGAAAAAGAAATATGAAGAAAAAAAGAAATATGAAGAATGAAAAGAAGATAGGAAAACAAGAAGTAATATGAAGAAGAAGAAATATGTAGGAGAAGAAGAAATGTGAAGAAAAAGAACATGAAGAAGAAAAGAAATATGAAGAATGAAAAGAAGATAGGAAAACAAGAAGTAATATGAAGAAGAAGGAATATATAGGAGAAGAAATGAAAAAGAGGAGGAGAAGAAGGAGAAGAAAAAAGAAGAAACGATACAAAAACAAGATGAAGAATGAAGAGAAGAAGAAGTCAAAGTAGAACATAGGAAATCAAAAAATAAAAAACGAGAGAAAGAGAGAGGACGGAAAACAAATGTATAATAATAATAATAATAATAATAATAATAATAATAATAATAATAATAATAATAATAATAAGACAATGTGAAAGAGAAGAATAGAAAGAAAAAAGGAAAAAGAAGTCTAAGAAGTAAAACTGATGCCATTTGCATTCTCCCCAATCGAATTTATTGATTGAAATGCTTTCATGTTTGTGACCAGCGTCGGTTTTCGAAGAGCCACTTTCATCTCTCAATATATCTATAAGTATATGAAAATCATTTAATCAATCACGTAATGTAAGCGATCGACCCAAAATACAATTATCTACATGAATCTTTTGTGTTTAATCTTCAAATTCAGCCAGGCGCAAATGTTTCCACGGTAACCAATGCCGAATCGCATCATCTGATCGTTTGAATATCCGGCACCATTACACCAGGCCACCGCCACCATCTTCATTTGAGAAATCCAGTACAGAATGTTACACAAATGGTAGTTATTAAGCTTAGTATAATACCAGCTGGGTGTGCGTTGTAGTGCAGGGAACGAGAACGAGAAATCAGGGTGCCAAGTTCGAATTCGAGTTGAATTTATTGCATTCACTTACGCGCAAATATCCTTGGGAAAGGTATTAATCCGTCTCTTCCCTCTAGTTATGAGTTAAATAACAGGACAGGTTGGGTTCTATAGCCTTGGCTGGCAACCAGTCTACCGCAGAAAGCAATGGCACCCTACTGAGGGATAAACTTCCGCCTAGTTAGTCATGTCTCTTTCCAGACAAGATCGCCCAGGCGTGTATCACGTATGTCACTTAAAGAAGTGATAATAACTTACAAAACTATGTAGGTGGAAAAAGAAAGACGGAAGATTGTGTTGCACCAGTAATCTAATCAGAGAAAGGTTCTGTACAATATATAAAGAAAAGCTCACCACATCATCTAAAGCTGTTGGAAACTATAATTTATTTCGAGGGGTATTTTTTACGTACCCATCTCATCAGACCCCAAATTATAATGGTTCTCTAATATATATATATATATTACATTTGAAAACGAGTTATTATGCGACGTAGGTTTTTACTATGTGTTGTCTTCAGGCGATTTGCAACAATAATAAGTTATTGCAAATCGCCTGAAAACACCACATGTTAGAGACCTGGGTCGCTTAATAACTCGTTTATAAATGTAAAATATTCAAAAGTTCTGTTGAACACTTTTTAATACGAATGTGCACTTGTCTATATTTATTATGACCAAAAAATAAGGAAGTAAAATTATATATATATATATATATATATATATATATATATATATATATATATGAAACCTAGGTAGGTTGTCTGGCTCTCTAGATATTCTTTACTTATTCCGCTCTACCTAAGTATTGAGCGCTTTTTTGTCAGTTGATTACTGGTGTCGGGGTTTTTTCTTTGGGCTACGTGCTGACTCGGTCTGAGTTTTTTTAACTGATGTTCATGTGCTTAGCTCTTTCTTTTTTTAAACCGTTTTTTCCTTCTTCGTAGATACGTGGAAGGTTTAGTTATTATCTCTTATATATATATATATATATATATATATATATATATATATATATATTATAAATTATGTTTTAGTACATGTACATAATGTTTTCTATAGATATCCTCTACAATAATATCTTTGTTTCAACGTTGGGTGTCCAACGTTTCTTCAGGAGGAATAAGCAAAAACTGAAATCATCCGTCTATATTTGGTTCATTGTTGTTGTGGGAGGTTGGTTGGGGTTATTGATAATGAAGGGAATGTATCTTTTGTGTTGACCGTTAGACTTTTGAAGAACTTGGTGTGTAAGCACTGTTTTAAATTAATGTTTGGACGGAAAAAATTCTTTCTTCGTTCTGTACTCACTCGGATATATATATATATATATATATATATATATATATATATATACATATAAGAGATAATAACTATTTTTAGTATGGGTGTTTTGTTTGTCTGTTTGGTTGAGAATTGTATTTTAGAGATACAGTTCTCATATATATTATAAATACAATTCTCAACCAAACAGACAAACAAAAAACGATGATAGAAAACGAAACATTTTCTGGTTCAACCCACCATTTAACTTAGACGTAAAAACCAAAATAGGACAAACATTTTTTTTAAACTGATAGATAAAGACTTTCCAAAAAGCTCAGAACTAAAACAAAGATTTCAACAGGAATACAATCAAGCTAAGTTATAGCTGTACTAGTAATTTAGAATGTTTTATAAAGAATCAAAACGCCAGAAATTTAAATAGCATTGTACAAAACTATATCACTAATAAAGAGTGCAACTGGAGGGACTAAAATAAATGCTCACTTCAAGGACTTTGTTATACAAATCAAAGGTATATGACTTAAATGGTCAAAACAAAATATAGTTGGAATCAAACAAAGACACCTTTAAGACCAAGTGGTTCAATCACAAGTCTACATTAGAAATAGAAAACTTAATAAATTGTACAAAATTGGCTAGCCGCGTGTGGAAATTGAAATTAAAATATGGAAAAGACCCAGACATAACGTGGAGTATATTGAAAACAGCCAAGCCTTACAACGGTGGCAAAATATGTAGACTGTGCTAGAAAGAAAAATTAGCGATTATGCTATGCCCAAATAAAAATGAGTTATAGAACAGAAATTATGACTAAGTTCAACCATACTAAAAATAGCTATTAGAGTCATACAACAATGGATAAAAACATTATAATTTCTTGGAATTTCAAAAATCTTGCGTTCAAAAACATCACCGTCACATAAGCGTTCTTTAAAAAAAAAGGTAAAAAAGGTAAACGGTAAAATCAGTTATTGCAAATCGCCTGAAGGCACCACATGATAGGAACCTACGTCGCGTAATTACTCGTTTTATAAATGAAAAGAATATATATATATATATATATATATATATATATATATATATATATATATAAAATTGGCATAACCATATAATTATATGGTTATGTCAATTTTACATTGCTACATGGAAATTTCTATGTTTCGAGATTAATTCTCATCATCAGGCAATGCTGGTGTGGTTGTGCAGACGATTTACATTTAAATGACAAATACTTTCGGTTTACTGTGAATGTATGTGGGTGTTTTTTTGTGTTTTGTTTTTTTTGTGTGTGCTAACCAACTTTTTTCCTCCTCTTTTTTCTTTTTCCTTGACCCTAATCTTCTCTTGTCTGTTTTCCTTACACACACACACACACACACATACATATATATATATATATATGTGTGTGTGTGTGTGTGTGTGTGTGTGTGTGTGTGTGTGTGTACACTATCAGCTATAATTATTAGACCACCCCACTTTTTCATAGAAATGATGCATTTCATAGTATTTTTAGGATTTATTGCCAAATGGATAATTCTAAATGAAAATAGAATGGTTGTTTTGTTACTTTTAAAAATTTTACAAGGCGATGAAGCAAAGATAAACGCGTCCGAATCACCTTACATTTTACTCATTCTTTCATTGATGAAACTACAATAGAGGTAATTATTAAATATTTAGAAATTCATTTGATGCACATGTTACTGGGCAGCATTAACAAAAGAACCATTCTATTTTCATGAACAATTATTCACTTGGCAATAAATACTAAAAAATAGTATGAAATACATCATTTTTTTAAAACACTAGTGTGGTCTAATAAGTATGGCCGGTAGTATATATATATATATATATATATATATATATATATGGCTCATTCAGTAATGAATTAGAGCACTCTGGCTATTGATCGTGTATAATGATAATATAAAAGAGTACCGCCTTCAAGCGAGCGCCCATAACTAAGAGGTAGAATCACCGACTGATGCCAATTCGGTCGGGTTTCAATCTTGGGTAAAAAGCAATCAGATGTCTAACCGTACTAATGAGCTGTGATACAGCAAAACAGATCTGTCTGTGGGTGACTATATATATATATATATTTACATGCGCTTTATCCTAAATATTGAGCATTTTACTTCATAATTTTCGCATCGTTTATAATTATACTTTTATCATACACATCCATAAATATATTTACGAAATCCGTTACGAAATGCATTGAATTTGAAATTTTCTTAATTTATCTGTTTTTTTTTTTTTTTAATCGTATCACCCCGAGCAAGGCGGTAAAGCCACTGATGTGCAGGGGGCTACGTAAGAGTGAAAAGATTGGAAAAGAGAAAGCCGGAAACCACATCCTAAACAAGAAACAAGGGATGAGCCTCTTCACCTGTACAATAGACGTTGGTGGAGTGTGAACCGAGCGATAGTTTAGTCTATCTCCTCTAGAACATTATTTTTAATCGATACTCGTATTTGAGGAGATGTTCTGTTTTTTTTTAATAACTGAACAGTATATACTGTTTAATTATATTAAAGAAATAACAGTGCATCTACACAACAAATCATGTTTAAAGAAATAAAGTATAAACACACACACACAAGCTGAGTAATCGATTGTCAAATAAGCTATTTTTTTGCCTTATTAATTAGTCGTGAGTTCAATGAAGCTGTTTGTTCGAGAATTATCTATCTTTAAAATGTACCTTCGATTTGAGGTCTCACTCTCTTGTTTTTAGTTGAATGACTCTCAAGTATAGAGTGTTAACCCTCTAGGGCCATTCGTATCATATTAGTGGGGGATCTGTTTATTACTTCATAACAATATAGAACTGATCCCCCACTTTATGACAAGTAGAAGCCTTAATCATATTATATTATTAACCCTCTAGGGCCATTCGTATCATATTTGATACAGTATGAAAACAAGCCTTGAAAGAAATATTTTCCTGAAAAATTTTTTAAGAGAAATATTTTATAAATTTCAAATGAAAGCAGTACTGACTGCTCAGTCAATGAAT